>CM060947.1:177019433-177569433 GCA_030765055.1 Mantis religiosa | reverse complement strand
TAGACGCGTGTCTGCCTCACGTTCAAGAAGTCCCGATTCCAATCTCGGTTAGGTTGAGTTACCTGGATAAGGTATTTTTCCGAGGTTGTCCCGTATCCTGAAAGACCAATGTCGGTAGCTCTAAGCTC
Source organism: Mantis religiosa (assembly GCA_030765055.1). Classification (NCBI taxonomy): domain Eukaryota; kingdom Metazoa; phylum Arthropoda; class Insecta; order Mantodea; family Mantidae; genus Mantis; species Mantis religiosa. The sequence continues at coordinate 177,569,305 of CM060947.1, read as the reverse complement.
CGTTGACCCCGGAGTCATTTGAGTCCCATTTCACCCATTTCATTCAGCTTCCGATATCTCTTAACGTTGGAGGACGTATATTAAAAAAAAAAAAAAAAAAATAAAAAAAAAAAAAAACGAATACTTGTGATGCATTCCTAATCGAACCTTGTTCCTGGCAACTGGTCCTTTTTTGTCAAAGGTCATAAATTGAATCTAACACCGCTCAGGAGGAAAATATTAAGTGAGGGAAAAGCAGGAGGTTACAGGATCACAAGCAGATAAGCCACAGAGACCGCGAGAGTCCCTAAAAGGTGCTGAAGGTCCCAATCTCGGCGCCGATCCATCTCGCAGCCACCAAGACTCCAGATTTGGTATTCACAAAAGTTTTCTATCCACATGATGAATAACATCACCACCCATTGTCGGGTTCAGTATTTACAATGCGAAAGCATCTAAGCCATCTGCCCTGCATCACCATACAAAATGTGACTCAAAGCACATCAGAAAGATAATGAAGAAACATAAGGAAGAGAAATGGTGGAAAGGAAGTCGTGGTATGAAGGTAACCGCGCCAGCATTCGCCTAAGCGAAAAAGGAGAACCACAAAATCTAAATCAGAGTTCGTGGGGATCGAACCCGCGACCTCGAAAATGTTAGTCTACTATCTTCCTGCGGTGCCATCTCACTCTGTTTAAAGTGGAATAGATTTTTGTTTTCATAATCAAACAGCTGTTAACTACAAAGTCATACTCAACAGCAGAGTAGTATTATCATCCTATACTTTTACTCAAGTTATCTTCACTAGTCAAGAATTGTGTCATTTGTATCAGAAAATGTATATCATTTATAGAGAAAACTAATCACAGAAATTGAGCAGAAAGAACCACATTTCAGACACAGAAGCTGCCGCACTTAACATAAGTGGCAAATATGGAGATCAAACTGGAAACCTGGATTAGTTCGGAGGGGATTCGGCACTGAAATCGCACGGAAATCCCATGCCTCCAAGTGGACATCCTCCGGAGAGAGGAGACAGAGGGCGGTTGTCCCAAAGACACACGACACTGCAGAGGGCAGGGTCCCTGCAATTCACTTAGATGGAAACTTCCCCGGCAGGCCAGGACAATGGACATCCCACCCTACTGTCGTTCAGAAACTGTACCTCTACTTCGGTATCCAGTAACCGTCCTACCGGAGGAGAAATTGGTTCACACAGAGCGTATCATCGTGGAATGCACCGCCGAGACTCCCGCATACAGTTTGACCTTAAAGATGATATGAAATAATAATGGAGATGAAATGGAAGGACAGGAAATTCGGGGGATGTAATTAACATACCCAGCATTCACCTGGCGATCCGGGGAAACCCCCGAAATAAACCATGGGTCAGGTAGATCGGCAACGGGAATTGAACCCGGACCTCCAGAATGCGGGCCACAGAAGAAACCGCACGGTATAATTTGTAGATCAAGCTTTCCTAAAACATGGGCGAAGTTTATTAAGTGTTAATGGTAGAAAATCAGAGAAGCAGTACCAAACTAGGGGAAATGGTGGATTCTACCCAACATTTTCATATCGAGTTTGCACTGGAAATAGGTATTTTGGGATCACTTAATCTAAAGAAATAGAAGCGTTTCAAAAAAATGTCATGTGTATATCTGAGTGTGGGGTGTATATGCAGATGATGTGTAGGAGAAGACCGTGTAATTTTGACCAGTTAGTTAATGCCAGAGGTTCTACTCCCATTAGTCCTGGACCCGTATGACCAAGGACCCGGGCCTCCTTCGACCAGGGAGTTACCGAGCTGTCCCAAAAGGGCACCCGGCGCCTCCATGGGGCTTTCCATAGGGCAAGACATCCCACCATCTGGTCCTGTGGACTCAAGACGGGTTGGAAGTGGATACGCCACTTACGCGCGCCAACTCCAAAATGGAAGGCTACCGATATGACCTCGGTGGGGCCGCCTGGTGATCTAACACACCTTCTACTAGCTATGCTGGCTAGTACGCGGGAATATATGGCTTCCCTCAACCCCGTCCGGAGACGTACCCGATCTCCCACGGGTATCGGAAACCACAGCCCCCTCGAGTCTAACCCAATCCGAACAACTACTATCAGGGAGGGGCTCGGCAGTTCGGCCCGAGGTTCCTCTAGTAACGTCAGAGGTACCACGAGTGCTAATGGTCCGCAGCGCCCGCACCACGGCAGCTGAAGGGGACGGATCCCCTCCCCTACGGAGTGTAATTTAGACCACTTAACTCTAAGCAGCATAACTTCCACAAGGTTCACAAATGGCTTTAGTGCATTAATAAGAGGAAGTTATACCATTATGGGAATGTACAAATTTTAGTCTCAGCAACATCATTTGCAAATTGCAAATATAATAAATTTCCTAAGTCGAGTATTTTGGGCCAGAAGTATGTAATTTGGTCTGATAAGGTGTGTAAATTGGACCGCTATATAAGACATTTGTAACCCACTCATGTAATTTAACATTAACTTCTACTGACTGAAATCCACTATAAAGGTTGATTTAGCACTTGAATAATCATTATGCATACTGCTAACATTGCTCAGAATATCAAAGTGAATTAAATTAATTTTAACAAATCAATATAAAAATGCCATACACACTTATTACTTTCAAGTTCTTTGTCCCAAGCTTCACTGCTTACTCCAAAATTCACCTGTCACAAAAAGCATTAAAGTGAATAATTTATGTCGGCACGCTCTTCATGAGCCCATCTTTGCATTTATCGCACTGTATCCAATTTTCCTCACATACTATACAGCAGGCCTTTTCAGAGCTTTTGGTTCCTTCTGTTCCAAAATTCATCTTCTTTTTACCATTGACTCAATATGTATTAGAAGGCATCGCAAGCGTTTCTTTATGAGGTGTTCTTGTCAGCACAACACCTGAAGCCCTTACATTTGCGAGCTTCTCGTGCTGTCATCTGAAAAGTTATACAATTTACACGGTGTGCAACAGAAATGGTTACAAAATGATCATTTACTACAATAACTTAAGAACACTATTTCATAGTTATTGTTTATTTGAAAATTATTACCTAACTTACTTAATCCGTGTAATTTTGTTCGGACCAAATTACACTTTATCTTCGGCCCAAATTACACGACACGACAGAGGTTTGTGAATATCACATATCTTATAAACCTAAATTTTATTAACAAAGTAAATCTACGCCACACTTACTTTGATGTACTGGAATGTTCTGTAATGTAGTTTTGTTTCCAAAGAAAGTTTCTAGGTGGAGGAAAACACTATAGCAAGAGCGGGGCAAAATTACAGTGAAAATGTTCTCTGCAAAAATCACAACCTTCCTCCAAGGTCGCTGACGCTAAAATGCGGAAAACTGAGGAGAACGCTTGCAACAATAACTGCTCAAGATAGCCGTCTGTTTGGTACTGTCATCTGTGGTCATTCTCTTAAACTGGCCGTGGACCAAAATACACGCTGGCCCAAATTACTTGGTCTTCCCATATGTGTGTCAGCATGTGCGTATGTCTATGCTTGTGTGTAACGAAAAATGAAGTTTATCTACAAGTCTCTTCAACATCTTTCAAATATATGACACAAAAATTTTAATGAAACCCAACCAAAACTACTATTTACATGATATTTTATTCTTTCTCTAATATATTTTTCCCCTAAAATGAGTATTTTGGTTAAAATACCACATGATTGACTCACTCTCATGACAAATTAGATGTATGTCTTGAACTTTGAAGCCTCACGATGATGCTGCCCCGCCATTTTCAGCAGTGTGTTGTGTTGCGCACTTTATCTGAGGGAAGTCAGGAGCAATGATGCTGCACGAAGTTGTAGCGATGTCAAGGTATGCGTGTGTATAGTAGAAGTAAGCATGACATCGGAGTTTAAGTTTGAAATGTTTAATAACTTTTTTTAAGTATTCGCTTATATCGACAAGTTGCCTCTCAATGGAAACTAATATCATATAGGTATATATAATATCCGGAGTTAAGGTACTTGAATGTTATATTACGCGATAACACGTGATTTTATCATTGAGGCAAGAAATGACGCCACATTCACTACGACTTGGAAGTCCAGAAATGTCCAAGATCCAGCCTAGAATATGCTCTTCAGCTGCCAATATTCCTGTAATAACCTCTTCTGCTAATGACTCTAAGACCCCCTCTACTGACTTCTAATATGATATTACCACTTAATTTCTATTTTATTGAAATTGGCTTATTTCCATCCTAAAGTCACTCTATAAATTTCTAAGGAATCCTCTCATGTATTCCACGAATTCCAAGCTAGCCTGCCATACCTAATCCGACAACGTTGAACACATTCACCCCTCTTGCTAACGCAAGCCACCAAAACACTTCTGCGAATTGGACGGAGACTAGACCATCTTACCCCAAGCCAAACTGTACTCATAATTAACTGTTAAACTTAAAATCCTTCAACATTTTACACAAATGCACAAAAATATTCATATTTAATTTTATTGTAAGCATTGATTTATTTGACTGATCCATAATTTCTGTATAAAGTTTCCGGAAACAGCCTGAAACGCTCACTTTTTATGAATTTTGCATAGCTTTTTATTTTATTTTTTATTTTTTGTAATTTACGTCCTCCAACGTTAAGTCATATCGGACGGTGAATGGAATGGATGAAATGATGCTCAAATGAGTCCGGGGTCCATGGAGCTGAGAGTTACCCGACATTCGTCTTACAGGATAAGGGAAAACCCCGGAAAAAACCTTATCCAGGTAACTCACCCTGACCGAGATTCGAACTCGGGACCTCTTGAACGTGAGGCAGACATGCTACCACCACGCTACCAAGGCGGGCTTTTTGCATAGCTGGTGAATCGTAAGAGATAGAGAAAATATTACTGTACAAATAAAGTAGAGCTCATTAAAAAATCACTATAAATAATTTGTGTGTAATGAACCATTTCCAAGATATTTTTGCTATCGATTTGCATCTTAGAATTATTAAATAGGAATATTTAAACAAAGTTTACGGAATAAAGTGTCTTGTCCATTCAAACTATTCATCTAACGATCATGTCTATTGCTTAAGTCTACTCTATTCTTATTTCCACATTACCTAAAGGAACTATGCAAGAAATGCATTTATAAAAGAGGCTACCTCATTATCACGTAGTAGAGAGAAGATTTAGGGTTTTTAAACATAGTTTGTTACAAAAATTGTAAGTTTATAACTAGAGGACGGATTTTTCCCTATTTGCCTGTTTTATTCCTTTGTTCAGAAACGTAGGCTTTTAAGTTATAAGCACGTTTCCTACAATTATTAGCCTAATTTCTTAGTTTTATAATGCCTATAAATGCCTATTTCATACGTTTGTGCCTATTCTACTCATTAGTGCCTAAAAGTGTCTTTTTAGCCAATTTCTGCTGCTTGTTGAACTTTTCGGGGAAGAGAAATTTCTTACTGCTGCACATTTGGAAATACAAAAAGGGGCTTATTAAGGAGACAGGTCTGTGCAAATTGGCCCAAAACTCACAATATCAAATTTAGTTTTTTGTCTTAAAGTTAATATAGTCATACTTCAATAATACAAGTTTTTTTTTTTTCTAGCGGCAGTACAGAAAACGTCACATGACTAGTTAAATAACCCTACACCTGTATCGTAGCTGCTATTACGTAATTTTAACCTCATATTTCTCCGATTCCATATTTTCTACATTTTCCTAACTTCAAAATGTTCCACAGGATGCAGATTTCTATTAATCTGTATGAAATTCTGAACATGCCTGTAAGGGCAACTGCATATTAAGTGTACTCATTTACATTTGTTGTGTTTTTGTTATTTGTATTGAAAGGGATTATAATGCTTACTTATTACTGAAAACGCTTAGGCAAATAAAAATTGTTAAATAGGTATGATTACTTTTTCCCTTCGTTGATATGGCGAAGACACACATTTCACATAGGTACAGGTCATAAATAGGTTAAAATGGCTGCAGAAACTTATACCCCAAGCATTAAAGTATAAAATCACAATAAGTGAGACATTTTGAAAATCGCCTGCAATTTAGACATAAACTCTTAATTCCTCAGAAACTATTCTACTAGAAAGCTCAAACTTAGTATTATTCCATTCTTGATCGATCACAGATATAAATGGTATAAATTTTAAACAAATCTAACAAAAGCTTCAGATATTTCAGTTTTCACCCTTAAGCCCCTCCCCCTAAACTCGTGTTTTTATTTATTGACATAGTTAATTACTCCACGCCTTTCTGCACATTATGGTTCTTACTTAGTGAAGTGGATTTATATGTATTTTAATTATACGACATTATCTGTTATTTTAACTTGTTGTGGAGCCATTTGACATTTGGAATAAATATAGAAATATTTCGCCTAGGGAACCGTGTTTAGCGAATTTGTTGTGGCATATGTTGCGATGATTTTTATTTTGTTATAGTGCATTTTAGGAGCCATTTTACTAATATTATGTATTTCTAAGCGTTTACTTAGCAAGTTTTTAGTGCCTATTTAAGTGTCTATTTTGCCTATTTATATTGCCTTTTTGCCTGCCTATTTCGCACATTTTAGTGCCTATAGTTCCGCTCCCTATTTATAACACACTAAAGAGAGTTTAAATCCACAGTAGGTTAGAAAAAATTATTTTCTGATTAATTTCCGGAGACCCATAATAGAACACATTAAAACAAAACATAGTTCTTTATTTCTCTAGAAGTCCAAGAAATACAATTAAGTCTCCCAATTCTTTTTTCATTGCCAAAAGGCATAACAGGATATATTATACATGAAAATATAGCTCTAAATCTACACAATTGCTTCACGTACATACTTTCGGGTTTTCTGTTTATGAAAATCGATAAAGCAATTCCAGTTATTATTGAAGTAAACAAATACTTTTCAGAAGGAACATCCAGAAATGTAAATGTCTTACAGTCACATTTTGATCTGGGACCTTTTCGGGAATATGTTTTGAGGAGCATTTCCTTACAAATAAATGCGTTATTCTGCTCCGTTTTCTCTAACATCTCTCTACTGGCTCATCCTTGTGCATCAACTTTTGAACTATATCCATTCGGAAGTCGAAATAGTCCAGAAGTACATTTTTCAACTAAAATGTCGCTCTGTTTATTTATGACTTGATCTAACATATCAACTCCCCCCAGGTGTTGTGCCCGTTTATTTTAATATAACCATTTCAGTTTTGCAGTGTTCTATAAATCGGTTTGGATTAGACATGAAAAATGTCAATAATTTTGCAATTTTAATGACGTGCTTTTCTTTTAATGTATTCCCCGGACATGGGTAAAATCCTTTATGTTTGGTCATATTCATGCTTAAAGCTACGAGAACGTCCAAGAAGGTTTCTTTAAATACAGATAACTCCCCTTTTAGTGTTGATGTCCGAGTGTTACAATGGCTGAGCATCAACAGAAGCTCAGACAGCCCAGATTCCCTCAATTTTATGGTGGTTTAACCTGCTTCATATCTTTGAATTTCAGTTTGCCAAACACATTAGTTCCGCCGTCGGATTTCTATAGATAACATTAATCCGATCATGAACTGCCGCTATGTATGTTCGTTGCAGATCTCGTTCAGTTTATAGGGTATTCGGAAAATATTGCACGCACGCACAGGTGGCGATGTATTTGAGCAACTGAAAGAGACAATGTTGCTGAGTCGAACTTGTTTTCACTGTGTAATAAAAAAGTATGTACTCTAACCAAAAACTTGATGTCGAAATATCACCGTACGTGTACATCTTCAGCTCCTCTCAGCCCAAAAAGTACTTTTGGAGAAAGGTTTGCGCTCACGGACTGTATGTGTGTTCGCTCTTTGAGCATAACGCTAAAGCGGTTCTATCTAAATTCAATACTTAATAAAATGTACTATATAACGCATTCTCAGTAAGTCTTATGAAATCCTCTTCGTCATAATGTCGTGCAATCGGTGAACGTAAATATCAAACCCATGGATAATATAGAAATCTTTGTATACAGAATTTATTTCAAATAATCTACATTGGGGTGCAGTTATTTTTAAGATTCCATCTTATTGATTATCATTTCTCAACCTTTGGTTATATTTAGTGTATTGTCGTCATTAATCTATTCCCTGTCATATCATGGAAATGCTAAAGAATTTCAACTGAAGATTAAAGTCATAAACGTTTCATACGTTCAACTTGTACGCACAATCATATGTGTAGTTCAACTATTTCCTTACAGATTTATTTCAACATCAATTAGAAAAAATAAACTTTCGTAGGAGTACATAGTTTGTAGAAATTATACAGAATGTCCTGGATTGCAGTCTACTTATTGGCATAGGCAATCCACATGGCAAAACGAAGTGTCATCAAATATCTCTAAAGAAGAAGCACTTGCTTCCGCTTACTTTCTTATATGTATGTACGAGTACAAGCTTTGATGATGATGATTAATAATAATAATCATCAATATAAAATAATAATATAAACAATAATAATATAAACAACAATAATTAATAACGTCCATATTAATTAGAAACTTTGCATTAGAGAGACGTGTTAGATGCTTTAAGATGCATATCCGGAGCTGTACTTTGTGTACAAATGACTAGGAAGAAGGGTTTCTAACGAAGAAGTTCCCTGTTTGGTATCCCGTCTGTAAGATGTCATGTCTTTAAAGTACCAGGCGAGTCTGCTGCCCCTATTTCTTAGTCTTTATGTAATCCGCAGTTTATAGTCTAAGGTGAAAACATTGACCCTAAAAGCCGTCATTGCAGCTCTGCCATTCTATTCGGTATTACACGCATCCAGCATTAATATTTACAGCCCTGTATAAGGACCAAGAAGCTACGGAAAGCTTAAAAAACGACGGCTTTTTCATGCATATAATAGTAGCAAGGTGATAAACGAATATTTTCCGAAAGAGCGACATCTGAGTAGGTTAGTGGTTGAAATATGGCTATACAAAGGCTAGGTTCGAAACAACGTCACATTGTTTTTTCTCTCTCCCCCCTAGTCTTTATTGTCTGCATTTTAGTTAGCAAGTTATTTATTGTTGATAATGTTAAGACACAAGAATTACAAACCGATAATTAGGAATCTACAGGGATTTCTTCACCATATAAGTTGCGCTGAGCTCACCCTACCAGATGAACTCATCCTACCTATTTGATTCCCTTGCCATTTAAAGGGTAAGTGTAGCTATATTTTACCTTTATATTTTATTAGGGATCATGTTTAACTTTGTGACCCTTATAATCTGTATCGTATCTAGTGTTGTAAACCATGTTACGTAGTTGGCTTTCCTTCTTTTAGGAGCATGTCGACTACATTGAATCTTTGAATTTGTTTCATGCTTAAATCTTATGCTTTGTTTTGCATTTATGAAATGTTTTGAACTTGGTTGAATGGATCAAGCACAATAGAGACTATAATAAACTATCTACTACGAACTACAAATTTATAACTATTTGCCAGTGGAAAGCTTGGCTATCATTGTATTTTGTAAATACCTATAATGGTATAGAAATGTTATTTGTATTGTAACATTGTTATTTGTATTATAGATCCCAAGATATAAAAGAAGGGGTAATAAATTTTTCAGGTGATCACAAAAGTTTTGAACCCAACTTAAAGTGGCAGAGCGGTGAATTAACCTGTAGAATACCACTTAGCCAAGGCTAGCTTTCGAGGGAAGGTTCTTATACGATAGTATCCGCTGATCCCAGAACCTACGTCGAATATTTACACGCTTTTTTTACAACTTTATACAGTGTTTTGAGTTCGTTTGGTAGTTTTAACACTAATAAAACAACTACATCCGCCATTACAATTACTGTATGAGCTAAAAGATGCCTTAATTTGTGACAAGCGCAAACTATTGACCTAATTCTTAGCATGTTTTGTCATGGCTGTACGAAAAAAAAAAAAAAAAAAAAAAAAAAAAAAAAAAAAAAAAAACAATGTTGGCTGAAGATTTAAATCCAATTGTTCCCATTGTATAGATCTGCCATTTTGTGTTCCAATGTTATTGTCAACTGATACATGTGAGATGTTGCTCCTTCAGTGGCGTGTTTAAAGGTGTATGTGCATGTACGCTAATGAATAAAAGTTTGTAAACTCTGTCCCATACAACACTTTTTTATATATTTATTAGATCGGTCAGCAATAATACATGCTTTGCAGATCTGGGAGAACAGATACAAAATAATTATAGAGTAATAACATTGTAGAGTTAGGACAGTGAGCCTCCTCTGAACAAATACAAATGTGATACTGCACTAATACAAATGTGTTACTGAACTAATAAAATGGTATACATACTTCAATAGTGAGAATTTAAACAGTAGATCAGAAGAATTGAAAAGCAAATTGGAACAGCAGATCATTCAGAAGTAGAAGTATCATCACTGTAAAGCAGGTCCTGTGGTAGTCGTCGCTTCAATCGCGTTGGCCGGCGACATAGGACGCCGATGTTATACATCACTGCTTCTGGGACGTGGCGTAGACTGTAGAAGAGGCGTCGAGCATTCTGTCAGATGAAATGGTGGAGAGGAAGAAGCGCCAGCTTGTGTTGCAGCTGCTGGTTGCGGACAAACTAAGAAGCATTGGTGGCGATTCGCAGGAATCGAATCAGGTGACAAGTGAAAGACGAGTGGATGCCAGGGTATGGTGGTGTGGTCAATATGAGGCTTCCACGTAAGCCGAGTGTCCAGTAACACTCCGAGGTACTTGACTGGTTTAAGTGAAGGGAGCCACGGCACATGATCAGTCAGGTGTATAGGCAGAGGTGAATTGTAGCGCGTAAAGTAAAAATATTGGGTTCATTTTTCTGGGTATTGAGGGAGATGCACCAAGTTCGAAACCATTGAGTGAGGCGATCAACAGAGGGCTGTAAGGTTCGTACAGTACAATGTAGATCGGAGTCAGAGTAAAATAACACTGTATCGTCAGCATGCAGGGCAATTGAGGTTGGAGCCATGTCTGGAATATCGGAGCTGTAAATACTAAACAGCGTTGGTGCCAGTATGGAACCTTGTGGAACGCCTGCTGTAATAGGACGCTTAGTTGAAAGAGTACCTCCAATGCGCACCGCAAAAGTGCAATCGATGAGAACACTGGTAATATTGTGGATTAAGTAGTCCGGGAGACCAGTGCGACCATACAACACTTACGCACTGACTTCTCTACCCCTCCTCTGGAAACTGTTCTGCAAAGTATCCATTAGAAGACATTCAAGAAGAGGATGAGTCACATATGTTCCTTGGCACATTGCATAAATTTAAAATAAAGAGGGGCAAATGAATCACCTGATATATTAGTGTACCAATTATGTGCTTATTCTAGGCGTTTCCATAAAGATTGCTTTTAGTCTCGAAGTATACCGTCCAGAATATTCCCTAGATTTTTAAAAACGCTGTTCTCTTATACTCTTGGTTCCATATATGCCGACCAAACAGGTTCAGGTGTATTTTACCAATCTTCTCAGCAGAGATGTACATAATCGAGGGTGAGGGGGTGCATAGAGAGTTCTGCTTTTGTGGTTCGGTTAAGTGGTGGCGATTGTTAGCGAACAGAGATTTTAGGTGAAAATAATACTTTCGATTTTCTAATTCTACCATATAAATAATTCTTTAGACACTCTACATTAATTCCAGTGGATCCAACCACTTCTCCGTTCTATATATGGGATATTTTCCCCTCAGTTTTGGGTGATTGTGTGAAATTTATTCCTCACATTTCAGTTTTATCCCAATTTTTATGTAAATTTATATGCGTAACCTCAATGTGCTACTTAAAGCTTAAAGTATGGATTTTATGATTTCTTCATTCATTGGCTTCTAAAGACTAAAAGTGTAATTTTAACACCAACAAATTCATAAAAACTGAAAATTATTTGGCTGAAAATTATTTCAGTTCCAATCAAATACTTCAACTTATTTTAATTTTATTAAAACATCAGACAATTTCTTCTTATGTACTTCTCAAAAATATGAATGTGCGATGTAACTTTAAAGCACGCATTTTTTTCGTTAATTAAAGAATTAACTGTATTATCTGAGAAATTGTTTCAGCTATATATTTGAGCTTTAGCACAGTGTTTTATGTGTTTACTCACTTAAATGTGCTATATTGACTAACCGCCAATATAACTGCAGGTCACCTTTTAATAAATCTTCTAGGAAATACTGGAAGAACAATAACAATATTTTTATTACCTGAGGCTGGGCCATGGTCGAGTGGTTAGATCGCTCGGCTCTCACAAGGCGACCCGGGTTCGATCCCAGGCGACCGCAAAGTGAGGTTTGTGATGGACAACACGAGCGGTGGGGTTTTTCTCCGGGTTCTCCAGTTTCCCCAGCCATCTCATTCCACCGATACTCCATATTCATGTTATGTATCATCATGTCATCGGCTGCGGTGGCACATGTAATTAAAGGGGGCGTTAAACACTACACATTCATTCCTTCATTATTACCTTAATAAATAGCTTTAAAAAGGTGCTGCCCGTGCTGCCCGCCTTGGTAGCGTAGATGGCAGGGTGTCTGCCTCACACTCAAGGGGTCCCGAGTTCGAATCTCGGTCACGTTGATTCACCTGGATAAGGTTTTTTCCGGAGTTTTTCCCTATCCTAAAAGACGAATGTCGGGTAACTCTAAGCTCTAAGGACCCTGGGCTCATTTGAGCATCACTTCACCCACTCTATTCATCGTCCGATATGACAACGTTGAAGGATGTAAAATTACAGAAAAAGGGTGCAGGAAACTTGATCTCTTTGTTCTAACGCGAAGGTGCATTGGTGAAGAATAAAACTGTGGGTAATTCCAAGCCAATTTGCCATCTAAAGACATGGTTCACACGTGCATAATCTAGAACTACGTGTATGAAGTGCGACGCCACTGCATGCGAGAAAATGTAAACACATACACACACCATGGAAGGGTAGAGTCAGACTGGATAGTTCAATGCCATAACCGAGATGTGAACCACGATCTTCCGGTCTCCGTCCAGCTCCTCTTAACCATTGAGCTACCATGGCCAATGTGTCATCATGACGTTAAATTCTCCAACTAACTTGAGCTTTTTCCGGTAAACCACATAGGAGTTCTCATAAACACATGAGACAACTACCTTAATGACGACTTACTATGCTGTAAATACTTTAAGGTCTTGGCTTTATAGTTCAGACCACTATTAGTCAATTAATGGAAGCGAAGGTTCTAGAAACAAAAGAAGCAGGTGCGAAGGCCCAACGAAAAACGCATAGCTGTTTATTGACAAAGAATCATGTATCGGTACTAAGGGAATAAAATAGGGTCTCTCTTTTTCAGAACATTGATCCTATTTCAGCTTACTATAAAACCCGTCTTGAGTTTTAATTGCGCAACTAATCATTTACACTGTTTATAGTATGACATTAATTGGATTAGATTAAAGTATTTTCATTAGTTCCTGTACGAATCAGCACAACCATTCTGACGAACACTCGCCACTACACTTAAAGTACCAAAACCCCGAATACAGTGTAATGTAAACTCCCGTACAAACTTACCGGCGCGCTATGCACGTTTACAACGTATAACGTCCAGAAGTGGGGCAGTAAGGAAACACCTTGTCTACAAATAATTGATGCTAAAGAGTGGCATGCAAATGTGGACATCATAATTTTCCATTAGGGAAAGGTCTTCCAGTGTGGTAATTTATAATAATGTAAATCAATTTCGTGTAATGAACAAAGTGATGAGCTAACACTAAAATAATCAATTTCTAAGTCATTTACGTTTTTATAGTCGACAAAATATCGTATATTTCATTTAGCTAAGCATCCACTGTTTTATTATGGATATTATCTCATAAGTAATGTCGTTTTTCAAGAAAAACAACTATTTGAAATGTGTTCTGACAAGTATTTAACTAATTTTCAAATTATAGACCATTAGATTAGACTTATGGTCTTGAACCATTGTTCAGCGAGGTTTATTATCCCACGATGGTACCAGTATCGGTTTTCGATGCGAAGAATTTGGCGACACCTACTTGCATTGCTTGAATGTTGTCAAAATTTCTGCCACGTAGAACATGGGCCACGGATCGAAAAAATCTGAAGTGCGAGAACAGGGCGGTATGCTGGGCGTGGTAGCAGTTCAATTCCTCCCAATTCCTGAAATATTTCCATGGCTGTTCGTGCAGCATGGGGTGTTGCATTGTCCTGTTGCAATATAACTCTATTTCGGTTAGCTAATGTTGAGTATCTCCGTCTCAAAATTTCATGAACTCCTTCCAGTTGTTGAGAATAAAGATCCGCATCAATCGCCAGTCGTTTGGAACGAACTCCAAATGAATCACACCTTCAAAATTCCACCAGACACACAACACTACTTTGGGATAAAACTGATATTTTGTAACGATGAACTTTGGCAGGTTGGCGCGGATCACGTCACTGTTTCGAGGCATTAGGATTTCGGCGATATACCCGTTTCTCATCACAAGTTACAATTATCCTCACAAATCTATCATCCATGGGATTACAGATAAGCTGACGACAGATACACACTCTACTTTCAGCCTGTTGAGGTACAGATCTATAGCCTATGTGTGATTTTCCAAGTGTCTTAATGTGGAGATGTAGGGTATCTTTTGATGTACCAAGTTCTTCTGAAAGCCTACTGGTACTTTTTGCGGATTATCTCGCAAAATTTGGTTTGTATTCACAATGTTCCATACTTTAGGTCTTCCAGAACGTGATAAATCTTTAGTGTTTTTGCCTCCATTGGAACCATCGTTGTGCCACATACTAACGATACCTTCTTCCACTTATCATATTCTTCGAGCTGCGATAGCGGTTTTATAATGTTGTTTAAAAGGATTCTAAGTTCAGACTCTGTTATCCCCACTATGTGATTGTTTATTAACAAATGAAGACCGGTATATGCTCGTAATGTACGCAACATTAGCCATGGCATCCTGTAAATAGCATTGCGAAACCAAACCAACCTTATAAATTTTACAAAATATCAAAATAAAAAAACCGACATTACTTATGAGACAGCTTAATACTTAGATAGTACAAATGCTGACGTAAGGAAAGGAAAGAGGGTATTCAATTTCCTAAACTTGTTTACATTTGTGAAAAATATTAATTGCATTACTAAGGTTAACATAACATTACTAAACAAGCGTCCATAAGAATAGCAATGAAATTATGGTAGGCAAAAATGTTGATAAAGGTTCTCATCATTAAAGAAGTTTAAGTAAGCCCTTAAGCAATGAAAAGGCCTCACACTATGCAAATAAGCAATTATAGGAGCCCTAAAATTATATTTCATAAAAGGGAAACATGCCCTGCGCCGTGGCGTAGTGGGCTAAGGCATCATGCTTTTGTTCCCTGCCACGGAATGCGACCCGGGTTTCATTCCACCCCTGGGGGGTGCGGATTTTAAGTCCCGGGTATAGGACCGGTGCTTACTCAGCATCGTGAGAAGACTGAGGATCTTAGGATAGGTAAGCGGCCCTGGTCAGGAAAGACAACTTTCCGGCCGAGAATGTCATAATGCTGACTACATCTCCTCGCCGTATCGGTTGAATAATCGCCCACCTCTACCTTGGGATGTGTGCGTGAGGCCCGCAGTCAGGTTGGCAGGCCTTGGCGTTCTATGGGCTGTCGCGCCATGGGGAACGGGAAACAAACTTGTATATACAAAGGGCTATGATTCTAAATAAAGAAAGAAAATAAAGAACCAAGCAAATACGAGTTCTAATGAGGCAATAGTGTGGGCAAAGGGAAGGGAAATAGGCGAACTTCGGCTCTTTAAAAATCTCAAAGAAAAGTGTATGATTTACGTAATGCCCTGCTTCTGTGAGAATATCTTCTTGTCTCATTTAGTGAGGTTTTTGACTTGCAACTAAGGGCACTATCCCATGTTTCTTTGTAACATTTTGCAGAAAATGTAAATTAATTAATGCATTAAGTTGATAGTTCCTTGTGTATTTAAAATGCCACTAATTGTAGGTACAACTTTGCTAAAATTTTAGTTGTAATTGCTTTGTTGTTTGTTATGACATTTGGGGGGAGCTAATATATTAATGCATTCTAAATATATAAGTGGAATTCATAATCATGCAAGATATTCTGTTAGGGCCAGTATAATTATTTCTTAGTTTTACAAAGGAAAATAAATGAAAGTTTGTTGCAACGTGAGCAACTGCAGTGCTTTGTGCGTTAACAGCCCAGAACACATTAAATCTAGTAAGCTACAGCGTCAAAGTTGTCGAGTGTAAACGGGATGAGGGCCATTGGACTAAACATTTGACTACAGAGTGCCACTTACCAGCTGAGAACATACATGCTTCTGTGTGTTCATACTTCCTCTTTAAGCAGAGATGGCAGCACTTGTCCTAACGTCCGGCTTGTCTACCAGTACCCACGTGTGCAGCTTTCTAAATTTGCTTCTTTTATATTTTGTTTTCCATACTGCTCACTTATATTAAGAAGAGGTATTACATTCCACCCGCAAATTCAATTCCATATTCTAAAGTACTTTTCTAAAGTACTTCAAATAAAGAAAAAGAAAACATTTACGAAAAGTTCCGAGGCACGTGTATCTGCGTGAAAGCAAAAGTGCAAAACGAAATGTTCAATAAACATGAAAGATGGCATTCACATTTAGCATATTCCAAAGATGCAAATTAAAGATTTTCAAGAAAACACCATGGAAGCGTTTATGAAATTCTTATGTTCTTAAAAACGCCGCTTAACGATTTTCAATATACAGTTCTGTATAAGATGAAATTTATGACAAATAAAATGTATAACTTGAATTTTCTGGGAATACCTTGGGGCACGCTTCATTCCGAAGGAGCTTTAAATAATTTGTACCTACACCTGGTACACAAACAGAGCCGGGTAAAAGGTACTTCCAAAAATTGAGACATCTTTATCACATACAATTTTTTTGAAATACTTCATGCCAACAGTAATTTCCGAGATATCTCTCGGTATTAATTTGATTTTCTGTACTTATAAAACTTTTAAAACCTTTAATTTCTCTACTAAACCGTATATCCTTTTGTGAATTTATTACTTTTGGATTCCAAAATGTCTATGCAAGCACACGTTCAGATTACCTCAATTCAAAAAGGTATACTTAGAAAATGGCATAATTATATATAAAACACAATTTCTCACGCCGACGAGACATAACATTTACTAGATTACAAAGCGAGGAGGCGTACCGGAAATTATGTGAAAAACAAAAATCTGTACGTGAGCTTAACGTACAGTCCAGTGCACGGAAATGTTCCGATGCTGTTAGTATCTTTTGGTGTGTTACTTTATATTATGTTGGTATAACCATTTCACCGTTCGTGCTTTACACCATCCTGGCTGTGCCAATCTTTTATTGGTTTATATCAAAGTCCAATAACACAAGTAATGACCGATGAACAAGGCGCGTAGCCTAAGTCCGTAGTGCAGGGGGAGGGTTAAGGAGGAATTTAACCTCAGTGAAACGATTGTCAACACCACTTCCTGGCTGTGTCCGTTGCTCATTGGTTTGATGTCATAACTCGGGAACCGGGGAGAAGCACAAGGGATGGGTTAAGGAATGGGAGTTCATGGATTAATTTACTAGAATATTATCGTCTTTGTGTTTTCCCCTTATGTTTGTCTGCGTGACAAAAATATGCTTAGGTATGCTTGGTATATTTTGTGTAGATAGAGCTAAATTATTTTGTAATGAAATGAGATGATCGTAAATAAATATGCGCAAATGGAGTTCAAGTTGATACACATAATAAAGCAGATAAATCTGTCCCATCCTCCATTCCCTTCCCAAGAAAACTGCACAAACCTGAGAAGGTTCATTATTCGAAAAGGATGGGCAATCTGCTCCTGGCCTTAATAACCGCTGATAAAATAAAGTCCGATGAGACGCATTCTGAATTATATGTTCCAATGTAGCTTAAACTGTCTGGGCTTCTCGTTCACCTCCGCCATTGTGAAAAAAGGGCAGGCACACGCCTACCTATCGCTGACAGGGGTTTGAACTGGGGGCGTGGTGCAATTCACATACCAACCTTAACAGCTGTTCCATATATCGGAAAGTTTCCGTGCACCGGACTATACATATACGCCGAGTCCTGCGTATGTATACTCTGTATGTAATCATTTCTTCTGGACAGCCACGTCTCATACATCGGCAGACGCGAGAAATCATATAACGTGATTGAATATTATGACAAAGCAGAAAGAAGGGGGAACTAAAATTTATTTGTGACTCTTCAGTACTACTGATGAACAGTCTAGGATTGCACCTATAGGACATTAAAAGACTTTAGAACTGATGTTTATGTTTTATTTCTGTGGCACGCTTTGCATAACGCAATCATTCAGTAACTATTCGGAGGGGGGGGGGGATTTATTTTATATAATGTGATGTAAACCAAAACAATGAATATTTATATTTTCATTTAGGTTCATAATTATTAAACTAACATGAGGTGGTATTTCATAAGTAGTTGCAATTATAAAATCTAAAACAATACACAAATAATTTTGTGTAGTTTAACATTATTGGACTTTGTGGGTTCGTAAAATTAAAAGTACAGGTGGCAAAAATTTAAAATGCTCCTTATTTTCGTAGAAAGACAGCTGGTACACCCTTAGCAGCAGAATGACGTAACATATACCAACACAATCTCTCGTGGCTCCTGCACACGTAAATAAACGAACAAAAGTTCACTTTCAAATCACAGCTGCACGCACACAATTATCGAATCCAATTACGACTGTCCTCTGACAGTTAACCGCGGCTTCTTTTTATACCTACACTCATTGTTCTGGAAATTAATGGAAAGAAAGAGAACCTTCCAGTCATCTACCTGTCTCTTTCTTTGTGTGTTTTGGCAAGCTTTTATTTCTGCGCTGCACTGTCTGTCCCTTTGCGCGCGCCGGCCGCGCCAGTCGTAGCAATGCCTCGCGACATTATGATGCCGTGATTTATATTACGGCAATGGCCTATTTCTTCAGAGTGATCAGCTTCGTAATATTACAGAAATTATTGAATAAGAAATTCTATCCGTTAATGGCAGATTTTAACTAAAAGAAAAAAGAATTGATAATTATTAGGAAAATGGATGCATTACTAAAACAAGAAGTTCGAAGGTTGATGAATTGTATACAATAATAGTGACAATATCATATCTTTCAGCCACGAAGCGTTGCTGATGAGATGTTTGACATTGCTCCTTTGCCAGTTGAGTAAATCACTCTTAGAAATTATTCCCGTTGTACAGTTTGATCTCTCAAGAAAATTAGTTATATTACTGTGCACTTGCTTTAGTTGCAGTAGTTATTTAAAACAAACGTTTAGTAACTAATTTAGTTGGTTTTTGCTTTCTTCCTCCCCCCCCCCCCTAATGCTGCTTAACCTCATATTCATTCTTTGAGAAACATTACAACATATAATCACCGGAAACATATTTAATGCACTTATAACAATTAAGATTATTTTTTGTTAATATGCACCCGTGTTGGGTATAATAATTGGCTAACCTTTCATATCAGACACGCGGCTGCAAAGTGCTCCATTTGCATTTCGTCCCTTACTGTACGACTACTTAATAATATTTCATTTTCTGATCAACAAGATGAGAAACGAACGCATGACTAATCACAAAGTCAAAATGCCCCAGCGCTGTGTCGTCTGCGTATGTGCGATAAGCTCACGTAAACATCTCTGTTCGCATATTTTCCGGTACGCCTCTTAGCTTTGTACTCTACTATAGTACTCGATTTTACACTTGCAGCGAGCAGCTGATCATACTAAGGTCATCTCGTAACATAGAGAGGCCCTTTATCATGCACGCTTCTATATCTATGCCTCGAAGTCACATGTACACATTTTAGGCGGCGGATCTAATGCTTTGCGTGAACACAACTTGAAGTAACTGAGAAATCCTCCTTTTAGTTATCAGGAAACTAGTGGAAAAGTCAGCGTCTATGAGTGTCCAAAGGCTTTTGATAGATCACTGGAACTTAAGATTTATACCGGAAGTATTACCAAACACTACTTCCTATATCACTGATATCGGCATTATTTGATGTGTATTTGGTCTAAAGTTTAGGCCCTTCTGTTACGGTGTATTAGGATTGGGTTAGACTCAATGGAGCAGTGTATTCTAGTACCCAAGGAAAGCTGAGTACTAGCAGAGCATGACTTGCCTTAAGAGCTTCAGCTTCGCAGCGCCAAGAATCACTTCCAGTTCAGGAAATTAGCGATCTGATTAAAGATTCATCTTACAAGTTCTCCCTACATACTTAGGACCTTGTCGATCATTTCGGTGGGAAATTTGATAGGACATTCTATGGTTAGTGTATCAAAAGTGATCATTTTACATTGAGTCATTAGAAAAGCATATCCGAGTTCCTGCATTAACGTACAATATTACAAGATTTACAAATAACTAAATATACAAAGTTGACATTATTAATACCTGTGCTATAATATCTTAAGAGCCATTTGTATTGAAGTCAAACCTTTCAGAAACATTGTTAGTGCTTTGTAAATCAGAATAAAAACCCTAATAAAAATAAAATAATGAAAAGGCCCTAATAATTGAAGAATACAAATCTGAAACTTTTCCAGGCCACTCCATCGCAACCTCCAAGATTTCAGGATACGACACCTCGATCTGGACTCGTGCGAATGTAGGTAGGTAGTATCTACGTGCTTTTTTATCACCCTTTTAAGACAAATGAATGGGAAAAGTTGCTCTTTTCTCTCTCTCGTAACCACAAATTGCTTACAAGACTTGCTCGAAGAAAAGTAATCATACCGCAGTTACTTTTGAGTGAAGTTCTTCGAAGAAAAACTCGTTAGTATGTTACACTATATCTCAAATGTTTACCACCCTACGGAATGAAAGCTCCCGCTGCGCTATCAAAACTACACTGATTATTATCGTACTTGTAAAGACAGAAAATATACTCCCTAATTCATTTTGGAATACTTCCTAAGAGTGAAAACTAGTTTTCCGAGCTAAATCTAGCGTTTAATCTAATTGAGTTAAGCTTGTGTCCACCACAAGGAAAATATTTCTGACAAAAACGATTGTAAAAATATTAATCTATTTAATTCTCTATATAGCCACCACGCTTCTTAATAGTGTACGTGAGGAATAATTATTCTTTTATTGATTGGTAGACATTGGAATTCAAAGCACTTGATGTTACTAAATGTAAATGAATAAACAGTTCCAGATTTTTATGTTAGATGTAATACAGCGTGCGATCGTTCTGTATTGCTTATAGGCACACGGGCCAATAATTGAACAACTCCAAAACGAGACTTGTGGGTACAAAGGCTGAGATGGAATAAGTTTTTTTTTACGCAACCCAAAGAGCACTTAAATATTATCGTTTAAATCAGCT
Source organism: Mantis religiosa (assembly GCA_030765055.1). NCBI lineage: Eukaryota > Metazoa > Arthropoda > Insecta > Mantodea > Mantidae > Mantis > Mantis religiosa. Next base: position 177,547,891 of record CM060947.1, on the reverse strand, counting down.
CTCTAATTAAATAAGTATGCATTTCAAAATTAATATTTTCTAAGAAGAGTGTGGAAAAATATTTCTCTGCAGCTTACTGAAGCACTTTTACATATTCTGAAAAGTGATTGAAAGGTACTTCGTGAAAAACTTTGCTTCCTTCGTTACCTCCACCAGAGTGTCAGTAAATGGTATTTTTGTTTATAGTTTACACCCTTCAAAGGAAGATTAAAATTGCATACTGGTTATGTTATTTCTGCTAAACATCTGATATACCTCTCAGAAACTATTCAATGCTTTAAAGTGAAGTATTTAAAGTATGTAGATGTTTATCTTATAAACTCAAAATTTTTCAGTATCATCATTGATGCCTCGGGACATAATGTTGGCAGTTTCAGTGATTTCAGTCTTTTTGTTTTTTACAGTGAGTGCCAGAAGCGACTGAGGTGTAAGATGGATACAATTGATGCTCATAGTGTGATCAATTTCCTGCATTTGAAGGGCAAAACTGTCCGAGAAATCCATGATGAGATGACGGCTGTTTATGGAAATGATTGTCCATCATGATGTCCACTATTGTGAGGTGGAAAAGCAATTTTCAAACTGGTCACATGTCCCTGACAGATGAGCCAGGAGGTGCTACACCGTCAGTGACAGACAATGCTGTCTCAGTGAAGAAAGTGGAGTGTTTATTACTGGAAGAGAGACGACCAACCATCCAAATGATCATGAATGAGACACATCTTAGTTATGGTAGAGTGTGGAAAATTATTAATGACGACCTGCACATGTCTAAGGCTTCTGCACGGTGGGTGTGTTAACCCCTTTCCAGAAGCAAACACGGCGTGACCTTTCAAGAGAGATGTTGATGCTATTGGAACAGGATGAAGATGATTTTTTTTATCGTCTGGTAACTATGGATAAATGCTGGATCTATCAGAATGATCCGAGACAAAACCGATGAGCATGGAATGGAAACATGCCGATTCCCCCCTGCCAAAAAGGCAAAGGTGTACAAGTCAGCTGGGAAAGTCATGCTTTCAGTTTTCTGGGACTGTCGTGGAATCATCCTTACAGATTATCTGGCCGAGGGTCAAACCATCACTGACAGATACTACCGCAATCTGCTGGACAAGTTACGAGCAGCTCTGATTAAGAAACGACGCGGTATGCTCTCCAAAGGTGTTCCGTATTCTGGCTGACAATGCACCAGCTCATTCATCTCAAGTTGCAGTTGACAAAACAAGGGAATGTGGCCTGAGACCTTACAGCATCCGCCTCATTCGCCCAATTTCGCACCAAGTGACTTTTTCTTATTTCTGGAAATGAAGAATCCGTTGCGTGGTCGCCGATTTTACAACACAAATGCAGGGGTGGTTCCTCCATAAGGTTGCAGGTTTGCGCTACACCCACTGATTCTGAATATACAACAGGTGTATTTTGCACATTAAAGCTGTACTTGTTTGCATTGTTTTATATACAAACATGTTTCAATTACGCTTATCGTCTGTAGCTGCCCATGACCGCAGAAGTCGAAATAAACAGTGATTAGCTGTAGGAGCCGCATGTTTGCAGCGAAGAGTTAACCTAAGATTTCGCCCAAATGTAGGTTCTCTGAGGGGGTTGCGGGAAGGTGAAGAGATGGGAGTGGCTTCTTAAACATTGCTTAAATTGAGGTTTATAAACCTAGCTCCTCCTACTCTTAGCAACGGCTATAGCGTGACCTTCAGGCTTAGCTTCTGTGTGCTCTGCTTTTCGAACACAGAGAGAATTTAATTAAATGCATGGAGGTTATTCAGAAGAGAGCTCTGTTGAACAACAACACAACACTTGTTCAGGCTTCTGGGTTTATGGCCACTTTGAAAGATTATAATTTTGTATTCTGGCTGTCTTTCTTCTACAAGATCATGCCACATGTGGACATTTTGTACAATCAGCTGCAGAAACGAGACTGCAATGCAACGTTTGCCATCGCCCAGATAAACGCATTTAAAAGAGAAGTGCAAAAGGTAAGAAATAGCGCGGATATCGAGGAACACGAAGAAACTGCAATTAAGAGGAGAAGAATAGAAGATCATGATGTGAAAAGAAGAGAAGCTCTTGAAGTATGTGACATTCTTAGAGAAGCAAAGGACAGTTTTAGCTTCACGGGGCATCTGGTAGCCTTAACTTTGTTTCATCAAGAAAATTTCTAAGACATTTCCAGAGGATTCCCTTAGAGAAACAATAAGGTTTTATCCTTTTATCATTGGAACAAAAGTTCGTAGAGAACTGACTGTAATTTACAGTCAAGAAGAATTTCGTGGAATGTCCGGCGCTTTGTGCTTGATGGACTTCATTAAGAAAAACAATTTATGTGCTACATTCAGCGAATGTGTCAAACTCCTGCGAGTGTTGTTAACTATGCCAATGTCTACCGCTGAAGCAGAACGCTGTTTCTCAACTTTAAAAAGAATAAAAACTTTCCTTAGGAACACAATGTCACAGGACCGATTGTCAGCATTAGAAATGCTTTCAATTGAGAGAGATTTTGTTATGAAGATCAGCAACTTCAACGCAAAAGTTATCGATAGATTCGCCAGGCCTAAGGAGAGTAGAGCAGAGAATCTGTATAAATAGGTGACTCATTACTACTCTGTATTTTATTTTTCAATTGTGCACCACCAATAATTTAACCCACCAGCCGCCACTGCACAAATGACGTCATTAATGAAGTGGAAGAGTGGTTTAAAGTGAATTCTGCAGACTTCCACAATCAAGGTATTTGGAAGGTCAAGAAACGCTGGGAAGAATGTGTAACTCTGAACGGTGACTACGTAGGGAGGAACTAATAAGCACACTCTCTATCACACTTTTTAAAGGGTGATAATTAAAACTTTACGAGACCCCCCTCATATGATTATGGCTATTTTAGATTAAAATGTATCAGGAATTATTTCTTTTGACAATCAACCATGTTATTAACTCTAAAACAGAAAATGAACAATTATTTTTATCATCCTACAATTTATTTTAGCTATCTTAAACAGTTTTCTTGGAAAAAAATGATTACGTGTACAAAAAATATCCTCCTCGAAAAATGCTGTTCAGAGTAAAAATGGGGAAAAAAGGCAAAATCTCGTATACCTTTACAAAAGAAAGAAAGCACATAACTTGGGCATATTGAAGGTGTCAAACGTAACAGGAGTACCAATTTGCACAGCAAACCTTTCCTTTAAAATGAGCTAACGCTTTCCCCAAGGGATTTAGGTAGGCTTCTGGATTTAGGTAGACAAAATTTATGATTTAAATCTGTGTTTAAGAGATATTTTTATAAAACGACAAAAATATTTATCGAACTTAACAGGCAATTCGAATTAAAAAACTGTACAAATTGTTAAGGAGTCATTCTGTCGCTATTCCTGCCATTTAGTTTTCTCTTAAGTGGTGTGGATGGTGTCGTTTAAGTTTCCTATTCCTGAGATTTGGGGAAAGAAGGCATTTTAAAGTATATAATAACAAAGTATTAAATAAGTGTGCCATACTTAGCCTGCAGAATAACTAAAAAGTCCCATTTTTACGTCCTTGGAATCCTGTACAATAACGTAAGTAGAAGCTAACGTTACGGAAGAAGCAGCAGTTTGCGGTACTTAACGAGTTTTTCTTCCGAGCCCTTCATTTACAACGAGAGCAACGTGTTCCCGACAGCAAGCGAAAGGAAATCTTTCCACCAAGTTGTTGGTAATACTCTCAGAGACTAACAACAAAGTTTTGCTCGGCTCGAAATAATTACACGGGGCATGGAACACCACCATCACCATCGTCATCAGCAGCAACAGTATAATTACCACCACCAATGGCAACAGTTTCCGTTTAATGGAAGCGAAGGGGAGGATTTCATTTTTCCCTGAAAACTTGCACAACACCGTGAAATAAGGGCAAAGGTGAATTCTTTTAGGGGTGTTTTGTACCATATTATTTCATTCGCTTGATGATACAATATACTTTATGTACGCGCAGTTTAATAAAATAGTGAACAAGCTGTGCTGACGCGTTATATTCAAAGTTAGCTTCATCAAAAGAGCACGACACCAAACAAGTCAAAGAGGAACAGAAGCAGTATACGGAAGTACCTTGAGCTATTCATTTAGAAAGTTGACTAATGTTTGTGTATTATTATATACCTACTCTAAATTGTGAGGTAGTCAGAGTTTGAATGTCTCTAGAGGGAAAAAACCGCTTAGTAAGATTACAGTTGATACAAATACAGACGTATGCAAATTATTAGACTCAATGGTGAAATTTTTAACACATACCGTTTATTTTCTATTTATTTAACAGAAATAATATTACAAAATACTTTTTTTCAACTCTTAGTTTTTTGTATGCATTACTTTATTACCATTTTGATGCGTTTAGGCATGCTCTCTACAAGGGTGGAGCACTTTTCCTTTATTTCTTCATCTCTGTGCCAAATGCTTATCGGGCCCTCAATAAGCTGAACTTTTGTTGTTATTTTCAATTTTTTCAGTCTTTGTTTAACAATGCTCCACAGATTCTCTATTGGATTTAAATCAGGGCTATTCCTAGGCCATGGTAGTACTTTTACATTGTTTTCTTTGAGGAACTGGGTTACACATTTTGCTCTATGGCAGGGAACACTATCATGCATGAACACAAAATCACCATTTGGAAAGCATTCTCTACTTTGCGGAAATATTCTTGTTTCTACCTACACTTTTATACTTTTTCTGCTCCATAGATCCCACAACTATGTATAATCTTCCAGGTCCATGGACAGACATACAGCTCGAGACCATTTTTGATGTTGGGTGGTTTACTCTTTGATCGACATACTGAGGGGAAAATGCTTCTTTATCTGTATTTCTCACATATTGGCTGCTCTCTTCACATACTTCGAACATGGATTCATTTGAAAAAATTACCTGAAACAATAAAAACATCTATTAATATTAAACAGTTTTAAAATTGCTTAAAGATACTATAACAAAACCAGCAATGAGAGAAACAAAGTTTAGGCTGTTTATTTCATTTCCATAAAATTTACATGCACATATTTTAATTTTATGCTATATACAATTTTCATACTATTTACCTTTCTCCAAAATTCCACTGGATGTTTCTGCATCCCGTTGGTGCATTCTAAACGTGTTTTTTGCCATTGCAGGTGTCAGTTTAGCCTTTTTACAAGGCCTGCTTGCTGATAAACCTGCTTCACACAATCTTCTGCGAACTACTGAGGCTGATATTTCTGTACCATACTGCTTTAGTTGATTACTGAGGTCAATGCTGGTTGCTGTTCTATTTTGTTTTGCCACCTGCACAAGTTTTCTAGGCATCCTTGGTGATAGCTTTCTTTTCCTCCCGCATTTTCCATCCCTTTGTGAGGTCAACGTCTCCCGAATGTTAAAGCTTGATTAATGCGACTAACAGATTTTTGTGAAATACACAATTTCTTAGCTATTTTGCGTTGTGAATAAAGAGTTTCCTTCAAAAGTCTCTCAGTTACAGCTACTTTCCTTGGGGATAAGTCAGCAGTTTTACCCATAACGCCACTTTTGAATCAATGTGAATGCTAAGGATAAGATACACGATGTTACCCGGCTTGAAATCAATTAATAATAAATACTGAGCATATATTAGCCATAAAACACAATAAAGGCAAATATTAACAATCTTCAGTTACTACATTTGCCAAATGAAATCAATATCAGCAAACAGTTGGATAAACAGACACGAAGAAAATGGCTACTGTTAATTCAGAGCTGCTACCATATTACTATAAGTAAAAGAAAAATTCCCCCATCTATTATTAAGAGAGAAATTTAATTGAATATGCTTCATATTATAGAAAGGAAAAGATTTACGACAAATTGAAATAGGTTACGGTGGTAAATAACTATTATTTTGAATGTTAAACTGAAGCAAAGTCCAATAATTTTCACACGTAGGTACATACTTCAATAAATAGATTAATATGCAGTAGACTTTCCGAATCACAGCAATGTTCGCCTCACAGAATTTTTTAGTGCAGTCTAAATTTATTCACAACTGAAGAAAAAAGTGATCGTTTAAGGGTAGTGGAGATTCAGCTAACACAAGAAACAAATTTTTTTGGCTGTATTTGACAAACAAAAAAGTACTGAGTTAGCAATGTACAAATTCGTATATATCTTTAAATTTTTAGTAAAATGCTTTGTAGTGTGCCAGAAAAATTAAAAATTAAAAATCCCCTGATACATTAAGAATGAGCACATATTCCTTAAAAAATAAGCATAAGCAGAGATGTCTAATACACTACGCTTTAGCATTTAAATGCAAGCTTCTACTTCTACATCACGGCTTGGACTTTTCAATTTGTTCCGGGTCCAATTCGGTATTACCATCTTTTCTTTGGTCTTTCCTGGTTTCTTTTATCTTTGGCTTTATATTTTGTGGCTATTTTAGGTTTTTTGTTATGTATTTGTTCAACATGCTTTTCTCATTAATTTCTGTTGTTAGCAATAATGTGACTTATTTCTTCTAACTATATTTCTTTCCTAACATATTAACACCGCTTTTTTTAGTATAACCAGCTATTGCTCTTACAAATTTCATCTCTTTTGTCTGTGTTCTAGTACTATTCACTTCTGTTAATGTCCATATTTCAGAGTTGGTACTGACATTGATTTTTACAATTTTACTATGTAGTTTTTACGAGCCTTATATTTTAATGTTCTGTTTAATGTACCTGTTATATAGTTAAATTAAATAAAGACTGACAATTTATTTCTGACTCGAATTGTTTCCTGTGTAAGAAAATGAATCAACATTTAGATATAAAATATATAAAACCAACTTCTCAATTTTTAAACGAGTATTGTTGCTGAAAATATAACTAGTTCATTGCATGTGGTAGATTATCTCATAAAAGTATACAGCATTTCAAACTTGCAGCATTCAAAATTTTTGAGAGAAAGGAATGTTTGGAAAAGATGTACGGTTTGACATAACCATAGTTGAAATTTTAAATTCATGCCCCAAACTGGGTGCAGGACCGAAGCCTTCCGTACCCAGGTAAGCTTAGCAGGAACAGCTGCGAAACCGATGTAATTAGCCAGCAGGAGGGGTCGAATGGTTATTCCTAAATTTTTCTGTGATTTCGTTCAGTATAAGGCAAATTAGTTCACAGTTAATATGTTTTCCGACGAGAATGAAAATACGGCGAGTAGGACAGGAAGGAAAATTCTGCTTCGGAACGGATATACTTTCGGATTCCAGAAGTACTTTAAAAGTGCGGTAGCGAGATGGACGTGCAATTTTAAAAGTTGCAAAAGTTTTATTAAAACCTTTTCCATTGAAGAAATAAGTGTACTGGATATTCAAGAGGACCATAAACAAGCTGCATCACCTAGTAAAAAAAAAAAGAAATGGACAGCAAATACTTTCTGATCTGAAGAGAAAAGCTACGGAAGATATATGTGAAAGGCAAGCTAAACTAATATACTAGCAACTGAAAAGAGAAAACAAGGAAGAAGTAAACACTGGAGTTGTTCACAGTTTACCTAAGTCCATATACAGAGATATGGTTGGTTGAGGTCAGAGGACATACTCCCATTAGTCCTGGACCCGTAGGACCAAGGACCCGGGCCTCCTTCGACCAGGGAGTTATCCGAGCTGTCCCAAAGGGCGCCCGGCGTCCTCCGTGGGGCTTTCCATAGGGCAATACCTAGAGACTAACATTCGCCCCCTCCCATCTGTTCCTGTGGACTCAAGACGGGATGGAAGTGGATACGCCACTTACGCTCACCTACACCAAAGGTGAAGGCTACCGATATGACCTCGGTGGGGCCGCCTGGCGATCTAACACACCTTCTACTAGCTTTGCAGGCTAGTACCCGGGAGAATTAATGGCTTCCCTCAACCCCGTCCAAAGACGTACCCGATTCCCACGGGTATCGGGAACACACTGCCCCACTGAACCCATCCGAACAACTCCCAGAGGGAGGGGCTCAGATGTTCGGCCCGAGGTTCCTATAGTAACGTCAGAGGTACCACGAGTGCTAAGGGTCCGCAGCACCCGCACCACGGCAGCTGAAGGGGACGGATCCCTTCCCCTACGGGAATACAGAGCTATGCGGAAAATTCTGCCAAAATTACCCATAAGTATGGAGCAGGTCCATGATGTTCTGGACACATTAAATGTGAAAACTGTAGATGGAGCTGAGTTGTTGCTGCACAACGATGTTGCAAAGAATCTTGTAATATTCTGTGAATCCGGAAATCTCAGAGTACTCAGTGTGACAATATATGTTGATGGAACTTTCAAGTAATCTACAAGGTTATCTTGCCAAGAATTTACAATGCATGGGCTCGTTAATGGAGATTACATTCCAATGGTGTTTTCTTTGTTGAAGTGCAAGAAAATATCACATCATATCAAGAAAACATCACAGTTGTTGACAAATATAATAAGCTAGGTATGAAATTCTTTCCATCAACAATTGAAAACAACATCACGAATGCTGGAAGAGAAGTGTGGACTGATGTTAAAATCCAAGGAAGTAAATTTCATCTAACATAAAGCTGGTGCGGGAGATATAATACTTGAGACTTGCACATGACTACTATTCCATAAATGAAATCGGAAAATTTCTGAAATGCATATTTTGTTTGCCAATGCTGGATCCTGATATGATTGGTGACTGTTTTGCTAAAGACTTCATGGCAGTGATGCCTGTCTCATAAAAACTACAGATGTTTTGCGACTATTTAGTGGAAACTTACATAGACGAAAATACACACTTTCCCGCTTCCATATGGGCAAAACTAAGTTGCAATAGACAAAGAACTACCAACGCTTGCGAAAAGTTTCCACAACAAATACAACAATCAGTTTTACTCTCGCAGCTCAGATCTGTATAGATTTGAAGTACTGAAGCAAATTCAGTTGGATACTAAAATTGCAATAAATTTCTCAACAAATAAAAAAGGAGAGATTTTATCCACACTTTAAATTCATGATGCAGCAAGTAGAAAATTTCAAAGCTGGAAAAATTTCAAGAATGGAGCATGTGAAATCGATTTCTTATAGAACGAAACCTGGGAATTCATGGAAATAAAATCTTAGAGGAAACATATCACTTATATTTTAAAGACAAAAATATATATTATTGTATGATATAAGTTTAGAAAGTCAAAATAACGAAGCATCTAAATGAGGATCCATTGTGAGTAAATTACAGAAAATAAAGAAATAATAACGAAGCTGATAAATGTGGAATCTTTGGGGTTTGAGCCAATTCGTCTCCTCGTGGTGCACCCTGGGTAATGCTACTCGAACTGGAATAACCACTAATTCAAATTTAAGCATTATAGGTTCATTTTCTTTTGGTACAGGAGTGGTGTTTCTCTTTTTCCAGTTCTGGGTGAAGTAGTATCCGGACAGGGGGATGCACGAACCTGGGCACATCAACTCGCCGTATCCATTGGACGAAAGCAGGTGTAAAACTCCATTCTGTCTATAGCGCCAAAGAGTTATTCTTATTAATTTATCATTATTAATTTTGCGTTCATTCTTACGTATATTTTATTTGCAAAATATTGTCGCGAGCCCATTGTTTCGACAAGCGCGGCTGACGCACTCAAAGGGGCAGATAGTGTAGCGTGGAGATAAGGGACTAATAACACGGTTCCGGAGATAAAAGGCTTGCCGAAACAGATAAATATAAATAACTAGAAAGTTCTAGTGACATCTTGATTAATAGAGAACATTCCACAACCGTCTGGAATCATTAATGGTCGTGTAAAAATGAGCTGCGATCGCCAGTCGTAGACAGAGTCTAATCGGAACTGAATCGTGCAGCTGTGTTGTGAAAGTGAACTTTTTGTGGCTGTGGCAGACGAACTTGAAGGCTGTATTTGTGTATGTTACGTAATTCTGCTACTGTAAGGTGTGTTTCTACGGAAATAAATAGATTTTGAATTTCTGCAAATTGGACTTTTAATTCTACGAACCCACAAAGTCACATATTTAAGTAATTAAATATCAAATACGTTAAATGCGGCGATGTAATTAGTTCCATAGAAACAATTGTGCAATAAGCAAGGTTTAAACACTTACAATTCTAGTTAATTGATGGAAATTAATCATTTCTCCACACTAGACGAGAAATTATATTTGACTCATTATATGAGTCAAATGGAGAACTTAATATCAGGACGGCACGTTGACCATGGTAGCTCAATGGGTTAGAGCGACTGGACGGAAACCAGGAGATCCGTGGTTCAAATCCCGGCCATGGCATTGAATTTTTCATGTTGACTCTATCTATTTAAAATTCTGCTTCTCTTTCTCTGACTTGTAAAATAGCTGGTCTCTGCGTTATATCTTACATTTCTCAGAACAACTAGCCTCACTAGAAGATATCATGCTCTTTTGCGTTGATAAAGAAGTCTTTTTGTTACACAACTTTTAATAATGACTTGTAAGGTTAGCGAATTTATAAAGAAATAATGGATCAATCTAATGATTATTATAAATAGTTTCTGTTTATTAAATTCAATTGCATTATGTATAAGTATGAGTTAAGATTTGTAATGAGAGAGAGAGAGAGAAAAAATGACTAGGTTAGAAGTTCAGGAACAGGCAATAAATTAGGTTGGTGTAGCTATAGTAATCAGGCTTCAGGAGGATTCAGCCGACATTACCATTATGTTAAAAGTCAGATAGGTAACGATACATATGAAGGTGGTATTTCAATTGGTAGAAGCGCTTGTGCATCTAAAATTAAACAATTCCCCTCGTGTTGTATAACACATGTAGGAGAGATGCGCCCAGTACCGCACGGTGCCAGTTCCTCGTAGTTGCCGATATACAGTAGTAGCTCATGGTGTGTATTTAGACAAACAACTATCTTTGTTACCAACGGAAAGTTTTCCCTCCTCTTTGACCGTTGAATCAGAAGTTATTGTTCAGAGAAGTGTTGTGAACTGGAGCTGGGCTGTTAATAACTTGCTGACATTGCTGCTGCCTTGTCCGGTGAAGAACTAATTAAGTATTTGTCCTCATATTATTTGGTATTAAGTAGACTACACAGAGTCGGTTTAAAAGAATCGGGCCGTGCTATGACGTTATATATATACGTACGATAGCAATTTTCCCTGTACCGTACGCGAAGGTATATTTTTATCCTCTGAACTTGCACCGATATTAAATTAATTTTTGTTTATAGGCATTCTTGTCAACATGGAGGCCAGAAAGAAAGGAAAATGGTTAGAAGAGAATATGAAACAAGCAATAAAGAATGTGATAGAAAGATCAATGAGACTGGGAGTAGCAATATATACTGCTGAAACATTAATATCGACTCTGCATAAGTTGATGTTGCAGGCAAAGGCACAAAAAACAGAAGAATAAAGCAATAGCAAAAGGACGCAAGACTAACATAAATAAAACTATAAAGAGAGAAACTAGCTCTAAATCTGTGCCAACAGAAACTGGAAATAGTGAAGAGCCTTAGAAGACAAAAAGAAAATTAAATTTTGGAACCAAAACCAGTGTCGATTGAAGTGTTCTAACAGAGTGTATCGTTTGCTTAGAAATCACAGACGAGGCTTGGGTAGAGTTAATTAGTATACCGTGCAAGTGTTGGACACGTATTGAATATACAAGGCAAGGGAACATTGATTTTTATAGATGTGATTACTGTTTAAAAAATGTTTAATTGGTTCTAAGACATTCTTATTTTGTTGTTATAATCTATAGAGAAGGTTTTGAAAAATATATGATCATGTTACCCCGTTCTGTTTTTATCTCAAAAATACAAAATTTATGAGAAGAATAATTATCTCGTAATTTATTATGCAGTTCCTCTTCCTTTATTTAGAAATATGTATTTATTTACGTCTGTCTGGTACTGGGAAACACTTTTTGAGATGCGCATTTATCAATAATATTTACTTTAGCTATTAAAAGTCAACATGACTCGTGTTCATGAATGTTCATTACAAATGCTGTTTCTATATGTTGTTAGCTTCATAATAGTAACACGTTACTTGTTCTCCATTGCATTTTTTTTAAATTTTGAAAAGAACCTTTGGTGTGCGGTACTGGGCGCATCTCCCCTATACACTGTGATTGGTTGTCGGCGGTCTGTAACCCTGAAGACTGTTTCTGGGTGGTATATAGATATACTTGGTGGTTGCTTGCAGAGGATTCTCAGACTAACATTTCTAGGACTCAAGGCAAATTACGTTATACCGCTGGCAAAGGTGAAAGGCATATGAACGCTGGCCAATGTTCAAGCGGAGCACTGTATTGCCAAGCTCCTGTACCGACAGAGGCTTTTTATATAGCACGTCTTACCCGCCACCAATGGTTCTGCCTATTTTTCCCGTCATTAAGCAACAGGTTAAATATTCCTAAAACAGAAAATCTTATGACACACGTCATAGCAGTGGAACAGCAAGCACGGTTTCCAATGCAGTACCTCGCTTTCCAACTTTGTGGGTCTTGACCGCAGATTGAAATACAGGCACGCTCCCTTTCTCTAAGGATGAAGCTGCTTCACTACAAATTCCTGACAATGTGTGTATATTGCTCACACCACAAGATTCCACAGTCAATTGCTGGATCTTTGAAAAATCCACAGTTGCTCTATATTCTGGTTTGGAGAGCTTTCGTAAAAACTTGTTCGTATTAAACATAATTTTTCTGCCCTGAGAATGAATCACTTCTCGTTTTTTGATCAAAAAATCACTTTTCCCAGATTCGAGGGACATGTTCACACACACGGATCACAAACACTGGAGAAGAGATGTGTATAATATTAATTTTATGTAATATTAACAATATTTCAGCTCGAGTTGACACACAATTTAGCGATGTCGTTTTCTTTAACAAAATAACGCACCACTATTCTGAAAACGAACTGAATATTAACTCAGACTTTTTCAAACTACCTGCAGTATGTGTACTGTGTATTTATACTCAGATGAGGAATTGTGTTGTTTTGCGGGCTTTTCTGCGTTGAATGGATGGATGTTGGTTAACCATAACCATGTGAAGATAAAACATGAATCGCTCGCGTTCTACGGATCGTAGAAACAGGACTTTTGTACGGTCATGATCAGAAAAAGAAAATTCTGTCTTATAAGATCGGCATCTGCTATTTACAAGTACAGGGTGTATATAAATGAATATCGGGGTTTAAACTCTTTATAGTATTTATTACATTAAACTTACAGTTATAAATGATATTTCAAATGAAAAAGCAACTCAGTTTATTTTGTTGGCACCAGTGCGCATGTGCGTGCAATGTTTCTGCCGCAACCCGCTAGACAGCAGTAGTAGCAAAGATGGTGACTAGTAAACAGAAAGCGTTTTATGTTTTGCAGTTTGTAAAGACCGAATTTGTAGTTACTGTACAACGTGCATACCGCATTAAGTTCGGTTGTGATCCTCCTAGTCATAATAACATTCGTAGATGGTATCATCAATTTGAAGATATCGTCTGCCTTTGTAAAGGGAAGAGCACGGAACGACCAAGAGCAAGTGAAGAGACTGCTGAGCGAGTGAGAGAGTCGTTCACTCGTAGCCCTCCCCCCCCCCCCCCAAAAACCCAGTCTGGAAGGCTAGTCATGAATTACAAGTTCCTGTGTCGACTGTTTGGAAAGTAATAAGAAAACGCTTACAGCTACGTCCTTGCCTTTATAGTTATTACAGGCTCTAAAGCCTACAGACCACAGATAAGGTGCCAACTTCGCAAAGGACATGTTTCATGACGATGACGAATTTATGGATCGTGTTGTCTTCAGTGATGAATCGATCTTTCACCTTAGTGGACATGTTAACACTCATAATGTGCGCATCTAGGGCTCAGAAAATCCTCACGAGATGGTACAAATGCAACGAGATTCCCCTAAAGTGAATGTTTTCTTGTGCCGGATTCCGGCGAAAAGTTTATGGGCCATTATTTTTGGTGAACCTACTGTAACTGCCACTTCTTATCTTGATACACTAGAGCAATAGCTCTTCACTCATTTGGAAGAAAATGAACCAGAGGACTTCATTATCCAGGAAAATGGTGCGCCACCTATCTGGCATAACGAAGTATGCGATTGGTTTAACGTCACTGTACTCGAGCGCTGGATAGGTCTCAAGGGCCCCAATGACAGGGCTTGCTATGCATGGCCTCCACGTTCTCCTGACCTAGCGCCATGCGATTGTTACCTTTGGGGCTTCATCAAGGATCGTGTGTACGTGCCTCCGCTACCAGCTGACCTTCCTGAATAAAGAAACCGGACTGAAGCAGCTCTTGCTACAATTACTGAATACACGCTTATCAACGTTTGGGAAGAACTCGACTATGGACTTGATGTGTGTCGTGTGACAAAGAGTAATCACATTCAACATTTATAAAGTTCTTGGTAAAACTGTTTGAGTTACTTTTTCATTTGACATATCACTTATAACTGTAAGTTGAATGTAATAAATATTATAAAGAGTTAAACTCCAGATATTCATTTATATACACCCTGTATTTGTCCGCACGTAATTAATGATGTAATGTTCTTACTTCAGGCGCGTGTACCACATTCGGCAGCACTTGTAGGAGGGCAAGGTTAGGATTCGCTTAGGATTCATACGTCCCGAGTCCACATGCCCTTAACGTTTGTGAAGATTATAAATTACCTTTTATAGCGTAATGCATTGGTACCACAGAAGTAAGTGGATGTAAATCAATAGTTTCAATATCGACGGATAGGCCACAGAAACAGATTAATTCTTCAAACTGAGTCAACAACACACTCCATTCTGTTCAAACTTAATCTCCATGAAATGTATCGGCCAATTAGTTGTCAATTCGAATTCCACCCATACATATCCTGAGTAATAATACACCACTGGAGCAGCAGGCAGCAGTTGCTTTGAAGAACGAGACACACATATTCCTCCGCCATTAGCTGATAACTTCTCAAGCAATGCATGCCTCCGAATTTGCATAAGTTGTTAAAAGTTAAGATAAGAAATGTTGTAGGGTCAAGGAAGATTTGCGTACGTTGAAGCTATTCTGATGCTTAGTCCTGGAAGGGCTCGCTTTATTTTCTCTTTTATCTCCAAAGACTTTCTCGAGACCTAATCATAAATTATTTCAAACTTATATTTAACATATATCATTAACGGTGTTCACTTTATAAATACTTTTGTATACTTATTACTCTCTGGTGATCTTCGAATTTAAGTCTTTGGATAGTTGGCACATTCATTGTTATTTATACTTTGGAATCCGGAAAGTTTAGAGAAGGGAACTTGAAACTTTTTCCTTTAGCCAGAACGCTGAATGCAATTTTGAGGATTATCTGAAAGTACGTTTCCATCCAATGTTATGGTTTTATATCCCTTTCTTCTATTGTTTTACATTCACATACTGGAACATGTTTCGCTTTAAGCAAAGACACGATTTGATATTGCAGTGTCGCTATATTACTCCCCTGGGGTTCATATCATCTACGATATCATCCTACTAAATCCTTCGTCCATATATGTACTTCGGTTGTGTATCGATATAGCTTTTCTTTCTGTTTTTAACCCTAAAACAGAAAGAAAGCTACCTTTTTTATGTTATTGTTGCTAACGCAGGGTTCCCCTCTTTCGTATTTTATTTAAAGTTGTTGCTGATTTTAAATATTCACATAGTTGGCGTGCTACTTGTCTCAACTCCTTCAACAGTTCCTTCACCTTCTACAGAAGTAGAAAGTATCAAGATTATTACATTTACACAGAACTCCACTTGCTACTGCGAGACCTTGCCCTGATCCACTCGTAATGATAATTGATTACGCCTATTATAATAGTTACCTAGGGATTTTTAAAATGAATGCCCATTTACTTGCCTCCTTATTCCAAAAGTTCTTGCCAGTGTAAAAATTTAGAACAGAATTAGGCGTTACTTTTCCCGATCAGAGCAGTTCTCCCAAACGAAATTCGAATTCGGATTCTATAAATTGGAAGGCAACCACGATATGCTCATCCATGCCAAGTGGGCTTACCGAGCCAGGGGGCTCAGGCGGTAAAGCTTTAATTTCGCATTCAGGAGTACCTGGGTTCGGGTTTCCCTTGGTCACTTGGCAAATGCTTGGTTGGTAACGTTCCTTTTCGCCCTCTGTTCGTCCATTTCGTATCATTTCAAAGCATCTTTCAGGGTCGGAAGTGTCAGCGAAGCAGCGAGTGAGGTGCTGCTGTGTTGGGATTTGCACTTTGTAACTGCTCTTCTCGGCATATAGTATCTGCGGGGAGGTTGTGTCAAAATCCGTTAGACTAGCGACTGCACCAAGAAACCTGGCGACGAGAATAATGTCCAGCATACTTCAGCGATCCTACGTTGGCTTATGCTCCTTGATGTGATTCCTTGGACACTCAGTCTTCTCCTCTTATCATCCTTCCCTCCCGCGCGGGTTCTAACACGCAATAGCCTGACTTTAAAGGCTTTGTGTCGAATGCTTTCCATTTGTCCTTTTTCTCTACTTCTGCATTTGACATGGAATTGAAGGACGGCTCTTCCCCTATTGTTAGTCCACTCAAACCATTGGTATTTAATATGGAATGTACGCATTTTATAAGAATTATCAGATTTTTAAGGTCAAGCGCTTGAAACGATTTCGTAACTACACACCACTTTCAGTATAAGTTCACGCATGTATTCTACAGGGACCGAGTCTTTTAATGGTAACCTGTTTATGGTACAACTAAAATCCTGACTCGCTCTTTAAAGTATATAAGTTGATATGTTTTGGATTCACTAAGATCCCATCTTGACATCGTCAAGTGGCATTTGTTTGCAGCTACCAGGCTTCGCTCCCGACTGACGTAATATCAAATAATGGCTCGTATAGAGAATGACGAGCCAAAGCAATACAACGGCTTGTGGTGGGGAAATATGGAGCATATGACGGAAAATTGTTTACTTTTGATTATAGTTACAAAAACAGTGCATAGAGTATATGCCAGTGATTTAGTTAAATGCGGGCACAGATGCGGACATTGAAATCTCCTCCTCCTCCTCCTCCTCCTCCTCCTCCTCCTCCTCCTCCTCCTCCTCCTCCTCCTCCTCCTCCTCCTCCTCCTCCTCCTCCTCCTCCTCCTCCTCCTCCTCCTCCTCCTCCTCCTCCTCCTCCTCCTCCTCCTCCTCCTCCTCCTCCTCCTCCTCCTCCTCCTCCTCCTCCTCCTCCTCCTCCTCCTCCTCCTCCTCCTCCTCCTCCTCCTCCTCCTCCTCCTCCTCCTCCTCCTCCTCCTCCTCCTCCTCCTCCTCCTCCTCCTCCTCCTCCTCCTCCTCCTCCTCCTCCTCCTCCTCCTCCTCCTCCTCCTCCTCCTCCTCCTCCTCCTCCTCCTCCTCCTCCTCCTCCTCCTCCTCCTCCTCCTCCTCCTCCTCCTCCTCCTCCTCCTCCTCCTCCTCCTCCTCCTCCTCCTCCTCCTCCTCCTCCTCCTCCTCCTCCTCCTCCTCCTCCTCCTCCTCCTCCTCCTCCTCCTCCTCCTCCTCCTCCTCCTCCTCCTCCTCCTCCTCCTCCTCCTCCTCCTCCTCCTCCTCCTCCTCCTCCTCCTCCTCCTCCTCCTCCTCCTCCTCCTCCTCCTCCTCCTCCTCCTCCTCCACCTCCTCCACCTCCTCCTCCTCCTCCTCCTCCACCTCCTCCTCCTCCTCCACCTCCTCCTCCTCCTCCTTCACTTCATGGCATAGGCAATCAAGTGCCTGTTCCGCCTTCGAAGTCCTCCAGCCATCGTTTCCTGGGTCTGCCCACCGATCTCCTACCTTTAGGATGATACTGTAATATTTGTTTTGTAAGTCTATTATCTGGCATTCTTTCAACATGTTCCTTCCATTTTTGTTTGAGATCTTTTAACCTATTATTCATACTAAAATGTCCAGCTCTTCTCTTATATTTTCGTTTCTTATTAAGTCCCTCTTCGTGCATCCTTTCACACTTCTCAAGAATTTCATTTCTGAAGCCTGCATTTTACTCTGTTAACTGTATTTTACTTGTTTTACTCTGTAGTTAACGTCCAAGTCTCAGTTCCGTATGTCAGTATAGGTACAGCCATAACTTTGTAGAACTTTAATTTTGTTTCTTTACGTATATTGTTTCTAAATGTTCTATTTATTGTTCCACCTCTTTGAAATTTGCATATTTTATTGTAAATGTCATATTTCCTGTCATAACTAACATCAGTTCCCAAGTGGTTAAAATTGCTTACCTGTTCAACGCAACGATTATTAGAAACTATTCTTGTGCTGGAAATTAATTATTCTTTCACACTGGCCGTGTGTAGGCTAAATTGTGGAAACGTTGAGTCAGACTGAAAAATTCAATGCCATAGCCGGGATTTGAACCACGGATCTTCTGGTTTCCGTCCAGCCGCACTACCATTGTGCTACTATGGCCAACGTGCCGATATGACATTAAATTCTCCAACTGACTCGTATTTTCCCGGTAAACCACTTAGGAGTTCTCATAAACACATGAGACAACTACCTTAATGGCGACTTACTAATGTAAGTACTTTAAGGCCCGGGCTTTATAGTTAACCACTATTAGGTTAATTAATTAATTAATTAATTTCCATTAATTAACCTAATAGTGGTTAACTATAAAGCCCGGGCCTTAAAGTACTTACATGTAGTAAGTCGCCATTAAGGTAGTTGTCTCATGTGTTTATGAGAACTCCTAAGTGGTTTACCGGGAAAATACGAGTCAGTTGGAGAATTTAATGTCATATCGGCACGTTGGCCATAGTAGCACAATGGTAGTGCAGCTGGACGGAAACCAGAAGATCCGTGGTTCAAATCCCGGCTATGGCATTGAATTTTTCAGTCTGACTCAACGTTTCCACTATTCTTGTGCTAATTGGCTCTTTCCCAATGAATGCCATTACTTATGATTTTATAAAAGACATTTTCATTTTATATTGCTTACAAAATTCACTAAGTTTAAAAATAGATTTTTGCAGGGCAGACTCGCTATTTTGTATAACTAAGTCGTCAGAAAAGAATAAAATATTTAGAAGTTTTTATTTGAAATTTTAAAACCTACATTCACTAGCTGCTTCCATTTGCTAACTAGGTCGTCAATATAAATACTAAAAAGTGTAGGTGATAAAGTACACCCTTGTCTGACACCCTGATTACTAATAACCTTTTTAAAAATTTTACCATTGTTCCTCACATTTATTTTTGTTTGGAAGTAGAAGCATTGTATCATTTTTACTAATTGTTGTGGGTATACTCGTTCTTCCAATATTTGCCACATTTTGCATCGGTTTAACCTATAGAAGGATTTTTCAAAGTCAATAAACGTCATATGCATTTCTTTATTAAACCCCCTATGTTTTTCAATTAGTTGTTTAACAATAAAAATGTTATCTGCACAGGATCTGCCTCTTCTAAATCCACTTTGTCTTCCAAGAGAAGACATTCAGCTATATTCTGCAACCTTTTGTTTATTATTTTAGCAAATATTTTATAGGCCGTATCCAGTAAACATATTCCTCTGTAATTGCTACAGTCATTCCGTTTCCCTCTCTTAAAGATAAAGATGGTTTGGGCTATAAGCCAATCTTCTGGGATACATTGCTTCTTCCAGCACATATTATAGAAATGTAGCAGTTGGAGCTTTAGCAATAACTCACCATATTTGAATAACTCTGCGTTCAATAAGAAGGAAATAATTTGTCTTTTTAGCAGAACAGATCTTAATATCAAAATTGTAACCAAATTTGACTT
The DNA here is from genome assembly GCA_030765055.1 of Mantis religiosa. NCBI lineage: Eukaryota > Metazoa > Arthropoda > Insecta > Mantodea > Mantidae > Mantis > Mantis religiosa. The sequence goes on along the minus strand of CM060947.1, from coordinate 177,528,158 downwards.
GATAGACCCTTACTAAATCTATACTCAAAAAAAAAAAAAAAAAAAAAAAAAAAAAAAAAAAGCTCAAGATACCTCAACAGAAATTTTAATAGTGAAGAAATGTGTCTGATAATGTGGTTATGGAGTTTGGCATGTTCTGTTTTACTTAATTTGTATTTATTTGTTGAAGGTGTACTGAAGATCCAAGGAAGAAAGTGAATAATCGACATAAATATCATTTCCGCACCGTACAACATGGTGCAAGGTGCTTATCCAGTGATCGAAAATTCGTATGAGATGAACTCCGTCTGAAGAAGTAACACTGGAATAACTTTTACCCTTGTATTTATATTATTTTTGAGACTGTTCTCATGCCCCAAACTAATTCTTTGGTTGGGTGGACCGTTCCGATTAATGTTGAAATTCCCGCAAGTTTACAAATATGGAAATTTCTGATTGATCGAAAGGATGCTCACACCACGCATCAAAAAGGAAGAATTAACATTTCACCTAGTATAATGACCCTTGCCTATAACGGCACCTTGAAAATAGCTGAAAATGAAATGATATTGATAGCACTACAGGCCATGTAGGCCCTTGGCCTCCCTAAACACCCTCCTCCATTCTACTCGGTCCTCTGCTTTTCTTCCCCAGCCTTTAACCACCAACATTCTCAAATCATCTTCTACATCATCTACCCATCTTTTCCTGAGTCTTCCTCTTATCCTTCTCTCATCTAGCTTTCCTATGAATTTCTTCTTAACTAAACTGGTTTCCAGCATTCTCTGCACACGGCCAATCCATCTTATTCATCCGTGTTTAATTTTCACTACTATATTTGCTTGTCCAAATAGGCACTGTAACTCCAAGTTAGTCCGCATTCTCCATCCGTTCAAGTCCCTTATCGCTCCAAATATATTTCTCAAAATCTTCCTTTCCCACCGTAATAAACATTGTTCTTCTTTGGTTGTCAATACCCAACTGAACCATACATTATTATTGGTCTCAGTACAGTTGTACGTTCCTTGATTTAAATATTCTGCAAGGCATAGAAGCATGTTACCACTTGCTATTCTTTCTTGAATTTCCACTGATGTTTTTTTATCTACTGTTTATATACATCCCAGGTATTTTAATGTTTCCACTCTTTGACATTCTTTCTTATGTAATTTAACTGTAGGTTCTCTTCTTCTAACATCCCCATCACCTCCCATCTTCATATATTGGTTTTACCAACGTTCACTACCAATTCTAGATCCTGTGCTTCCTCTTCCAACACTATATAACTTTCCTCAAGAGCTCTGAAAATGAAATACCTATTCCAAAAAATATCCGATCCATCTGGAAGCCGCTTATCAGAGTGCATGCGAGGTCTTTGTAAAGATTGGAATCTTCCGAGCCCAAAAACAAAATAGAAGATTAAAGAGAACATTATAAATTTCTCAAAAGTGACAAAAGTACCTTAAATATTATCAACTAATACACAAATATTGAAACTTTTATATCATGTTAAGTATAGTAAATTTCTATGCATGTTTAAGTAGGGAATTTCAGCAGATTACTGATATAATAAAAACTCCTGTTGCAGCCTTTATTTCCTTTGTACGGCAGATGGAGATTATTACATTGACGCACCTGTGGCCTACATTTTCTCTTATGATTACTATGTCTCAACTGTTTATTTTAAAATATTTCATTATACATTCACATTAGCAGGTCCCTTAATTTTCTTTTCCACAATATTTGAAAAACACTGCTGACGCAGAGTCAGGTCTGCCAATGTCGTCACAACTATCGATTTCACTTATAGAAGTCTTCCGCCTGATTATTAACCATTTTTTCGACATTCTTCCCCATGCATTTCTTGAGGACTTCCCACTCTTATTTCGTGGAATTACCAGCTGTTCGCTCTCAAGCTTCCTCTCGGGATTCCTCCTCTCTCAGGAATATTTCATTCTTATCTGTCACCGAGTTATATGGAACTTAGTAGCAACTCTATTTGCTGCTATCATACTATTCTACTTTCTCAGCTTCTGCTCAGGAACGACGTCACCTCTATACTAATCAGAGAAATTAGAGTACGTCAGCCTAAAACGGATCATAAAATAAAGTGGGTCAGTTAAAAAATATATGCCTCCGTTCCAAAGAATACACATGTTTAATCAACTTCGATTATTATCTATTGGTTACAAGGATAAGTTTCGTCATATATTCAGAGCTGTGGACGTAAGCAGGCATGTGTATTTTATACGAGGAAAATAGTAATGTAGTTATTTTAAAGGCAACTGCAAATTCTTGCATACATTTTAAAAGGAACCACATATTTTAGTATTATTTTACAATTAAAATAGAGAATTTGAGGAACTGAGTTTTATTATTAGGTTTAAATGGTTTAAAAGCTGCAGAATTAATATTATCTTCATCGAAAGCAATATTCTACAACCCCTCATGTAAAACACTATAAATACGCGTTAAAGGGTAAGAAATTCCAATACAAGTTTCTCCTATTTACTTATTTATTTATTATTTTTGATATAGGTGGGTAGGTATAAACTAAAATATCAAGTTCGTAGAGTGAAGATGGCTGCAAAAGGCTATCAAAGCATATCTCTAGCGTGAAAATGAAATGTGTAGTGTTTAACGCCCCATTTTACTATATACGGCACCGCAGGCGATGACACTGATGATACATAAGATGAAGATGGAGCACCGGTGGAATGAGATGGCAGGGGAAACCGGAAATCCCGGAGAAAACCCACCCGAGCGACGTGTCGTCCACCACAAATCTCACTTTGCGGTCGCCTGGGATCGAACCCGGGCCGCCTTGGTGAGAGCCAAGCGGTCTAACCACTGAGCCACGGCACGGCCTATCTCTAGCGTGGAAGCCAATTGATCTTCCAGGGTTGTTTGAAATTTCAGATACGGATTGACTTGTTACATTCCAAAGTGACGTCGCTTGCTATATTTGAGAAAAGCTTTCGTTGGCTTAGTGCAATATACCAAATTAAAATGAATGCTGGACTATACATTTTAGATCTTTTATTTGACGAGCAATCTTCATTTAATGTCATAAAATTTTCTGATGGATTTCAAAACAACAACAATTGGCCGCGACAAGCATATGTGCTTCTAGCGGATGGCCATAAATCCTGCAAGAACTTACAAGCTCTAACATTCCGGGAACAAAATGACATCCACATGGCGTGCTTACCAATACGTATGACTAAGACTACAACTGATGGAAATTACATTTTGACGGATTTGAATTTATAATAGTTTCTTCAGAAATAAAAAAGGGGTAAACAAATATTTAATGTTTGATATGGCATTTAAAGAAGCCTGTTTGAAGGCAGATATAAATACCCTTAATAATTTCTGGAAGTGTCATCAGATTTAAAACGCTTTGCCCAGTGAAAGATTTCTTAAGCCAAAGCTACTTTCTTCCAAGTGTAAACACAAAAGACCTAACGGAACCAGCAAATATAATAGTTCTATAGAAATAGAATATGATAATCGTGGTTTTCGCAATCCACCACAAAATCTAAAGAACAACATGATTGTGAATGGAAAACTAATAGCTCTGCAAACATTCTGCAAACGTGCAGAATGCTTCTTCTTTCACTAAAAGGTATGGACCAAACCTTCAGCAGGAAACCAAAAGCCGGTTCGCTTGATATCTAAGGAATATTGTGAGGTGGCTTGACCATTATTAGCCAAGGTAATGTTTCTGTTTGCTCTATTTTTGAATTAATACATTTAGTTGAACATGATTTAATTATGTTTCTTTGAAATACCTAAGAATCCCAACCTTTCACACCAAGCATGAGTTTATGATTACAGTTTCAGCAGACGTTTATTCCCCGGTATGCCCTGGCCACCTGTTAGAAAGTTTGAATCCAAATCCATCCATGGCCAGGACGTGACAATGTGATAATATATTCAAGAAATAACTTTTGTCCAAATATGCAAACTAGAACACGTTTCTAAGAGAATGAAAGTGCCACAAAGAATTGTTGGAAGAGTGTAGTTCTGACGAAGAGAATTGACAACAAAGTGACATGTTGTATGGTTTTACAAATATAAGATCAGTGACTTTTATCCAGAAAAATTAAGGATTATTTCAGTGTCAGGTTAAGTTGAAATAATGATGCTGAGCAAGATGTGTTCGTGTAGAAAAATAATTTATATGTTATTATGTAGGAAGTGCAACCAACCTGATCTTTCAAATTAAACTTATCAATCGTAGATAGCATGGATATGGATAGAAATGTGATGAGATTGGAACCTGCACATCCAATTTATCTTGTCATAAGATCCATCTCATTTATATAAAGTTGCTTTAGAATAAAAATGAACAAGTATAAAGTAATTATAGGCTAAATATTGCTAGCCTTTTCAAATTTAGGAAAAAAAAGATTTCACTAATATTTGTTGACCATGTTCATATACCTATACCTACAGCTGCACAAAGAGCTACAGTTGACAAAAGCATCGGTCCTCTGCGTCTTGGATATCTCATGAAATATATGATCATCAGATCTCCTCTTTGCTGAATTTGGGACAGCACATCGGTATATTAGAATTTCTGGCACTGCTGTCCATAGTGAACTTATTTCCAGGGGAATCCCCATGTCGGCAGGTTGCAAATATGCCCAGAAAGCTACGTTTATCTTACCTATTCCTTGAGAGGACCAGTGATCTCTTTTAAGTGTGTGAAAGAATTTGCAATATTGGACAACTGATGAAATGCCGTTAAAGGCTAAAAGGACCAGCATGTGCTGCAACTCTCGCCTGTATTTAGACTGAGGCCACTTCTCACTGCAACTAACCAGGAAACTACATACCCCATGTAAAGAACTATTGCAGGAATAATTACTTTTTCGTATTTGGATTCAAGAGCAATACGTCGGCTAAATTCGATTGCGCCAGATGATTTTTTTTTTTTTCTGAGATTTGGCAGTCGAATAGCGTCATTGCAGGGACTCTTATTCGCCAGAACGCGGTCTTCTTGTCGCTTCATTTGTTTCAAATAATAATTGGTTTAAGCAGGAATTGTTTTCTAGCCTCGCAATATAGTTGGCACTAGAAAATACATTGTTTACCGAGAAACATATTTATAACCCTCAACTCTAATGTATATCTTCGTCATTAAAGAATTCTCTCATCTTTTTAAGAAAGCAATTCAATAGAACTTATTAATTTTAATGGCCATATAAATAAATCTATCCTTAAAATAAATAAAAACATAACTAAACACATAAATACCCATGGGAAATAGTGCGACCATTAAAATTATGCAACACTCAAGTTTAAAAACGCACGGCAAAAATTTTTTGAAGTAGTTATCTTGTATAGTTTTAATAGTTTAGAATTATTCTAAGATGGTGTGATTTCTGGGAATATTCGATAGATATTTTTAAAACTTAATTTTAACTCACGGCGACAACATTAATGGATGTCCTGAAGCTTTCTTTTCCAAGAACACGACGATATACTTTTATTTCTTATAAAAAATTTAACCAGTTTCCGCAAATCTGTATACAAGAACAGATGAGACGCTCTAACAGCGTTGAAACCTTGCAAATTGCTATTTTGTATCTCTAAACAAGTTGTTGCAACATAAAAACCTACACGAGACTTATGAGACATTATTTAAGTATTATTACGTTAGAAAACCACAACTTTCATTTCTGTATAAAGACTTTGCATCAACTATTAGCCGGATGATAAATAATGTTTCGCTTCAAATGAGGCCCCTTTTGGAAATAAATAAGCGGGTGGTTATATCTAATGTCTGTCCAGTGATACCAAATTCTGTTCTCCAAGAAAGCTTACTACAACTAGGAATCCAGCCTATTGCTCATATAGAGTATACAAAGGCTGGAATTGCTTCTTCTCCTGGATTATCTCATATCCTAAGTTTTAGACGCCAAATGTATATACATCCACACAACGTTGAAAAGCTCCCAGATAATGTGGTAATTGAATACGAACGTACAAATTACTAGATATATTTATCAACATACCCACCAGTGTGCTTTCTGTGTAAACAAGAAGGTCATTTAGTGAGACTGTAAACAAAATAGCCAAGCCAACACACTCATTCACAAGTTCATAATCTAAAATTTCCTACAGAAACTGAATTTCCACCACTTAGCGGCACTTCCAAACCTACTCCAACTAAGAAGCTAGACACCATACATACACAAAACTTCAGATAACTTAATAATTTAACAGCGTATTTAACCGAAAATGAAGTATCTGTTAGTCATATAGAAAAAAGCCTACAGCAAATGCGTGTATTAGCTGTCGATATCGCAGCTGACAAATCAAATAATGATGACAAACCACAAGATTTTAAAGAAAATAACTTGAATCTAACAATAAATTTATCTCAAAAAGTGGCATATGGCAATAGCACAGAGGACGTTTTAGAATCAGTTCACATTCCCACTAATCAAAAAATAAACATTGACAAACAGAAAACAGGTTGTAAAAGACAAATTTCTGAACCAAGCACCTGTGAGGTGACTGACTCCAATGGAGATCCCAATCATTCAACTGAGAGTGTTTCTTTTATAGTAGATGAAGATCCCTTAGGGGATAAAACATCTGAAAAGAAGACAGAAAATAATACAAGTAAACCTCCTGGCAAAAAGGTCAAAACTAATATGTACGAAATCCTTTCACCAATCAAAAGTAATAGAAGAAGCATCACAAGATTATGTATTAAATTATATACAGCTTATAAGCTTCTACGAGAATGCCCTGAAACTAAAGACATCACAAAAATAGCAGAAAATTATGATATTAGCTTAGACATTACTAAATGAAACTTTTATAAAAGTTAGATATCTCACAAACCAAAGTTTAAAGAACAAAACCACACGAATGGAAAAATATTGCTCGCCGCCCTAAGAAGACAAAGAAATACTGTTGATGTGGATACCATCCCACCAAGGAAGCCGGAAATGAAAAGGCAGATGAAGCTGCTAAAGAAGTAACAAAACAACCACCGAGAGAGGCCTCCACACTGTGAACCATGCAACCAACCATTAACAGTAAATATATTATAAATGAATGTACCCGCAACTCAAGCTATAGGACTCTTCATAAAATTCGTAATGACCTTCATGCCCTTCAACATGAGCCGAAGAGTCTACAGTCAATGTATTTATTTCTAAAAGACTGTAAATTAACTTCTTCAATATGAAAATTTATTCAGTGTTACCTGGTTTTGGTGTATTCTGTGAAGTGAGAATAACTATAATTAATAAGTACTGCATATCAAGTATGAACATAGTGCTGTGCAATATCGATTCTTCAGTTCTTTATGAATATATAGTTTATGTGAACTTATATCATTATACTGCACCGTAACCTAATAATTACTAAAATGTTACTTGTATTGACCAACCATATACAAAGTTTGTTTTACCAGCTTATAGTTGTCGCTATAAGACCATTGTTGTTAGGCGACATTAACCAAATTTATCTTAAAAAATATCCTCGTGTCCAAATGAAGGCTGTATACACAATGTTTCAGAATTCGAATAGAAACTTTAAGAGGTTGTAGAAGGGTGTTGTAGGAACAATTTGAGATAGAATACTTATGATTCCAGAGCACATAATTTCGTGCAATAATTTGAGCCAAAAACACCACTGGCACCACCTCAATGATATATGCAAACATTTGCTGCACTATCGACATGTGTACTGTGTGACTCAATGGTAACGTAAGTGTTAAGGCAGAGGTGACTCATTCCAAATTCAAATACCGCTTTGCTTTCCCTTTCTTTCTTATCTTTTTTATTTAGATCTTCAAATTATTAATTGTGAAGGATATGGAATACTACATTGCTCCATTTGTTATTACCGCTGCTCAAATGTAAACATTCAAACCAAACAAATGAACTATGAACAGGAATGCGCAATATAAGATAATGTAATAATTTAGAACTAATTATGATATGTAATCAGAATGCTGTACGGAGGTGACCATCATGTTATTGCTGCACTGTTTAAAAGCATGCGATATCAGTCCCTGATTATTTCTTATACCCATGTAATGGATTATTTATTGCTGCATCTTTTGTGAACTATTTTATCATTAATTAATATCTTCATTTAATTATACAGCACTGAATATAGCTATTGTGACTTAATGAAAGTAAGAGATCTCTTAATACTGGAGGTGCATTGTGCAAGAAGAATGCAAACAAATTCACAAATTTCTGAAAAGTTCGTTTAAACATTGCTTAATACAACCATTTGTAGGATTTTATTATATCAAATCTACTTTTGTTCGTTCAGATTATTCAGACATTAAAATTACTGTTCTTTGAAAAGCATTGCCCTTTCACCTTAAACACAAAAATGAAAATTGAAGATATTTTGTGCAAGGAATCAACTTCAACACTGTTTAACTATTTTCAACTGTTACATACTAAGCTATGGTGAGAATGACAACATATGACTTCTTAGATATATTTGCTCTTTTCCAAATGTACCTATATGAGTGCTATTCAAGTTCTACTGGCGCTTTCCAAAAGGAAACTATTTTAGAAAATAGTTCAAATAGAAATGCGATGTGATTTATCTTTAACATTAGTTATTTCTTTTTCAGAACTAACAGCGCATTCTTTCAGTTCTTAAGCGCAATAGCGTATTAGTTCCAGGTCATAGTTTTGCCATTTGTACATTTTTGCTCAAAATCTGTTCGTTTGATATAATGATTACATTTAACAGCAGCGGTAATAACGAATGTCCAGGCGCAATATTCCGTATCCATTATATTCAACAACTAGAAGAACGAAAATGAGAGATAAAAAATAGAAAGTACAGCGGGGCTTGAACTTGAAATGCGAAGTCTCCGGCTTGAGAACTCCTAATGTTATCATGGAGTCACAAACATACATTTATCAGCTGGCTACATAGTTAAGGTGGCATCACTGGCCTCCTGGTTCAAATTTATTGTACAAGAGCAAAAATGTCCTATCTCAAACTGTTCTTCTAACGCTCCACCATAATCCCTTGAAACTTTTTGGTCGAATTTTGAAACATCTTGTACAATCTTAGAGTTATTCCTACCTAAGTAACAGCTATTTCTCAAGAAACAGGAGTATTAAATACAAAACCAAACGAGTTTAGAACTTACAAATTCCTTAAAAACTCACTTTTTATATAATAGTATGGGAGAAGAATCTCTGGGATTGTGGACACCAGTTGTGGACACCAGTCCAACGCTATCCTGCTCAGCTGTAGTTTAAGGTTTTGATTTCATTTTGTAGTTCATCTGAAGTCTTGAAGTGCATGCTTTCTCTTGCAAATTCTGATATATTCATTTCTTTAATTAGATTTTTAATTTATAGCATTTTATTTACTATGAGAATAAATGAAGTTTAAAATGATCAATATTTTATTCAAAGTTAAAGTTAAACTATTGAAAAGAATGAAGCGAAATATATTGAAGTAAACTATACAAAAAGTATATTGAAGGTGCAAATTATCTTCAAATTAAATGTTAGCTACAAGCTATATTACGTTCAAAATAATATGTAATTCTAAGGAACACAAACATATATTGACTATTTACAGCTATATAATGTGATGAATATTACAGAAATGATCAAGCTGTTGCTTTCTTTAATACACACTGAAATTAAATTCTACGGTTTTATTCACCGTACATACTTGTATCTGGAAAAGTAATTATACCGGGTGTCCATAAATGAATATCGGGGTTTTAACGCTTTATAACATTAATTTTATTAAACTTACAGTAATGAAATATATGTCACATGAAAGAGCAACTCAAACAGTTTTATTCGTTGGCACCAGTGCGCATGTGCGTGAAATGTTTACGCCGCGATCCGCTAGAAAGCGGTAGTAGCAAAGATGGCGACTAGTGAGCAGAAAGCGTTTTGTGTTTTGCAGTTTGCAAAGACCGAATCTGTAGTTACTGTGCAACGTGCGTTCCGCATTAAGTTCGGGTGTGATCCTCCAAGTGACAATAACATCCGTAGATGGTTTCATCAGTTTGAAGATACAGGCTGCCTTTGTAAACGGAAGAGCACGGGACGACCAAGAGTTAGCGAAGAGGATGTTGAGCGAGTGAGAGAGTCGTTCACTCGTAGCCCAAAGAAATCAGTTCGGAAGGCTGGTCGTGAATTAGAAATTGCTAAGTCGACTGTTTGGAAAGTTTTAAGGAAACGATTGCAACTACGTCCTTATCGTTTACAGTTGTTACAGGCTCTAAAGCCTGCAGACCATGGTTTACGTGCCAACTTCGCTAACGTAATGCTGTTTAATGACGATGAAGATTTTCTAGATCATGTTGTTTTCAGTGATGAATCGACCTTTCACCTCAGTGGACATGTTAACACTCATAATGCGCGGATATGGGGCTCAAAAAATCCTCATGAGGTCGTACAAGTGCAACGAGACTCCCCTAAAATCAATGTTTTTTGTGCTGTATCCCGGCGGAAAGTTTACGGACCTTTCTTTTTTGGTGAAGCTACTGTAACTGGTACTTCCTACCTTGATACACTAGAGCAATGGCTCTTCCCTCAGTTGGAACAATATGAACCAGAGAATTTCATTTTCCAGCAAGATGGCGCGCCACCTCACTGGCACAACGCAGTACGCGAATGGTTGAACGTAACTTTACCCGACCGCTGGATTGGCCGCAAGGGACCCAATGACAGAGCTTGCTATGCGTGGCCTCCACGTTCACCCGACCTAACGCCATGCGATTTCTACCTTTGGGGTTTCATCAAGGATCGTGTGTATGTACCTCCATTACCAGCTGACCTCCATGAATTACAAAACAGGATTGAAGCAGCTGTTGCAACAATTACTGAAGACACACTGCTCAACGTCTGGGAAGAACTCAGCTATAGACTTGATGTGTGCCGTGTGACAAATGGTGCTCACATAGAACACTTGTAAGCTCGTATATAAAACTGTTTGAGTTGCTCTTTCATGTGACATATATTTCATTACTGTAAGTTTAATAAAATTAATGTTATAAAGCGTTAAAACCCCGATATTCATTTATGGACACCCTGTACTTTCAACTCGTGTAGCTCTTCATGTTTGTAATCCGTAAATCAAGCTTACTTACAACATTTGCGAACATGCTTCCTTCCAAATCGTTTTACCTATAAATTATTCATTTATGAACCTTTAAATTGATGCATTAAACTATTCTCATCGCAACAGTATTCGTTTCTCCCCAAAACTATAAAATATCTCTAGTTTTTAAAAGGTAAAAATGTATCAGTGTCAAACTGAAATAAAACATTCGGTTGTTTTGTTAAGTGCATTAGTTAAGAGAATCCATCTAAAATGATTCATAGTATACTCTGCATTTCATAATGTGATTTACATAGCGTTGTTCCATGAATTTTGAAACTACATTTGACTAATGACTGTATATATCTTCCATCAGCAGTTTTTAAGTTTGGAAGTTAAAGGAAGATTCCCGATTCTCAGCACATCTGGCAGTTCATTCCGCTATCCATCATTTCAGAACCCTCCACATTACCCTCTGCGCCCTATTGCATATGAAAATGTTCGCTGCAATATGAATAGCATCGTGCTCAAGGTGAGGTTCACGTCGGCTTTTCTTTTTTCTCCCATCCATTTCTCAAATCATATTCCCAGGTTGCAGAGAATGTCGCAGGCATTCTAGGTTAAGCGGTATCCGCGTCGTTTAACTCCATATCGTATAAAGATGTGAGGCAATTGCTTTCTTGTCTCTCTGGAAAGCTCAGTAGGTTGGGTGCGCCAGTATATCCTAGGCACTAGTTCGCTCCTAGTTCAGGAAGATGGCTCTTGTCACACAATGCAGCCTTTTGTTACATTTTCTCTTATGTAAACGTTCCCATCAGCAATGCTGTTGGTTAGACTTGTAATGCTGAGGAAAGATACCACGCTTATCTGCAGTAACACGCTGCTTCCTTCGCTCTTGTGGCGGGTAACCTGAAAACACTAGACGTCACTCTACCCTGAGCATTGAAACATTTATTTAATTTTATTTTTGGTGTAATAACTACATAAAAGTGCAGAATGCGTATTTACAGCGAAAATTTGGACTCATTTTCTCCAACGCTTTGGCAAGGGTAGAGAAAATGTTATAGGTGAATTCCACGGGCTATTACAGATTTTAGGCGACAAACGCTTAGTGGTTACAGCGAAATATTCGCGATAATTTGATATAAGACAAAATGCTATAATGAATCAGTGCACATTTGATAAAACTTCCCAATTGCTGCTATTTCGAAGGTGTTTCGAGACTTACATGTGAGTACTTCCGTATATTACGTAGCTAAACTTTGAAAGAAATGGAAGAAATTAAAATTGTGTTGTCTCATTAAATTAACGGTCGAATACTAATGACTGCATTATTAATGAGCTAGCTGTTATTCGTCGATTTGATGTGCATGCTTCTCCATGTGAAACTGGAGAATTCCTTACTAATGCACTTTCTCAGAAGAAATCAAAGATAAAATTTTGAAATACCGCATTAGTAGCTATTTTCGCGCATATAAAAGAGAAGTTAATTTGTTTTTAGGGTGGAAAGCAGTACTGTATATGGGTTAAACCTTTATATAATGCATTTATCACTATACGAATATTCAAATGAAAAATCAGTCATAATTTTGATTAATTATCATAGACCATAGGTGTCTTTACATCAAGGTGTTTCTATATCATTCCTCTAACTCCTGAAAAGTTGTCGTTTGAATTCTGTGTCACTCTATAGTTATATAAAACATTTATTTTTTGTTTATAATTTGAGTTGATCATACATCTTGTATTAGGAATGGCGAAGGCAAATAGAAACTATTATTCTTATTGAATATGTAATCTCTAAATATTGATTGTTTAACATTTTGAAAAAAAAAAGAAGAGTCACAAAAATGGGAGAACCCTCCAAAACTTCAGAATGAGAAATAAATTGCTATCTTATCTTGGACATATACATGCCAAACTAGTAATTTAATTTGACCTACATAGATGTGTTAAACAGCGCTTTAACTCTAAACACCATCTTCTCTTAATTTAGATTTCTTATTCGTTTTCTAGTTCAATTCATTCAGATGTTGCATATTTTAAAGTATTTCTCGAAGTTTATATGAAGAAAACGATCTTTAGAGGTCATGCAAGTGTAGCTTACCATTAAGGGTTGTTGTAATTTACGTCCTCCAACGTTAAGTCATATCGGACGATGAATGGAATGGGTGAAATAATGCTCAAATGAGCCTAGGGTCCATAGAGCTTAGAGTTACCGGCATTTGTCTTTCAGGATAAGGGAAAACCACAGAATAAACCTTATCCAGGTAACTCACTCTGACTGAGATTCGAACTCAGGACCTCTTGAACGTGAGGCACACACGCTACAACCACACTACCGAGGCGGGCATCACCACTAAAGGTTTTAATGATTTAACACATGCTTTGTTTTAAAAAAAATTGGATGTTAAATGCATACTTTATATGAAGTAACTTTTAATAGTAGAATTTAATAAACCATGTCACCCTGAATTAAATTACGAGACTTACCAGATGAAACATTTACACATTTTAAAGTTTTTTCTTGGTAAATTAGGTACATAAGAGCATGCAAATGTATTACACTATGTGTCAATAAAACCAAAATAATTTGTATAAACTGTTAATTTCAAATGGTGTGACGGCTTGAAAATGATAGGTGGTATTCACTGTCCTTTTAGCTTTTACTTTCTCTAATATTTAGCTACAGAAGATAAGGAGTACTGTCTTCTACACAAAAATTCGATGTAGAGATTCATGGATATTGAGGTCACCTCAATAAAAAAAGAAGAAGAACGTTCGTCTGTGCTTGCCTGCACATACGTGTATGTTTGAACAACTTAACATTAAAAATAAACTGCGCATTTTAGTTTAGTGTCCTCCAAAATTGCGACACGAGGGTTTTCAAGACAATGCCTTTATCCCAAACTATCCTTTAGGTGGATGGTATTTAAATATTTGTAATATTCTCATAAATGGTTCTAACAATTTGAACTGAAACATCTCATATTCAATATATTTAATGGCAAATAAAACATCCACCTTAAATTATCTCACAATAGTGATTATTCGGAATGACTTTTGTAAAATACAAACCCCAAGATATACCAATATCTTATTGCACAAAAAATTTAGAGCACAATATGAAGTCACTAAACTTCGGTTAGGGTTAACAATTTCAAATATATTATTGGTTAGAATTTTTAAATAATTATACATCTTTTAAAAACCATTAGCCATTATTCTCTTTTTAGTCATTAATTTAAAGAACATTGACATTCAAAGTCATCACATAGTGATTTCCTATTCTTTGTTTTAATCTAGCTGTCACTTTAGTCTCCTAAGGGGAGGTATCCGACCCTTTCAGGGATCCCTAGCTGTCGCGGCATTCTGAAGTTACTGGAAGTACACCGGGCCGAATATTGGAACCCCTCCCGAAGGGGAGCATTTCGGATGGATTGTTCTTGACGGTTTCTTATACCCATTCGTATTTGAACTGGCTAGCATAGGCGGCGTTGGAAGATGCTCTGAGAATTTAAGTACTGGCTTGGAAAACTAGGAACTGGTGCGCTGGATCACTGGCGGTCCTTCCTGGATGGATTGATGCGCCTAATAGGCGTAATCATTTCCACCCGAAATTTGGAGGGATTGTTTCTTAGACTCCAAGAATTTCCATTTTGAAATATGCACAATTTACTCCGGTAGCTCCTTGGTACGTGATGGGAAGTTTCGGATTTCCGGGTAGTCTACTTCAAATTTATCGCTTTTATTTTACTTGCAACGAAATACGTAAATATACAACTAAAATTTATCCCAAATAACAAGAAGTAGATAGATATCTAAGCTTTTGTGGGAGTAACTCGTAGGGAAGCGAACAAATTAATTTACGTGAATGTAATACAAAGGATTTTTTAAATTAAGGAAGGCATTTTAGATTCAGAGGACTATGAAACGTGCCTTTATGGTAAAATTCGACGGTGAATTTTAGATAGTTACTCACTGAAATATTAGATAAAGTGTAAAGTGAAGTAAGTTGGGTTTTGTGCTACAGGTTTAGATATTCTTCCTGAACATGCGGATATATTTCTGCAGATGAAAGATGATCGTGTTCAAGCTCAGAACCATCTTTCACTTGTGATGAAGTGTAAACTTTGCCTTGTACTACGTCCAGAATCGTGTCGCAAGGATATAGGTGATGCTAATTAGCTTTCGTGTGAAGCGTAAGTAAAGCCGGCGGTGATAACACTTATCTCGGACCTCGGCAAGGAGTAATCCTCTGGCACGTATGTACGTGAGTGAGAATTGTCGCCCTCACTACCTTGGTTCGGCTAGCGGTGTCTGCCGCAGGGGGTTTTTAGATTTGAATTGTAAATACACAGAAACGAGCATGCACTTTAGTTGGGAGGGGAGAAGAAAATATATTCAGCCTTTCCTCCCCCGCCACCAAATACCAACCACTCTCTCGCTCACCCTCCCTGCTTGGTGACATAATACAACTCCGAGGGAGTTTAGTCGTCCAACGCGTAGCAGTTTGCAGCTTTATTCTTGGCGGATGGCGAGGACTGAGCAGCTTATTGGGTTTCTTACAAGTTCTCCATCTGCACGTCTTCATATTCAAACATATGCATGAATGAAATTAGTAGTTTAGGGTAACCTAAACCAAATAACGTATTCAGAAGAAATAGCCCTTTAAAATCCTCAAGCAGTGTTATTCAGCTTTAAACTGCTGTAGGCGCTGCAATTAAATTTGACATATTAGCTTGCATCACGTACAAGAACAGTGATTAATTTGATGATAATTAGTCCGTTGACTAATTAGCATAAATCTTAATATTAGATAGAGGCAGCACCTCAGCTGTGCTGAATGTTATGTTGTAAGGTATATATAAAGTGGTCCAATCAGCGTCTGTGATTTCATGTAGCCACTAATGCTTGTACATTTGTTATATATAGAAACAGAGCAAATGCAACGAGCATACCCAAAGCAAAGCAAAAATACAAAGTGGAAAATGGAAGTCGGAAACTAGGCCATTAAGGGAGACTTACACGTGATTCGTGTGCTTCGGCCAAAGAGAAAACCCAGAGTCAACCTCAGTACATGAACGCAGCGCTACGGGTAGCGAAGAAAAGAATCCAAGGAATACAGAAATGTGATCGCCAAGGAATTAATATCTACTATCACGCATTTCATCGATGCAACTATAAGTTATATATCTATTCATCCGGTTTTTGTCGCGTAATATTTGGTAAACGCAGCGTTTCGATCATCTTGTCGTAGCTGTCCTTAAGGGCAAACTGCGCTTCTTCCAACCAGTCCTGCGGTTTGTCAGCTTTTTATAGCAACCGGCGAGTGGTGTTTAGCTCTGATTGGCCAGGTGTTCTTAAATTAATGTGGTGTGACAGCTATTTCTTCATTTTTGTTTTTGTATGGCCGTCACCCAAATTTTACTAATATGCATCGCACCGTTGCTGTTGAAATTTTATGGACAATGCGCAATTTCTACGCCCTCTTTGTTTTCCATAAATATTACCTGAGTTTGAACAAATAGTGTGGTGTGTTTGGTTTCCTGATCATTTAGAGGTCACAGCCGATATTTCTACATCGTTTTGTTTGCAATAACACATGATCCTGTAATCGTCCCTTCACGTACGGCCCGTCTCACTTATGTTTTGTCACAACTGCACGGTATTTCATAAACACCCAGTATGTTAAATGGTGGTACATTTTCTTTTATATTAATCAGAACATCGGAAATTTACTTATATTCCTGCTTGATATTCACTTGTTTTAATAATTTTCATACTCTGTAACTCCTTCTACGTATGGTAGGACTGCCAATTTTCATTTACTCGCATCTGTTTCATCTTGATATTTCCGGCTGCAGTCTGTCTTTTTACAAGCTCGATATACGTCTTGGTTTTATAGCCATTAGCATGAAATGTCTCACAAAAGTATACTCTCTCTTGACCTGGACTGGAGGTGTCACAAAGCTTTTGCTCGCAGAGCCAAGGTAAATTTTGTGTTCTTTGACGAGCTGAACAACTGCCATTCTCAGATAAAGCCTGAGAGAACATATAAATTATGTGTCGAAATTCGTCTGTGGACCACGAAACTAGGGATTCAAAGTTCTGAAGAGATTGTAACTGAACATGAGGTTTATTATCTTTGAGATGGTTTATAATAGCTTGATATTTGTCATTTATCTAGAAAAATTCAAGTCAATTTGGGAATGTTGTGCAGACGTTATGTCTGCTAGTTTGGTTATAACAATGGCAAAAAGAGCTTCTTGTTCGTACCTCGGCTATGACATTACAGCTTTCAGCCTGGTTCTACCTTTCCATTTTAGACATCGTGACAGCCTTTAAAGCCAAAATTGAGTCTGTAGTTTGTGTTACTCCTTAAATCGAGAATATTTTATTTGGTCTAAAAATATCTCTTCGTACTATTAACACAACGTTAAAACAAACCTAGTAGTAAAATGTTGAATTCCTTCTCAGTAAATAAACAACAAGCCTATCTTCCGGGTCAATAACTTAATTGGGGAGTAGATCCGAAAGAAAGCAACTTTTATGTGAAAAGTGATGTAAGTGGATGTCAGTAAATCTGGATAGACCTGAATTGATATTGCTTGCAGCATAATTTTTCCTAAATATTGTTGCCCTCTCCTTTCACCTTTTCCTTTTATCCTTTCATTTCATTGAATCAAAATTCAAGTTTAATGGATTAACTTAATTGTGTGTTAATTGATATAACTTTAGGACGCCAGTGAAAACTTTTCGTCGATTGCTATGAAAACGAAAAGCCGAAGAAGAGTCTTGAATGCCTTCTATTGTCCCTGTCACTCTTTATGACAGCATAAGAAATTATCATTTGAATGCATTCTGATATACATAGAATCTTCATACTTAAGACTTAACACTTAAATTTAGCCTACACAGGATAAAAAATCATCTTTAATGCTGTTGCTTAGTCAGGTGAGCCGAGGAGAATATTAACATGTTGTAATCTTTTTCGAATAACATAAAAATCGTGGGTGATTTGTAAATATTTCATTTAAATATACCTAAGCCCAAAGCGGCAAAGGAAGAAGTGAATAGCTCAGCTCCTATATAAGATTTGAAGTTCTACTACTTCGCCATCTTGTACGAATGTCTGCATCACTACTCAACGATTATGTCTTTTGGACTTAGCAGGTTTTCAGTTTTATTTTGGTTTTATTTTAAATGCTCTGAAAATTTATTTAAAAACACTCCTTGCATGAAAAAACGTTTGTATGGCTTTAAACCTATGATAGAGCCTATTTGAACTCTGCTCGATCAAGTGCTTTTTATTTTTAATTTATGTCCTCCAACTTAAAGTCACATCGGATGGTGAATGAAATGGGTGATACCTGGCTCAAATGAGCCCGGGGTTCATGGAGCTTAGAGTTACCTAAGCATTCGTCTTTCCGGAAAAGGGAAAACGCCAGAAAAAACTTTATCCGGGTAACTCACCCTGACCGTGATTGAACATGACGCAGACACGCTACCATCTACGACTCCGAGGCGGGTTCGATCCAGGTTGAGCATTCGAGAGCATTCAGCAACAGTGATCGGAGCCCAGCTGAAGGGCGAGCTTAATAGCCAATGCACCACTCAGTAAATATCATAGCACAAGGTATTGGGCCTCCAGTCATTGTTAACGTTGGGTTTTATCTCATAACTAAGCTCTTATTTATATGCACCTTATGGTATGAATATATTGATGCATGTTTGGACTAAAAGATCTATTAAATACTTTTTAAAACTTTATAATATGCATTTCAAGTGAAGTACTTCAATAGAGATTCTCCTTGTAGCATCTCATTCAAATTCCGAAGAATCATTAGAGATGGATTCCTTGCTTCGATTTTCTTAATTTTGTTACGAAGGCACTTTCATGTTTATTTGGTAATTTTTCGTCGGCATCTATTTCGCACATCTGCAGGGCAGAAGATAAAGGCAACCCTTCCTCTTCCAAACATGTGATGTGACTGAGATTTTACTGACGTAGGTCTTGTTAAACAATCAGTTACTCTGGAGACTCTCCTATTGCAAGCACTTACAGCAGGCGTACTTCCTGCTTCAGTTTTGTCTATCAAGTCGAGAGCACCTTTTATCAAATCTTCCAAATGATCACTGTAATATAAATCTGCTTGAATACACGATCTCCATCTCGTGAGAATTGAAACTGGGAGTAAACGAGTATTTTTCATCATATTAATAAGTTCACTCTTTATGGTGCCTTCACAAACACTTCTCTAAAGTAAATTAAGGCATTTGCTCCTGGAATACCCGCTCGTGGTTCGGTTACCAACCGGTGGATAGCATGTAACGTAAGATAGAATAACTTCAAAGCCTTTAGAACTTAAAGTTTGTAGCTGCTGCATCTGTAACATCTACAAGAGCTTTTTCCCATTTTCTTCAGCAGGCCACAGAAAATCTAGTACATCACGAACGACCCTGGCTATCGTCGAATGCTTTGTTACTTCCAGTACGTATCTGGAGAGAGATAGCTTACGTAGCTCCTGGTTCGGATACAGACATTTTTCCCCACGTCTCACAGAGTTGTTTCATCTAAAGGTAATTACAAGTTTGAGTCGCCACATGGTCTCCAATTTCTTGTATTACCTGAAAATATGTATTTTATTAGAAATTAGTAAAGATCCCAGCTGTAATTTCATAAAATTCGCCATCTCCAAGATAGTTTTTCCCTTATTTTTGATTCAGCAGGAAATTTTTGACTATAATACTTTTCCAGGAAAATTCTACATCATTAAACTTATTCAAAGAGAAGCTGGCTGAAACTAGCTCTGCAGCTACATTTCGAAAAAATATTGTTGCATTATTTTCATTTCTGCATGCAGAAGATGCTGCTGGTAAGGTTGTTTGGAGACATTTTCATTAACAACATTTCTATGAGCTACTATTTATGTTGCGTAGTCTATAATCTTTTTCGCAGGGTACCTACAGCAATGGTATAAGTAAAATTAGTTGACTTTAATTTATTAAGTTCAGCATCTCTATATTGCATTGATGTGTAAAACATTCTGAACATATGAAAAATAAAACTGACTTTTTCACACATTTTGCAAAGTATATTTCTAGCTGCTGTTAAGAGTAGAATTTCCATAATCGTCGAAGCAAATAAGCTTTATTAATTTTCTCCTTATTGCATTATAGTATTCCGTTTCCTCTTTCTCACATTCCAGAAAATAGGAGTAACAGAACACTAGTTACAATTTTAAAAGTAAAATTGTACCGTTTAATACTAGGAAATGTTATCGTTGTGGCAGACGCCTATGTTGGGAAATTAACACAAGCCGTACAGAGCTTTATAATGCAACGGCCGCACCAAACTTCGAAGATTTGCTGCACTATTCTTGAACGCTGTTTTATATTTTATGCGGCATATTTTTATATCAGAACGCGCTCGTTGTTAATAGCTTCCTTCTCATTTTGATGTCCTTTTATGAATTTAGGAGCATTATAACTAACAGTCGTGCACGAAAGAAGCCATAAGAGAAATTTAGGATTCTTCAGTTCTTGAACTATCGTGGTGAAATATTTGTATTTCAAGAATCATTGCTCAAAAAGAAATATTTATGCATAAATATGCACAAGTTAGTTAAATATGCCCTAACCTCTTATATATGCATTTACATGCACCATAAAACTTCAGTAATAAACTACTTATAAAGTGGAATAATTTTATTTCTTACTTGCACATGTTTAAGAATCAAAGAATAAAACATGACATATACAAAATTCCGAGTTCTACTCATAACATATCAAACCAGAGACACCCGTTGACTATTATGGTTGCCCCAGTGCCTCAATATTTTCGCCAGCCCGTATCTACGATCGCGCGGCTTGTTTACATAAAAGGAACTGATAGGTGGGCAGTGATAAAACCAAGAGCCGGCACACAAAGATAACATGCAGATAAAGGTCTGACGAAACAAACAAACTGAGATAAATGGAAATTTCTAGTTACTTCTTGACAGATAGAGTTTCAGTGTTTGGAAGGTTCTGGTGATATCTCGATTGACAGAGAAAAGTTGTTTTCCTTTATTGTTCCGGAAATATTTCGAACTTAGGAATGAGGTGTTTAATGAAGTGCTGATTCGCCAAGAGTTAGTTGTAAACAGAGTGAGTAAGCAGAGAACAGCTGAGTGTGTTGTAACGAGAGCTGTTTGATATTGTCACCGACTTTGGAAGATAGTGTTGTGATATGTGATGTAATCCTGCTGCTACGGAGTGTATTTCTACGCAAATAAAGAACATTTAGAATTTCACCAAATTGGACTTTTAATTCTACGAACCCACAAAGTCACAATATATATTGTCGCGAACCCGATCGCGACAGCGTGGCTTGTGTACACAAAATGCCTGGAGATAAGGAGTATGCCGGAAGAAATAATGATAGCGCGAGATAAATGACCTGCCTGCATCGATAGGGTTACGCTTCTGGAAGGTGATAGAACATTCGATTCCTGTTTGGTCCAGAAATATCTCAAATTTACGAAATAGGTATTTAAGGACGTGACGGCTCGCAAAGAGTTAGTTGTGAAACAGCGTTGTGAAATGAGAGACAGCCAGCTGTGTTGCTGTAACGAGAGCTAAGTATGTAATCTGCTGTCACTGTTTGTTATTGTGGTAGACTGATGGTGTATGTAACGTAATGCTGCTGTAATCTATAAGAGTATTTCTACGAAAATAAACGGCATTAAAAATTTCTGCAACTCGGCCTTTTAATTCTACGAACCCAAAAAGTCACAATATTATAAAAGATGCCTTGCAATACTTTACACACCGTTCCCACATACTTACACGATTTAAAATTAAGGAATATAGTTTGTGAATGTTTCTATTAAATTGTATGGAGGTGTTTTGTTTGCAATGAACTCGACTGAAACTTTCATACTTTCAAATGTTCCTAAAGAGATGTCCACACTTAGACCATGGATCAACTTCTACTTTGAGAACTGCAAAAGCTGCAAAGAAGTTCCTTTAACACAAGCAGTATATTTTAAGAAATTCCATATATTTTCAAGTACTCATTATTTGTTTACCATTTACATGTAGTCTAAAGTCCCGTTAAATACTTAATCGGGCCGATAAAACTGAGATTACGTGAAAATTAATGGAAATGTTTATAATGACAAGCGAAAGAAGTTCTGAAAAAATTATGTCCGTTAACTGACTGTAAACGAGATGAAAATAAACATGACTGTTAGGCGTATATTTCCAGCATGCATATGAACATTTTCTAACTTCGTGTACGATTTGGTGAGAAAAGAATTAGGCCGCGCCGTGGCTGAGTAGTTTGAGCGCTCACCTCTCACCAAGACGGCCCGGGTTCGTTCCCAGGAGATGCAAAGTGAGATTTCTGATGGACAATCTTTTTTTCTCCGGGATCACCTTTTTTTTATAATTTACTTCCTCCAACGTTGTCATATCGGACGATGAATGAAATGAGCGGAAAGATGAATAAGTCCGAAGTCCATGGATCTTAGAGTTACCTGACATTCGTCTATCAGGATAAAGGAAAACCCCGGAAAAATTATACCCAGGTAACTCATCCTAACCGAGATTCGAACTCGGGGCCTCTTGATCGTGGGGCAAGCACGCTACCATTTGCGCTACCGAGGCGGATAATCCGCGTTTCCTCCGCCATCTCATTCCAAGTTGCTCCTCCATCGTATACAGTAAACGCAGGCGTTAAACACACACACACACACACACACACACACACACACACACACACACACACACACACACACACACACACACACACACACACACACACACACAATTAAAATAATTTATCAGGCTGGTAATAAAACATTGACGAGATAAATTTTATTTCTTATTATCAGAGGAAACAAAGTTTCTATTTTACTCAAAACCCGGGCTGTAATAACCTTTAAGTTAGAGCTTACCTAATCCCATTTCTTTCTCTCAAAACCGCATAAACAATTTGCGAAAAAAATTACACTTTTTTCATGTGAAAGAAATGGATTGCTAAACTTACTGCAGCAAAAATTGTTTGCGACAGTTGAAAATACCTCCCTATTCGTATCTTCCTCTCACAAAAAACCAGGAAAAATTGTTTTTTGAGATTAAACTTGTTCTAAAAAGTAAATTAAATTACATTTTTTGCATTTTAGCAGTTCTATGTAAACAAATTTCGTGTTAATCATAAAATATTGGAAGGCGCTAAGTATTAATAAACTATTGGTATGCTTCAATGATGACAACACAGAGCTGAGGAAAGGACAACAAAATTATTGAAAGAAAGAAATAGAAATAAAAAATTAGAAAACTAAACTGCTATGAATATAGAGCAGGATAAAACAGGTCTTCTGGACGACAATTGTACCTAATAGTGGTCTGAACTATATAGCCCGGGCCTTAAAGTACTTACAGCATAGTGAGTCTCCATTAAGGTAGTTGTCTAATGTGTTTATGAGAACTCCTAGTGGTTTACCGGGGGAATCACGTGTCAGTTGGAGAATATAATGTTATGTTCGCACGTTGGCCATAGTAGCTCAATGGTTTAGAGCGGCTGCACAGAGACCAGAAGATCTATATTTCAAATTCCGGCTATGGCATTGAATTTTTCAGTCTGGCTCTACCCTTTCATAGTGCGTCCTACACACGGCTAGCGTGAAAGAACAATTAATTTTCAAAAACACTTTATCAGTAACCCTAGCCTACCATTCAGGTAATGGGGCAAAGGGCAGGTATTTGTGTAAAACTCGAGTAATAACCAGGACAGTAGCAAGGTTGCTCTTCAATGTACAATTACACATTTCGTCCTAACAGGGACGACTTTGCGCGTACTGAGAAATCAAATCCAAGCAATGTGGAGCGCTATACGTCATTAAACATATGAATTGTAAAAATAGTTACGTCAATGATAACATTTATTTGGTTAACTTCAGAGCATTTTGTTATGATCTACAATACTTTCAGCCACTTACTGTAAATATCAACAGCTTCCTTTTTAGTTACAAATGCTGTATTTAGTATTATCAATCAAGTGAAATAAAATACTCGTGTCATTGCATAAACCATTTAGTTTTGGTTAATTTATCTATTCTTTGATGTTGTTTTCCGTTCTGTTTGTTATTTAATTCTTCCATCCTAAACCTCACTAACATTAACTTTCCTCTAAAAGGTATAAGTTTCATGTGTCCACCAGCTTATTTGCCATCATAGACTGCTATAACGGAATTTTGGAACACGTTAAACACTCATAAGCAATAATTAAGCAATAGCTTTTATATTGCGGTTTCATAGGCCAAGAAATTTTTAATAGCAGCAAGCTACGGCGGAGTATGCCGGTATTTCTACAAACAGCTACAGCACGCGGCACAATGTGTGACCTATACCTGCGAACTTCGACAGCGTGAGGCACGCGTCGTTGTTCCTGTCGCTGCCTAATTCACACTCATTCTGGAGCACTTTTAATGTCGCTCTATTGGTGGTAAAAAATATCTATATGTGTCACATAGAAGCTGAGCAACTACTTCTATATGTTCGTTCGCTTTCGTTTTGAAACACGCTGTATGTATAGCAAAATAATTTATGCAATACGGAGTTAACTTTCCAGCAAAAACCGATTAAGCGATTTACGAAAATATAAAGTAATAAAGCTCATTCAGATTCAGTGTTCTGGGGGTGAAGGATTCTGTGAAACATTTTGCCTTGTACAGTAAAACCTGCCTAAGATGGACCACTTATATATCTCAAACCTGGAAAAATGGAAAATAAGTTTAGGAACAGAGCTGTTTCCCGTGTAAAATTATACATTAAGCCGGAAAAGTGCCTAATGCGGAAATGGAAATGTTTTTCGTGAACCGTTTGCCTAAATAACCTGATTAAAACGGATTACTTTATGTGCAATGGATTACAATGTACGTATTTTAAAAAGTGCAGTAATCTTGAGGGCGACTGTACTTACTCCGACGTTCTATGAAGCATAAAATCAAAATGTAATTCTTCGAGGATAAAGGAAAACAAGTAACTCTCCCACTCTCTTGCATCACACATCATAAGGGTACAACTGTTTTGCAGTGTGTTCAATCTTAGTTTCGTTGTTACAAGTGATCAAGTACGAGTGGAAGAAAACTTTAAACGTTGGTTACTTTTAAAAGCATAGTTTGTTTGCACGAATTCTGTAAAATGTGTTCTAAACATAAGGCATTATCATTGTAGGAAAATTTAAGGTTATTGAGGAGCACGAAAAGAACAAACGTCCAGCTAGAGTTAATTGAGTTGCTTAAATTGGGAAAAGCTCAGATTAATGAGATTTTGACAAACAAAGTAACAATTAAAGACAAGTAGCTAAAGGGAACAGCATGACATGTGAAACTCATCACCAAATTTACAGAGTATGACTAGTTAAATCGTGGTTAGTTTCAGTGGTATGTTGGTGCGCGCGCTAAATGAATTCCCATTTCTGGACTATGGCTTCAGACCCAAGCTTTAGAGACAACAAGATAATTAGGCAAAGACTATTTCAGAGCTTCCAATTGGTGCCTCAAGAGTTTCAAACATCACCGTAACATTGTTTTGAATGTTGTGTGTGGTGAAGCAAATGACGTTGACCTGCAGGCAGTTGCTGATTGGAAAGGGAAAATTGAAAACAAACAGAGAAACCAGACGATAAACTACAATTACTGTATATAAATTGAAAATATAGCACATAACACATATCAGTTGATTATTATTTGCACTCATTTTATATTATTACTTCACGGTAAATCTGTACGACTGTAGTTTTGTGTAATGTCTTTGTATTCAAACACAAATCTCTGTAAGATCGCGTTCCGTTTTAGACAGGTTTCAGTCTATATTGTCGCGGTAACGGGCATTAAAGTTTCAGCGCAAATAGACAACGGACGGATAGGTTTCACGTAGATAACGAGCTTGCATAAGCAGATAAACATAGCGCTTAAGGTAACTTTCCGGCCCAGATAGGGTTTCACACTTCTGGAAGGTGATAGAATATTCGGGTTACGTCATTAGATGCCTTGTTTATTCCAGAAACATCTAGTGATTGTACAGAACAGTCTCGAATTACGAATTAGGTATTCAAAGACGTGACGGCCCGCAAAGTTAGTCAGTTGTGAAACAGTGTTGTGAAATGAGAGACAGCCAGCTGTGTTGTAACGAGAGCTAAGGATGTAATCTGCTGTCACTGTTTGTTATTGTGATCGACCTTGGTAGACTGATGGTGACGTAACGTAATGCTGCTGTAATCTATAAGAGTATTTCTACGAAATTAAAGGAGATTTTTAATTTCTGCAACTCGGCCTTTTAATTCTACGAACCCACAAAGTCACAATATGGAAGAGACGCGACCTTAAAACCTTAAGATTAAAATGTATTCAAATTTTCTCTAGTTGGCAGCGTCTCTGCCTCTCTCTCTCTCTCTCTCTCTCTCTCTCTCTCTCTCTCTCTCTCTCTCTCTCTCTCTCTCTCTCTCTCTCTCTCTCTCTCTCTCTCTCTCTCTCTCTCTCTCTCTTTTGAGCAGTTATTTTCCTAAAACATATATTTTTTTGTTTCAGTATATTTCGGAAAAGCTTTATATCTTGTGCCAAATACAATTTTTCTCTACCTTATTCGATCACAACATTAAATTGACTTTAAATTGAATGCAGATAGCTAAAGAAATAAATCCAACTAAAATTTTGTCCGTTATGTACAACCATCATGTCCTTTCCAGACACATTCTCAAATTTTGAGGTGTATTGTACACGACGGACATAAGCACACGAAATATAGCAGCACGGATGGGTGTTACGAGCTCTGTTATAGGCTCTACAGATGTGTTTTACGGTCACTGTCGTATACGAGGTCGTGCTTCACATACTGTTATTGTTCTAGTCTACAATATTGCATGACTACAATTAATCACAGGTTTTGTCTTAGGGACCACATCATATCACAAATGCTAGTTATAGGTCATGTATAAATGAAGGTGCGATATCCCTAGTCCTCACATTTATTTGTATAACAAGTGTTACAGGGGTTAAAACATGGTGCTGTGAACTCCACTACTTACACTCCAACTGCTGATAAAAATGGTGATTAAATTTACCCGTACTTTGCAGAAATAAAAATCGGAAGCCAGATATTACTGCTTAAGTACAGCATTCTTTAACGGTAAGCGGAAACTAGGTTTCTTAGAACGCGAGAACATACCTAGAACCCAGTAGAGATACTTATAGAATAGATTAGAGTAATTTCGCACTATCTGAAATTAACAATTTAGGCTTTATAATTGCATTGGAGAGATAACTGCTTGTTTCCCGTGAGCATTATAATAGGATTATTAAAATTAGGATTAACTATGAACTTCAAAAAGACTAAAGTAATGCCAAACGCTGTGGAGTAGTAAATCAGGGTCAATGGGCATGAGTAGGAGTACGTCACAGAATATATCTATTTAGGCCAAACAACATCCTTTTCAAATAAATGCACAATGGAAATAAAAATGTACATCAACCAGGTATGGAAGAAATACTGGAGTCTCAAGTTCATCCTGGAAGATAGATTTAAAAGCAAAGTGTAAAGAAAGAAGTCATCGAAGCCTGCCTACTACCGGTGTTGTTATATGGATGCCAAACTTGGCCCGCTCGCCTCGGTAGCGTAGATGTTAGCGTGTCTGCCTCACTTTCAAGAGGTCGCGAGTTCGAGTCTCTATCAGAGTGAGTTAATTGGGTAAGGTTTTTTTTTACCGAGGTTTTCCCTTATCCTGATAGACGAATGCCAGGTAACTCTAAGCTCCATGGACCCTGGACTCATTTGAGCATAATTTCACCAATTTCATTCATCGTTCAACATGACTGAACATTGCAGGACGTAAATAAAAAAAAAGAGTACCATGCTCAAATCTGTTACAGCAAAGTGGAGCGAAAGATATTACACACGACAAAGCAGGACAGGATGGGGAAGTCAGCAGAAAGACAAGCATGACAGACGTGGCTTCACGGGTGCAACAGCTGAAATGGAGATGGAGAGGGCATGTCACCATATTATACCACCTTGGACTCATCCAATGACAGGAACCCCAGAATAGAACATCGAACGACAGGGAGACCGAAGATGAGATGAACAGGTAACTTTAAAAAGATAGCAGGCATACAGTGGCCAACAGAAGCTAAGACCAGAGTTACATGGAGGAAACTGGAAGAAGTAGCTATGCAGGTGCTATAAACTAAAAGTGTGCGACTATGTGTGTGTGTGTGTGTGTGTGTGTGTGTGTGTGTGTGTGTGTGTGTGTGTGTGTGTGTGTGTAATAGCTAAATACTCGTATGTACAACAATGGTGTATGTATTAAGTGTGCCAAATAAGTAGTGAAAGTGCTAAGAATACTAAAGTACGCCGTTACAGGAGCACAGCAACTGCACAAGACTTAGACGTAGCAACCCCAATGAGTTTCTCAATTTCTACTCCGTACTCAGCAGGAGGCCTTTGTCCTCAAGGGCTTTACAGGCTTTCCTCTTCATTTCAATGTTTTAGAAGATCCTTACGTATTTATTATATATTAAACTCATCTGTTGTTTTGAAAAACGTGTGTGATTACATTCTCTGCCGCTTAGCTGTAATAATTAGAGGAAATACTGTATTCTATACAAACATTCAGTATAGATAAATGAAAATCCACGTTTTGACGTGTCCTAATTAAAACATTTTAGAAGAAAATCCCTATATCTTAGGTGTGAATATTACTAAATATCGAGAAGTTCGTTAAATACAGCACCTGGTATACAAGCACAACATTTACGGAGGATACTATACTAAGATGTTCAAGGAAATTTCTAAAAATGAACTTTACATGAAATATTTTTGTTATTTTTGGCTCTTGCCTTATAAGATAAAAAACTGCAAATCCACAAACTTCTTAAAATTTCTTACAGTTCGTTTGCTACAAAGCTAACGGTCTAATTCCATTTAAATAAACAACTGCGATATTAAGGTGAACTAATTTATACACCAATATGAACGCAATTATTAGATAACCTCTGTGCCATGTATGAGTCTCCGGACATGCAGGAATTTGATCGAGGTGTGTTCGCAAAGATGGGCGCGAGTCCAAACTTTACAGTACTCTAGCCCTCACTTGGTGCACTTCTGAGAAGCATCGTATATGAAATAATAAAATAAATATGACCTATCTTGAATATTTTAACTACTGCCCGTAAGCACATGGTCCAAGCAGTAAGCACATTAGCACCTAAACGCAGAGGAATTGTTGACTTTATTAACGACCATACTGCAGTGACTTTTATACATATCTGGACTGAAACAAGATTTTCTGTGTAAAAAATGTGAAAAGAAAATGTGCATCATTCGAGATATATTCTGTCAATGCAAAGGTTTTGTTAAGTACAGACACAATCCTTAGTTTCCCTTTTCTTAGAATGTAGAACATGAAGGCAAAGCATAAGGATATATTTTTTAGTTAACTGATGAAAATACATCATTTCCTGACACTAGAAGTATATAGGATAAGGATTTTGATAGAGTCAACATGAAAAATTCAATGCCACGGCCGAGATTTGAAACACGGTTCTCCTGGTTTCCGCCCAGTCGCTCTTACACATTGAGCTACCATGGCCAACTTGCCGTCATGGCATTTAACTCTCCATTTGACTCGTATATTTCCAGGTATACCACTAGGGGCTCTCGCATTCGAAGTACACCATTTCTGGCGAATTACTATCGTAAGTACTTGAGACCCAGGAATCATCATTTAACCCTTATTATGTTTTAGTTAATTGATGGAAGTTAATCATTTCCTCACCTAAGCCGTATAAAGGCTAAGGTTTATGATAGAGTTAACATGGAAAATTCAATGCCACGGCCGGGATTTGAACCACTGATCACCTGGTTTCCGTCCAGTCGCTCTTACCCATTGAATTTTTCATGTTGACTCTATCAAAAACCTTATCCTTTGCATAAGGAGTTTACATGGAGTTTACAAACAAGAATAATGAGATGGAGGGAACTTCATCATACTTTAAGTTCACTATCACTAAAATTATTTTGCCTCGCTTCTATCGACTGAGTACCTGGTATATTTCATAATCAACTGTTCATTAGGAAGTTCTTGCCCATATTCTTGGCAGTTACCGTAAACATTAGTGTCACGGGAGTGATGTACTGCGCATGCGCACGTTTACTGTAAACAAATAACCGATAACCAAACATGTTATAGTTCACCATTTAACATGAGCCTTCACGGTTAGCATTTCTCTTACAAAATGACCCAAGAAAGATTACGCTTTACCATCAATGATGATCCAATAATGATGCGGGAGGTAATTTCAACCAACCCATATAAAAACCAACTGTGTGAAGTGAAACAGCTGCAAATATTGTGACGATCTAAATGGGGATTGTAAAAGCTAAGGAGCACATGGCCAAATCGTTCACGGGGGGAATTACTCAAGGTAGGAAATACTGGCTTGGCGAGAGGTGGGGATTTTCCATCAGGTTACAAAAGAACTACAAAAATATTATAAGAATATTTACTAAACTAAATAATTACAATAATTTTCACGCGGACCCATAACTTTCCCAGTCAGGGCATCCCGCCCTGACTGATCGACGACCTGCACACAAAGAGGTTGCGTACGTATGCGTCTATCCGAGCCAAAAGCTAGTCCAGGAGAGGGCGAGCAACTCGCTTATACAAACTTTTAACCAACAAGCCATGCAGTGCGGGAGTACTGAAGTACTACTGTACTACTGAAGTCACATAAACTATTATTAGTATTAATTAATACAGCCACTTATGACAATATGGTAGCTGCAACTGAAAAATGTTTTCCTTCCGCACATTAAAAGAGCACATGGATCAACTTTCAAGCTGTACCATCTACCTAAAGGGCCCAAAAATTTCTTATAGGTGCTCCCTTTGATAAAGCAGCATGTGCATAATATTGCAATTTATTTCTGTCAAGCCATGTTAGGTTAGCCAGATTTGTTAATAAGTGACCTTTATATATATATAATTATATTCATCGTTGCATTGGCTATTGCTGACAAATATAAATAAGATACGTCAAAAACTGCGTCGAAATCAGACAGCCGGTTGGGATATGCTAGGCGCCGAAGATATATACACAAACCTTCCATTCCTGAAATAGTAAATGTACTGTCTGTACATTGCCTAATATATATCCATACGAACGATGTACATTCTTTAATCAAACTTACCTGTAGCAGAATATCGTTCTTGTTACAATTCTAGGTGGTATATGTAAAGCCTCTACTAGCCGTCGTAGAGCCATTTTATCAAAACGAAAATAGAGTCGGCTTCTTCATCTGTAAGTTCATTTAAATCTAATATGTGTTTCAAATGGGACGATGTTTGTCCTTGAGCGCTATTAGGTGAGCAACCAATCGGAGTACTGCAGTGTTATCGTATTGCATGACCCCTATGTGGTGTGTGACGAGTGCGATACTAATCAAGACAAAAAAGACAAGACAAAAAAAATCAGATTTTGCCAAAACTGATCCATGTGGAAGGCGAGAGTAATGTATTCAGCATAACCGTAAAAAACCCATATATTTAGCTCAAATAGTTTTTCCTAATACAATTAAAGTATATACCATTATAACAATGCATTGCGACGTAAGCACTGTAATGAATATCATTATTGGTTGGCATGTATGCGTGAACGTGTATTTGAAATTACTCAGAACTGAAACGTAAACATTTGACATGCTGTGATAAAAGAAATATATATACTCCTCCACAGGAGAGTAAGTCTCCGAGGGATGAGACGCAGGGGGGTTGGAGAAGGTTCCCACAACCTCCCTGGAGAGTTTATGACACCCCCATGTCAGTACAGTTACATACCATTCCAAAACTTTCTGACGGCTTCTACTTTTGTGAATGAATCTTCTTGGTTTTAATGTACAGAGTAAATAGGGTGCATGTTTTTTTAAAGGTCTGCTTCTTCTGTAGCAGGCGTTCTCTGCCACACACATTCGCTGTCCTTGTTCCACAGCACATTCCTTAGAGGGTCCTTCTTTGCGTTGCTATCCTATACTTTGAGTAAGGCAAGGTGTTTGTTAAATTCGATGAGGGGAAACAATACACTTCCTGCTGGTCAGGCAGAACGTGTCTGGTCACATTATATCTTTGTATCTGAATGGCTAGAAATCTCTATTTACTCTAGAGAGTTCAAAGCAGTACTATTCTGTTACTCTTCCATGAAAAAGTGTATCAGCTGTATCAATGACATACGATCCACCTTCTCCCTTACTACTGCCAGAACAATCCATTTGAGTTAATATGGGCTTAAATTATGTGGCAAATAGAAATAATATTTTTAAACTGATTGAGGTTGAACGACTTATTCACGAAGAAATTAACAAGGAACACAAGTATACTGGGAAAGCTGCGTGAGATATCAGATAAACTACAAGAAGACGACTTCTGGGAAAAAAAAAAAAAAAAAAAAAAAAAAAAAAAAAAAAAAAAAAACACGTAATGAAATGTTGGAACCTGTCATCATAAATTTGCAGTTCTTATACGTTGAAGACAATGACAATGACGAATTATCCCCCAACGTAAGTAACCATCACAGCTATTCGGATGCACCGCTGG
This sequence comes from Mantis religiosa, assembly GCA_030765055.1. Lineage (NCBI taxonomy): Eukaryota > Metazoa > Arthropoda > Insecta > Mantodea > Mantidae > Mantis > Mantis religiosa. Next base: position 177,495,463 of record CM060947.1, on the reverse strand, counting down.
TATTTTCGTTGGATTAGAAAAATAAACAATTCATAAAGTATAATTAATTTTAAAATAACATTTAAACTATTTGCGTAATATATGAATATTCACGTTGAAAATGTGATTTCAACAACTGCACTATTAGAAAGCTTTGGAAAATCCAGTTTGCCTTAGCGCCAAGAGGACTCGCGAGTGTGCGAGAGAGAGAGAGGGAAATATTAAGAGTGGTGATAAGGAGGTGGCAACGCTGACGGCTCTAACGCATCTGATTCGCTACAGGTGAGAACTCTTCCCATTTGAAACAGGCAGTAGTCTCTGAATTGCCATGCCTCCTTGGGGGAAATTTCTTTGTCTGTTAATATTATGAATTATCATATCTTTCAATAACTCATCATCAATGACAACGAACGCTGCGATATTAAATAACTGCTACATTTTCTATTCTCATTTGGTGTGGTTATATTGGTGAAGGTAGATTTATGCCTCACGATGCGGCAAAATATTTGAAGTAGGATTCGTTGTCGTGAGATCCACGCCACACACGCGTGAACGATTTCGCGTTTCCCTCGGTGTGGCGACGCGTGGAGAAGCCAAACCTTACCTCGATGTAGAAGCGATGAGCTCTGCTGTCTCGAGGCCGTGAAGATGATGGTCTCGAAGATTTCTGTAAATTTTCCTTCCGGTAGCTACGGCGAGCGATGAAACCTCAATGTCGTGATATAAATCCAAAAGGGATTTTGCGTTTGGGCAACTATGAAATAAAATTATGAACACCGTTTCACTTTACATGTATTTATTTCTCGACATCTTTTGCTTCACAAGCGACTTTTTCACTGGTATAGCACTTTACTAACTTTTAATTTTCTCTTTCGCTTAGCGAATGATGCAACGGTTTTCCACTTATGTTATTTCTCGTCGCGTCGCGTATTCAGCGTATATTTTAATCGTTTATTACACGTTAATGAACGGTGAACTCCACTAACTTCCTGTAGTTTTCAAGAGCCTTTACCCAAAAACACGTCTACACTCTTCGAGAGTACAAGCAAGAAGAAGAAAGAAATTTAAGTATAAAATTATTGGTTCTTTTCTCTGTTTTGTTACTAGATTACCGAAATGCTAAATTTTGATGGGTCCGACGTCACAATTTGTGTAGATTTAGTTTCCGGAATTTTCTGAACTTGGGATTTTAATAAACCTAAGCATTCGTTGCATCATCTACATGACCTGCTTGCTTATTGATTTACATTGAATTGTAGATGACCATATATGGAATTTTAAAATATATTTACAGACCAATATGTAATACCAGCTTTACATTAATGTACCGTATCCAGTGACTGGTATAATTAGAAGTGTTCAAAGACAAGCTTTAATTAAATGCTTAGGAGTCGTAACAACAACACCAACTTTAGCTCTTTTAGTATGTTCGGCAATTTGGCCTATAGACTTAGTAATAAAACAGAGAGCAGCAAATTATTGGCTCAAAAGAAAAGATTTCTTAAAAATTGAACATGTTATAGGTGAATATTGTAGGAATAAAGCAGAAATCAACAGGTAACTTTTACGAGATTGGCAACATGAATGGGATACATCACAAATGACTTCAAAATACTTGAAACGGCAGCAGGGAAGGTTTCCACTAAAATTATGGAGAAATATAGACAACAAGGTATAAGGGAACATAATAACCAAGTACTACAGGCCGGCGTTCGAAATCAGTCACCACAAATTAGAAGATCTGAGAGACTTAGACAACGAAATAGGAGAGTAACGTGAGATTTAATAAATAAAATTTTGCAAAAATTCTTTCAACATACCTTTTGCGTTTAGTTTACCTTGCAAATGTAAAGCTACTGATGGTAGCTAGTTAGGTTACTTTTTGTAATGTAATTATAACATGTATCTGCAAAAACCATTTAATGTCTTAATGTAAAATTGTATTGTAAATAAGAAAATAATTAATATTGTAAATATAGGTCTCGGTGTAGCTTCTAGATCCCGAGACAAAAATAAATCAGAATTTATTTATTCATTTATTTATTATTTATTTATCCAGTGACTGGTGCAACATACGTTACAAACCACATGACAATAGCCGATACCGTATCAGAAAACACGCTGTGGCAGAAACACTCTAATATTCCATAACAGTTACTGATATACGGTATAAGCTATAAAAGAAACAATCTTACTAAGACTAATGAACAGATCCCTAAGTTCAGCAGCTTATATTGAATTCTTCCGTATATTTATGGAGCAAGCAAATGTTCAGTTATTTGCGGACCAGTATGCCTATGAATTTTGAAGGGATAAAGGCTTGCTACACCGGTAGTACGTTAAGATCACTCATCTGTAACTAAATAATGCGAGCCAACCCTTACGTCTACATACAATGGAGTTGTGATTAACTTCACAGCGACAGCAGAATCGATATCTACATTAGTGTCTTGTTTGTGTGTATCAGCAGGTTCTTGTGATACTGGCCGCATGAAATTTCTTTTGAAGGCTAATTGGCTACTTCAGCGGAATGGAATTTGCCTTTGTTGTAACGAAATTTAAAACTCTGCTGTAGCAGTTAAAAGTAGCTCCCTTTACATCATTACCTTTTTTGTGACGTTGATAAAATTAAACACAAGCATTACCAAAGGAAGCCTGCTCGCAAATGAGTTGCCCCGTATTTAGGGAACTTAAAATAAAATAAAATAAAATGCTTCTAGCAAAAAGGGTACTTTCTAATTAAAAGATGGGGAGTTCTCTTCTTTCCGCAATCATCACTTCGCAGATGTTTGGTGAGAGATCTTTTTAAGTTTCTAATGAACTCGTGGAGATCAAACTCTTCTCAGCCTTATATTGTAGCTCTGAAAGAATCACTCGTAGAATATAAAACATCCCATTATATTGAGCTCTACCCTTTTAGGGGGAGGTATTTCCAGGAAAATACTAAAATCAAGAGAGTATAAAACATATGTATTAAATTCACATTACTTTCTCTACCCACTATCGTTTATTCTGATACAACTCTACAAACCGCTCTCTGTATCCACTATAACCAAGAAAAGGATTTGCAATAAATTGTTACAAATTTAGCTGAAGAAACATGAGGATGCAAGAAACCGAATGGATTATACTAGACATTCATTACCCGAGGCGCTGTATGCTGGCCTAGAGATTCTATGCCCTTCCTAAAATCGCAAGAAATTACTGAATAGTAACCGCAGCTTAAAAATGCAAGATATTGAAAACAAATTCAAACCAATAATAACAAATACCTCGGTTGTATATTGTTGCAAACCAGGATTGTAAGGGGAGTGAAGGACTTACAAACCTAATCGACAACTGGGGGTGTAGCTACTGAAAGGGTAAGAGAGCAGATGGTAGGGCGAAACAGGTCAAAGTTTAGGGACATGATTAGGGTTCAATTAAAGTGATGGGTTCTCCATAACATTGACAAATATATTTTAAAGATTGGGGAAATCAAAGCAAACACAGCTCTCCTTTATTTCGAAGAGATAAAGGGTGCAATCAAGACAGACATTGAATCAATTAATACATGATAGATAAATATTACCTTTTATGTACAGTAGCGTAGAGTTCTGAACAAGAGGTGACTGGTTCACTTTGATGAGTTGAGTTTTGTAGAACTATTCACAAGTTATAGGATGAGACTAAAGTAGCAGCATCCAATGATCTAACCAACTAACTGACTGAATCGACTTCCAAAATGTCTGCTACCATACGACTCAGCGGTTCCTCCCAGAGGGTTTACATCCTATGGTGCAATCTTCTGCAACCCAAGAATGACTCTTCTTAATTTTTCTGTCGATTTAACAGAACACATATGAGCTGGCAGGTCAATAGCACTGCTTACTCCGAACACTGAGTCATCCAACCTGTCTCAACTTGTTGATTCCTGCTTAAGCCTGGAGCTTACCTCGAAATGAAATGTGAACCTCCAATAATTAAAATATTTCCAAAATCTTGTTCAGACCTTATACGCAACAATATAATGTTGCAAACATGTTATTTGAAATAAATTGCTTGTTTTAAAATGGGACGAGGGTCTTGTGCGTTAGCGTGCGTGGTTCTGCGCCTTTGTTTCATCAATCAAACAGAAATGCTGATAAATTTAGTAAAGTGAAGGATTACAATTTATACGTACTTTGTATCCTCTAATTTGCCTTGGCATAACCTATTGGCTGTATGAAAACTCCAATTCTCTGTGAGATGTTGATGAATGGGTATTTGAAGTATCATCTGTGATATGTATCCCTCACAACGAAGATATTTCACAAATTTTCATTAATTAATTTGTGAATTCACAATTAATATTGGAATATAAGTTCATTTTATAGATTAATATCTATAATAAATTTTAAGTACTATTCACGGAATGGGATAACTTAGACGGTTTCGTCTGTGGCTCGTATTCAGGAGATCCAGGTTCAATTCCCGGGGCCGGTCTATCTGACCCATGTTTTTTTTCGGGAGTTTTCTCCGTTAGTCGGGAGAATGCTTTGTAGGTTAATGACATCCCCCGATATTTCCATCCCTCCATTTCTTTTCCATCATTATCTATCATCTGGTGGTCTCTTTCAGGGTAAAGAGTCGACGTGTGTCTCGGCACCGCATGGCAGGATGATATGCATTTGCTGCTTCGTTAGGTTTCTAGTCTACAGGCCGACCTGTGGAAGCTTTACACTGGTAAGCAGCAGGGATCATGCCCTCTGAACTGTTGTGACTCCTTGGGTCGGCGTCTCCCCTCATTTTATCCTTCCTCCCGGGAAAGCCCACTTAGGGCTTAGGTACAATAAACCACAGATTTTGGTGCCGAATCCCCTCCGTAGTAATACTAATCCTAATTCTAAATACAGGTTTCGAAAACCTTATTTTAACACATAATTATATTAAATTATTTTTTAAAATGTTCGCTTTCCTTTCCCTTTGAAGAAATTTATCAGAATATCCGTAAAGTAACAATAAAAACTTTGCCTGGGGACTTTAACACAAATATCCGTCGCAAAAGTGATGTCATTTCTTTTGCTTCTCTTATGCTTTTCGATCATATTAAAATATACGAAACTCTTTTCCAGTTAAGAGTATTCTCACACTATTCACAGGAACTTACAGACTCAGATAACTTCTAAATACAGGTATAAAATAGTCGGTTTTATTGAAAAACAATAATACTTAAAAGACAGTATCTTTAGTGTATTAGGTACAGCAAAGAAAAAACGAGGGCTGTTCAATAAACAATGACCATAATTTTTTACAATCATAATTTTGCACACTAAAATTCAATCTTATTATATTCTGTTAGCTTAATGTGAAACAAACACGCTCTAGTAGTTTCATTGTTGGTAGTCCTGGTTCCCGCCTGTGAGAACCACGCAATTTCAGACATGTTCAGTATCGCCTACCGCTGCAATGGAGGTAACATGCAGTTAAAGTTGATATTAGAGGAAGATCTGGAGTTTCTTTCAAACGTAATCACTGCTGATGAAACTTGGTTACATCATTTTGATCCTGAGAGCAAACAGCAAAACTCAGTGTGGAAATCTCCATCACCAACTCCCAAAATGCAAAGGCGGTTGCTTCTGCTAGGAAAGTTATGGTCATCTCATTCTTTGATATTCATGGAATGGTTTATCAGCATGTTGTACCTGTACACACATCAATAACTGGACAATACTACAGGGATGTCCTGAAAACATTTCAAGTCCATATCAGGCGCAAAACACCACGTTTCCATGAAGCAGGCTGGATGCTACACCACGATAATTCGCGGCTGCATATTGCCAATGTTGTTGCTGAATATCTTGCAAACATCAACGTGAAGGCATTCCTCACCCTCCCTATAGTTCGGATTTAGCCCCATGTGACTTTTTTCTATTCCCTAACTTGAAGAAACGCCTTCGTGGGAGGCATTATCCATCATCAGAAGCAGTGGTGAATGCTGCGGAGGGGATTTTGAAGGATCTCTCAAAAATGGTTTCCAGACTGGCAGAATCGCTGGGTAAAGTGCATCGCATTCAGGGGAGACTATTTTGAGAAATACCATCAAAATTATGAGGATGAGTAAAGGTACGTTGTCAAAAAAAAAGTGATCATTCTTTATTGAACAGCCCTCGTAGTACACAGTACACGGCTTCTGATTCCAAGCCTTATAGTCGCTGAATGATTCTTGAATGATAATGCACTGATTACAGATTTATTGATGAGAAATTCTATAACTTAAAGCAGGACCTTCTAGAATACGGACCTGACACCGGTATTCACGACTGAGGAAAATGGCGCTGTATTAGGCGGTGACAAATGAAGTCTTTACACACGCTAGCTGCTGTGTTGTTTTTCTCTGCCTGTGATTTATTTGTTTTAGTAGCTCTGATATAAGTTGGTCTAAACATCAGCGAAGAAAAAGTATTTGTAATCCTTTAACCCGGGAACACATACGGGGTTCTTAGATACCCCTCATGCTTATTCAAGTGTTTGTGTGTTTTAATATGTTTTTTAGTAAGCACCGTTCATCACTGTACTTTTATAATGCGACCTTAACATTAGCTCTAGCCATTATTCAATGACTCCTATCCCTTTCACCGATATGGACGTGTACAGAGATAGACGTCCTGCGCATACATGCATTTAATGCTACCCAAACCGATATGGACGTGTACAGAGATAGACGTCCTGCGCATACATGCATTTAATCTCATTTAATGCCAATTATTTTAATCTTCCTATTTTAAAATAAATTTAAATTAGTTCTATAAGGGATGTAAACGCACCCTTAAAAGTTTCTTTTTAAATTGTATACCTCCAAACCTGGATAAACACCCAAGGGCACTTCTGCAGATTCACCCCAAATAATACTGGTTTCCTTGCGAACTTCTTTTTCGCAACATACTAGACATTTTCGAAATGGCTACGACATTTTTGGTTGTGGGTGATATCCTTTTAAGAAAGTGTTTTCTCTCAAGTATGAGGGTTGATGTCGTGGTGAATTTCTTACCCCTTACCTCTGAGTATTATAATACTAAATTAGGTTACGAGGTATTTATACGCGCAAGTACAGGAAGATGAGTGTCTTGCATGAATTTATAGCTCTGAAAATTACTAAACAACTGTGCATGGTTACATCCAGTAGTATAAAAATACACTTTTTTTTACCATTTAACTGTTTTTCGTAATGAGGGATAGCTAGTAATAATTGATTCACATCACCCATATTTGACCCGCCATTTCCCCCAAACAATGGAGTAGCTAACATGCCATCTGTAGACCAGTACACGTCACTGCTACCTATATCCTAAACATCTCCTTCATAATCGCACAACAAATCTTCCAGATTTTCTACAGTAATATCAGAAGCCTGTACCCATTATACGTAAGCTAATTTATTTGCTACATTACCGGGATAATTAATGGTTAACATTGAAATTTAACAATTTCAAATGTGCCATTCATGTAGCTCTTGACAGCTATAAGAAATCACGCTGAACACAGAGAGAGTATAAATAACTAAAATACAAAGCGAAAACAGCTGCATAAGGCTACCAGAAACTTTGTAATAACAGATCTGCAATAACAGATGCTGACAGGGAGTTTTCTTTACAGTGTGTTTGTGTAACGCAACATATACTCGTATGATTATCGCTTGGTACAGCATAAACTAAAAGCCAAAACCTTGAATCGGAGAAGTCGCTTGCGTAGCTATAGATACATACATTGGTTCGTATACACACAAAACAAAATGATTCAAACATTAGGCGCGTTCGGCGCAAAGAATGGCTTTTGCTACATTGAAACAAATTAGTGAAATTTCAACCATTTGTTAATGTAATCACTACTTTATTGTTACTGTAGATGTATATTGTCTTTAATGGAGTTTAAACCAGTTTTTGTTTCGTTTAAAGAACTTAGTAAATACGGAAGATACGAAATTGTATTTATGATGCATCCTTACAGCATTTAACAATTTAAATGTCTTGTTCTGTTTATTGAGTATCCGTTTCCGGCCCCTGAAGTGTTCAAATCATCGGCGAAGCGGCTATTATCCTCTGGCCTTGGTAAACACATGGGGGTGTGCGGTCATCCCATATGTATTAGTGGTTGGGATTTTCAAGTAGCTAGAATTTTGTGTTTCTGCGTCGCTGTGGGGTTACTGTTGCATACCTTTCACTTTTATTTCTTCCAGTGAGACGTTTGTGTTTCAAAATGACTTTTAGTCCTACACTTAGCGGGGGGGGGGGGGGGGCAAGCAGTTTTACTAGAAAATAATCGTAGTGAGACAAGTGAATTTGATTTATCAGAAACAGGGGATAATACAGTTGTACATTCCGAAGAAGAGTGATTGAGTGCCGGAGACAACAGTGATGAGGAACCTGAAAAACAACCTGCAAATTCAACATCACTTTTCGGCAAGAATGGATGCGAATGGCAAGCAGAATATAACAGGAATTATGGTGACGATGATGATCTCGGAGTCCGCTGCGATTATGTGGAACGGAATTATTCTCACCTGATCTCGTCCCGCGTTTTCAGTGGGGTTGTGGTTGTATTCCGCTCACCGGGAAGACAACGACGAAGCCGCAGGTTCCTAATTCTTCTTCCCGATCTGAATCTTTGGTTCAGATCTGGCACTCAGATATGTCAATGTATATAAAAAGAATCTCCGGATCTGCTTCAGTCTGAGCTATGAGAACTCTTAATTTTCAGAAGTGGTCGCGAGTGAAAAGGATAAATTTTCTAAATAAACTTCGAAACCAATAAATTCTTTTTACTTTAAAAATATCAAGATGTTCAATTATTACTTATACCATTTCTTGTATGAAACTTGAAAATTATACCGCACACCTTGATTACAATTAACAGAAAACTGATCTCCTTTACAACTTTTTTACTCTTTCGCGGCACTGAATTTACGTCTATTCACCATAACGTTCTTCCCACAAAAGACGCTTCCTTTCCTAGCTGTTTTACCAAAATTATTGATTTTTCATTCTCTTGTTGCCCTCACTATTAATCAAACTTAATGTTTACTGGTCCATGGCACATATTACGTAATCTTATTTTTAAAACTACCAATCATAAAGCATTAATATCATGGACAGAGAGTCAGACTGAAAAATTCAATGGCATAGCCGGGATTTGAACAATGGATCTTCTGGTTGCCCTCCAGCCGCTTTAACCCTTGAGCTACTATGGCCAACGTGCCGACATGACAAATTCTGCAACTGACTCGTGTTTATGAAAACGTCTAAGTGGTTTACTGGAAGGAACATGAATCAGTTGGAGAGTTTAATGTCTTGTCGGCACGTTGGCCATAGTAGCTCAAGGATTAGAGCGGCTGGACGGAGAACAGAAGATCCGTGGTTCAAATCCTGACTATGACATTGAATTTTTCAGTCTGACTCTATCTTTCCATACTTTAGCCTATACACGGCCAGTGTGAAAGAACAATTAATTTCCATTAATATCATACAACTCACATGTTGTGTCTTCTATTTATCAACTGAATTTTAACAATTTCCTTTCTTATTCATTTTAACATGTCCATATCGATTCTCAAACCACATATTTAAACACTTTTCAACTCTCAAAACAACCGTTACAATAATATTATAAGCGTCGTGGGCGTTCAGCAGCAAGAAACATTGTCTAGCGAATTCCAGAAATAAAGGTGAAGCAAAGAACATACAACATAGACTTGAAGCACGGAAACTTCTTTTTTACAACAGCATTTGTTGAATTCACAAATAAACAAACATTCGGTGATCCGATTATACAGATCCTTCAAAATTCTGTCAAAAAACAGATGTAATAGAAATCCTAATCCTTATTGGCCTTTTTTATATTGCAGGCACATACAAGCAGGCAAAGCTAAATGTCCGCGAAATGTGCACCATTGTATACCCACCCAGCCCGTGACAGGAAAGTAAAAACAGTTTGAACAAAGTGTGCGAATCTTTTGTGTCCAGAACACAAAACTGAAGTGTGTGTAATATGCGTAAAGTAAGCTGCGAAGCTAGTGGACGTATTTATATTCCCTTTGATCATTTTCTCTTAAACATTTAATTGTTTTATTTCTGTGCCTCCTGTGATATTAAGTAAGATATTTAAGGATCAAGAATTGTATCTGCATATGCAACAGGAACTGTAACTTTATACCATAGGAATGGGATTTTAATGTTATGCAGTTTTACACGTAAAAATATACAATAGTATTCTTACCTTACAAATCTTTTATAGTAGTATTAGGCCTTCGTATACTTAGTTTCCTATTTTTCATGCGTGTATTAATAATTTCATGTATTATTAATTATAATTTCATTAATTTATTACAAGTTCTTTTTCCTTGTGGGGTGCGCACGCACCTCGTATGTAGTAATAGCTGCCCAAAAGGTGTGTGTTCCAGGGTTATATGTAGGAAACGTGAATAATTACAGTCATATGTTTTCTGTTCAATGTGTTTACCAGATCTTTTTGTTTACACTTTATGTTGATTAGGATTATATCAAAGTATTACTAGTCCGTCTGTTTGAAAATATAATTTTTGACACGATTTCTGTAGTGAGAAGAAGAATACATTTTCACATTAGGGGATGTTACTGTCGTAAATATGCTACGTGCTACATAACCTAGTTAACCTAAACTCTACAATGTCGAATAACTATTGTGCTCCAGGGTGTAAATCTATACCGGAGCCGTCCTTACTTTATATGCTGATGTAAACAAAGCGGGAAAACGTATTACTCCACCGTCAACTGTGATTGGAGGGAATGGTCGCGTCATTTTATCAACCACGTGTCGAGCTGTGCGCTGTCAACAAACTTGAAAAGCTTTGCTTTGCCGTTTTCACTGTTTTGAGTAGCTTATGTGGTAGCACTTTTACGCATACGTACACGTGCTTTTATTTACATTACATATAAACTAAGGACGGCTGCGGTACAATTACATAATAGATGGACCATCAATATTGATATTCAAATTTTCAGAAGATATAAACTTTACAGTAAAATAGACCAGATGCATACAGCGTGGGCACTTTGCACCTCGGAGGCATTCAGCTGTATGCATACAATGCTTTTGCTGCCGATTTTGTTATAAGAGAAGACACATTCCCTTGTGTCGAAGGTTCTTTTACAACAGTTCCAAAGGAAAAGACTGAACTGCAAATGGTGCATTTCCGACAGTTCTTCTAAATCAAACCTCAAATTTATCAAAACAGTTGCCTCCTAAAAGAAAGGATCATAGTGAGCGGGTGAATATTGCAAGTTTGTGCCCTAATCAGGAACAGCTTGAAGCATGGATTGAAAAAGACAATATAAATGGATACTCTTGAGTTTAAAGATAGGTTGAGAAGTAGAAATGTGAGTCCTTACATTTTAATAAGAAGGTCTGACAGTGATTATGTTTCACTGTGTAAAGTGGATAACACTTGCGTTACTGAGTCAGCAAAAGTAATTGCCATCTCTGTTAGTGCATGTACTTCGCAATAATTCAGAGGTTCCCAGGAAACAGCTTGAATGGTGTTGGGGTGAGGAATTAACGTGTTATAAGTGGACAAAGTTTGACTGCCTGTTTAGCCATGTCGCAGCATTTAAAGATAAGCACTAACGATAAACCTTCATTGTTTTTTTATTTGGTTTAAAAACACCGATTTCAGCAGTTTTGGGTACAAAACAAAACCGATGATGATGATGATGATGATGTTGATGATGATGATGATGATTTGTATATAAGGGCGCTCAACTGCTTGGTCATCAGCGTCCTTACAAGACCTAATTCATGGCAATAGCCAGATATAAATTATTCAAAAGAAGAAAAAAATTCAAGACAAAATGACAATAAAATAAATACATCCAAGTGAAAAAATAAACGACAAAACTATAATCAATCATAAAATTACAAAAGACAAAAAGCCGGTATCAATATTAACATGTTATCAAATCCAAACTACCTGCTCAGTGGTGGTCGAATCTATTTGTTCCTTTTCTTAGGGGCCGGGCTAGTATTATCAGCAGGTTTATCCTGCCTTTTGCTCACTGTCGTTTAGCTTATACAATAGACCATTGAAAGTGAGTGTACAGAATCCATCAAATAGTGAAAAAGAGCTCTTCTTTTTGATTAAAATTGATTAAAATATACATTGAATAACTGGCTCAGTATAACTAATCAGACTTTCGACATTCCAAACAAGAATGATGTGTAAGGAATTGTACAAAAATGACTTCAAGCAATCATAAGCGAGGTACCACATCTTCTGTCACTTCCACGTATTTTCATGAATAAGACAGGTTCAGTAATTTAATACAACTTTATGAATCAGAGAAAAATTTTCTAAAAAGGCTTCTGCACTAGCAAGGAGGGCACTGTTTTTGTAGCTTTAAAAATATTTGATGAAAGGAACATAGTAGCCTTGCAAAGTAAATATCCTGTATAATATAACAATACATTTTCTTTAGCTTGTTGCAAGGCGGTGGAAGATTTCAAATGTTAAAGGCACATCCAAAGGAAATATGACAGAGATTGTGACTGTAATCCTGTCCAAGGACCTGGAGATCAAAACTTTAGCTTAGAGAAGAATTTTCATGTTTCTGAAAGTGTGGCACTCTTCAGTAGTTCACAAATGAAACACGTGTCGCACTTACACACACTTTGAACAGTTTTGTACGCATGTCTAAATACATATTTTGTAATTTTAAATAGAAGTACATTTTGCCAGGAAAAACTAGAGGGTAGCTTTTGCAATATCCGCAAATGAGTGGTGAAATTATCATACCTCAGTGGAACTAGTTCTGGAATCAGAACGGAAACTAGAAATATGTAGTGTTACTAAATTTATATCAGTCTTGATTGGAGAATGTTCTATAACATCCTTTGTTTCTCTTTGCACCAGCACGAAATTTCCTAATTCTGAAAATGTACCTCGCACAGTTATAAAAGAATTTAGCCTGTAATTAAATGTGTCGATGAAGCTGAAGTTGATGAGTTGCATTTAGTGCTTTTAATACATTAAAAGGAAGTAGAGAAAAGTATGCATCATGTTTGTCTACTTTATCCGCTGCCATAAAATTGATTAATGAATGCAGTCCAAGATTTTCATATTTTCATGATATCAATCGTGGTGGTCTCCGATATCCATCAGATTTTGTAACCTATTTGTGTGTACTGTGCTCAAGATACTCACCATTTTAGTAAGCGAGAGGTATGCAATGGATTTATTGCATCTGAATTGCCAAAGATTAACCACCATTGACTATGCTTCATTTTGAATTGTTCTTTGTGGACTTAGACCAAATCTGTCAATGTGGACTCGCTCTACAAAAAGTTATAAAAAGTGCTGTGAAGTTCTAAGCAATATAGTTTGGAATAATTATTGTAAGCTCAAAGATGAAAAACTTTCAGTGAAAACAAAAGGAAAAAATACAACGTGACGCTTCTACATTTAGTAGTAAATTTATGTAAACTACAGCATTTCATGTATTAGTTGTCACTGTCCATTTTGATCATAGAACTTTGTGAACACTGAAATAGTGACATAATTTTGAGTGAACTGAATTAGTGACTGCTGCAATATCAAGAGTTCTGTTTCAGGTAAGTAGTACGCTGCTGAGTTTTAGAAATTATCTATGTCCTTTGTAATTTAAATACGTAGCTGCAGTTTGGAAATAATTCTGTTAAGTGTTGCATGTAAAACTGCAGACTTCATGGAAGTTGATCTTCAGTGCTGATTTAAGGTTGTATATTTCATTTAGACTGCGATTTAGGGTTAGTTATGTTTCATATTTCATCTGTCAATGTGCATTACTTCTTCAAAAACTAGTAAAGAGGTTTTATTAAGGTGCTAAATAAGATTGTGCTGTTCAAAGTTAAAAGTTTTTAGTGAAAGCAGAAGAAAATTACACCCTATAGCTGCTAAATTCATTAGTCAATTACTCTAAATAGCAGAATGTGTGTCAACCTTTCATGTAGGTATATCATAATGTGTACAATATGATAAAGTGTAAACAGTGAGTAATAACTTTGAGTGAACTCAAGCATGTGATATGCTGCTACTAATTGTTTCTGTTATCTTTGTAATTTAACTATGTAGCTGTATTTAGAAATCTGTTAGCTATGGTGTGCAAGAATGTAAGGTTATATAGTTGCTTACTCATTGGTCAGTAATTAATATTAAACTGTACTTATTTTAATTTTAGGACAGTTTTTTTTACATAGAAGACATATAAGCTCGAGGGTATCTACCAGGGCAATCCTGTGAAGAGCGACCTCCCCTCTAATGACCAGGGAGTTACTGACCTGTCCCAAAAAGGGCGCCCAGCGCCTTCGTGGGGCTTTCCATAAGGCAAGACCTAGAGACTAATAATGCCGCCCCCCATCTGGTCCTATGGACTCAAGACGGGATGGAAGTGGATACGCCACTTACGCGCGCCAACCCCAAAGTGTAAGGCTACAGATATGACCTCGGTAGGGCCGCCTGGTGATCTAGCACACCTTCTACTAGCTATGCAGGCTAGTACGCGGGAATATATGGCTTCTCTCAACCCCGTCCGGAGACGTACTCGATCTCCCACGGGTATCGGGAACCACTGACCCCACGAGTCCAACCCAATCCAAACAACTCCCATTCAGGGAGGGGCTCGAATGTTCGGTCCGAGGTTCCTCTAGTAACGCCAGACGTACCACGAGTGCTAGGAGTCCGCAGCGTCCGCACCACGGCAGCTGAATTGGACGGATCCCCTCCCCTACGGGGAGATAGAAGACATTCTTTATACGCATAATAATCCGTTAATAACCACATTTCTGAATTACTGCGTTTTCTTTATAAGCACTTAACACCAACGTCAACCGCCATTTTGAATGTCAGTGTCAGATCCATAGTATAGAATGTCCTGCTTAAAGTCGTCTAGTTTTAATTGTTTTTGCTATTCTGTGCCACAAACGGCCTTTGTCACCGTGAAAGTTAATTGATGGATATACAAGCTGCTGTATAAGGAGTGGGGATATATGACTTTTCCACCCTTCTGGTGCACATATCGATGATGCGAGATTCCCCTCATATCCTAGCAAATAATTTACCCAGTTTATAGTCTGAGCGATCTTTCCTGGAAATGATTTTATTGAATGAAAAGCTCACAATGTACGAAGATATAGGTACTTGGACATGTTACTCTTATTTATGCTATAGCCAGTCTTGTTATAGAGGTTTTCTTCACTTTGCAGTTTTGTGCAAGGTATTTCTTACAATGTTTTTTTACACAGGTCACATACACAAGCTTCGTTCGGCTGGTGGAATTTCTTGCTTTGGCAGAATCTGTGATGAAATCCATGTGTGGCGTAACGTGTTACTACGTGTCGTAGTTCGTAGTAGGCTCATTTCTACTCTTCCGTTATTATGACGTACGTGGAGCAGAAGTTGGGTCAGATTGACTTGTATTTCTCGCATAAGATTTGATCTGCATTTTCGTAGGACTTGCTGGTTGGTAGGAGCCAAAACTGTATTTTAATGTCGTCCACGAAGTAGTTTATTTTTGGTTTATACGTATGTTAGCCTAGAGGAAGCTCATTTCCCAATGCCTAGAATCCTATTCAGATATCAGGTCCCGAGTTTTAGATTATATTATTTAGGGGTACTATTGTAGATGCCAAATCCCGTGAAGTCTCTTACTATTGTTAAATATTAGTTTATTGTACTATTCGGCCACGATGTGAATGCACTCGGCGAGAAGAGTTACTAAACAGATACGTCACAAGTGGGCGGAGTACCGCAAGTACAGTGCGGATAACGCAACAAAACCGAGATGCTTCCAATGTGACGCGCAGATGTAGTGCAGTTCTACACGGTGTTTCCTTGAACCTTTACTTGTGCAGCTAAAATTCTAATAGTATAGTGGCAGTTGTAGTGCTCGTTCTGACAAAATTGGTGTGTGCTTGTGAAGAGTTTAATTACAGAGACACCTATATAAGTCAAAAACAAGAAACGCATCCCACTCTGATGAAAAGTATATACGGTTCTGCAGAAAAGAAATAAAGGAAAAAAGTTACTCGTACTCCTTGAGAAAGCAACAGTTTGGGCAGCAAAAATAGTGGGGAAGTCTGGGAGAGCCATCATGAACAGAAAATGCTTCAACAACTGGGGTTAAGGATACAACTTCGAGGAAAAATTGAAAATCATCACAGTTGATGAGTTTGATAAGTGCGTTATGCGTAAAAAATTTTGGAGCACTATGAACAGTAAAAAGGAAATTTCTACTTTGAGGAAACTCCTGAAATTCACTAAAGAATAAATATTCAGGGTGGCAAAGAAACATTTAGAAAAATATTAAGAGAAATGGGATTTCAATGTAAGAAATGCAAAAACAAACAATATGACTAATGGAGAAACCACAAATTGTTACAAAACTTGCAGAGTACTTAAGGGCTATTAGTGAAAATGTAAAAGACACGCGTAAACCTGTAGTTTATATGGACGAGACTTGGTTCTATACTCACTAAACCGTCAAGAAGTGCTGGCAATATTAGCCAGGTGTTTTGACTATGCTGGTCAAAGAGCAATTGTTGTACATGCAGGGGGATCCATGGGATTTATTGACGGAGCTGAATTGTTTTCCGATTCAAAATACAAATCAGCAAATTACGATGATGCTATGAACAGTCAAAATTATAAAAAGTAGGTAGAAAAGAAATTAATATAAAATATTTCACCTGAAAGCATTGTTCTGCCATACCGTACGGGAAAATAAAGCCCCTAACACTTCATCTTGAAAGGCACAGGCTAACACAAAAGAAAATTAAACATGATCCGCAACTGACAAAAAATGAGCTAGAGATAGTGAAAATTAATTATAAAAAGCATGCTTATTGGCTTGATAGAATAATTGAATAAAGGAGCTTTACAGTCTTACGCTTTCTTCCGTAGCGCTGTGACCTTAATCCTATAGAGTTATCTGAAATTTAATTAAACAAAAGTTCTATCATCGATTACTTTGAGTAATCTGAAAGCTATGACAACAAGCTGCATAGCTCAAATTACAGAAAATGATTTGATAGAAGCGTGCAGACACGTGAAAATTACTGAGCAAGATTTTAAGCGCTGAGGTGGGTTAATGAAGGAAACAATTGAAGATATAATTATAAACGTGTGTCTAGAGGGCAACGATGATGATGATGAAGATGCAATCGTGATGAATGTTATTTCGAGAATATGGATATTGAAGCAAAAGGACACAGTGCACTGTTACAGCTGATAAAGGGAACAGTAACACGGATATAGCAGACGAAGTACCTGAAACAAACATTCTCGGATTTGCTGCTTCCGAGAACTAACGTGAAGGCATCAGCAGGCGAGTACCATTTTAATTCTGCGACTGTACATTCCCAGTAACGCCTTCCCCCTCGCTCCACGCAGTTCCCAAAGCTTCATGTAGTAAAGAAAACTGTGGCGCCCTCCTTCAAGTGCATTCATATCTTGGCCGTCTAGTAGTGACTTTATATATCGTTGGCGTTTTGCGTTGTTTACTGCTATAATTTCCCGCGTTAAGTTTTGGAAATATTTCAGTTTATTATTGTCAATTATAACTTTATTTCTTAACTTCTTGTAATTTAGGGTGTTATGGTTTTGAATACGTTTCTTAGTTAATTATTTTAGGGTTTAATTTACATTCCACTTAGGTAAGGAGTTTACATTCCACTCTTTAAGGGAGTTGATTCTGCTGCCACATATGTGTGGTCAGAGACCTTGTAACTAGAGCGTTAATGTATGTGGAGCATATATGTGGAAAATAGTTTTGGCTTTATTCCGTTATCTTTTATCCATTACCAACTATAATTGAAAAATCTGAACTTGTTAAAGCATTTTAGATCACTATACGAAAACGTATGGATAATTTACAATCAACAGAAGTATTATATCATATTCAGTTTTCTTTATCATTTTCATTATTAAATCTCTATATGTTGTATTTTGCTATAATTACATGGGAGGTGAACAATCCGTTACTTGAAATGGCCTTCTTTCCCCATATGGCGGCCTGAAAGTTTTGTAATGTTGGCACCTCTTGTAAATCTTAAATACTTAAATTGTGAGCAAACGCACCTATTAGAGTGTAGCGTACTTATGTGAATTCAATCTTCAATTAAGGGGATATCATATCATGAGAACGATACGGGATAGTATCCAAATATTCAGTTTCTTAGACCTTTCAGTCACTACAGCTCTCTAAACCAAAGTTGCCCGCCTCGGTAGCGTAGATGGTAGCGTGTCTGCCTCACGTTCAAGAGGTCCTGAGTTCGAATCTCGATCTGGGTGAGTTACCTCCTGGATAAGTTTTTTCCAGAGTTTTTCCTTATCCTTAGAGATGAATGTTGGGTAACTCTAAGCTTCATGAACCCCGGACGCATTGAGCATCATTTCACCCATTTCATTCATCGTCCGATATTACTAAGTGTTGGAGGACGTAAACTACAAAAACTCAAAGTGAAGTAATGCCTTAGAGCAAGAAAGCCAAAGTTAAGTCTCAAGTTATTCAACACTTCTATTACTGTGTGTTATTTTATCCATTGGTATAACATGAAAGCTCTTAGAAACAACTGATATAATTATTTTATTTGACATAATTTATATTTCAAGTCCGATTCAGTACCTGTCCACCACCTTCATTAGCTCAACTTACAAGAAAAGACTCAAACATGTGCTAAAACATACTGTTAGTTGTTAGAACATTTTGATGTTAATGAAAACTACTAAGTTATGACATTCTTCAGCATGCCAGAAGGAGAAGCAATTCATCGTCTATTGCAAGAAACAAAGTTAAAAAAAGGTATTCTTCGGTCAACCATACTAATTATTTGAGGGGAGAGGAATGGGTCATAGAAACTGCACACCACTTACCTACTGAATATATATACCTACAGTGTGTGTTACAATTTTTGTTGAATTTGTTAGAAGCAGTGATATATCAGAAAATATTCAACTATGAATGTCACTTTGCGCTGTATAATTAGAGGAGCAAATGCAGAAACCTTAGCCTACATAATAAATGGAATATTGCGTATTTGATTGCAATTATTTCAGTTTAAAATCTCAATGCTTTTATTTCTTTAAGAAAAGTGTGTCTGCTTTGACAGAAACTTAAGCAATTTCTCATTTAAGTTAAGTTATGGTAAGTACAGTGTGATCCATATAAACCTGAACCATTTCAATAGGCCATAGGTTTTAAACCAATAATGGGACACACGTGCAACTTTGGGAGAATATAGTACACAATTGAAAGATTACATTACACTATTTATATCTCAGAAGGAGACAAGGCAGAGTGTGGGATTGTACTGCTAGATGGGACTTACAAAGTTTTTGGCAAGATACTTTGCATGCGACTGGAGCGATGGTTAGAAAAATACTTGGAGATTACCAAGCAGGATTTAGGAAACAACGCTCTACATGAGACCAGATTTTTATATTACGACAAATACTAGAAAAGTTTTATGAATATGACAGACAGCTTCATCAGCTGTATGTAGAGTTTAAACAAACGTATGATAGCCTGGACAGAGCTAAACTTTATCAGATAATGAGAGTGTTCGGAATACCACGGAAACTGGTGAGATTGACAAGTATGACTATGGAATTGAAAAGATGCAGGGTTAGAATGGAACAAGATTTATCAGGTATGGTTACCATGGAGAGGGGGTTGAGACAAGGAGATGTACTATCCACACTACTGTTTAATTTAGCACTGGAAAAAGTAATCCGACAATTACCCATAAACTCTGGAGGAACCATACTTTCCAGATCAGTACAAATAGTGACATATGCTGAGGATGTGGCAATTCTCGCTAGGAATATAAGATCTCTTGAGGAAAGTTGTGTAGTGTTGGAAGAGAAAGCACAAGATCTAGGATTGATAGTGAACGTTAGTAAAACAAAACATATGAAGATGGGAGGTGATGGGGATGCAAGAAGAAGAGAACCTGCAGTTAAATTACATGAGAAAGAATACCAAAGAGTGGAAAATTTTAAATACCTGGGATCTATAATAACAGTAGATAATAAAACATCAGTGGAAATTCAAGAAAGAATAGCAAGTGGTAACATGTTTCTATGCCTTGCAGAAATTGTTTAAATCAAGGAACGTCAGTAGGAATTCTAAAATTAAAATATATACAACTGTACTGAGACCAATAGTAATGTATGGTTCAGAAAGATGGGTGCTGGTAACTAGAGAAGAACAATCGTTATTACGATGGGAAAGGAAGATCCTGAGAAATATATTTGGAGTGATAAAGGACTTGTTCGGATGGAGAATGCGGACTAAATTGGAGTTACAGTGCCTACTTGGACAACCAAATATAGTAGTGAAAATTAAACAAGGAAGAATAAGGTGGATTGGCTATGTGCAGAGAATGCCTTAAACTACTGTAATTAAGAAGATATTCATAGGAAAGCTGGATGGCAGAAGGAGAAGAGGAAGACCCTGAAAAAGATGGGTAGATGATGTAGAAGACGACTTGAGAAAGTTGGACGTTAAAGGCTGGAGAAAAAAGCAGAGGACCGAGTAGAATGGAAGAGGGTGGTTAGGGAGGCCAAGGGCCTACATGACCTGTAACGCCAACTATCATCATCATCATCTCAGAGAAAATGCTGGAAGTATCCTCCACCAGCATCTATGGATCATTGGTCCCATTTTCTTTGATACGATTGCAGACACTGATGTTTATTTGGGTATCTTCAAGGCATTTGTAGAGTAGCTAGATGATATTGAATTGAGAGATTATTTCCAGCAGGATGGAACAACGTGCCATACATCTAATGACAACATGAAACTTGTAACTTGTAATATAATAATCGAATAATCTCCAAAGTTCCGTGGCGTCCCAGATCCCCTGAAATAGCCTCACCGGAGTTTATCTTGTGGGGGTATCTAAAAATAGAGTATACAAGAATAGGCCACGGACATTTCATGTTTTCAAGGAATCCATTCGAACCGAAATAAGTAACGTTGGCGATGAAACTCTCCATAAAACTTCAGAGAATATGGTGAGAGGAGTGTAAACATGTGTAGATGTTGGTGGAGGACGCTTCTAAAACTTTCTCTGAGATGTAAATAGTGTAATGTAATTCCCCAATTATGTATTCTATTCTCCCAAAGTTGCATGTGTGTCCCATTATTGGTTTAAAAGTTACGCCTATTGAAATGGTTCAGGTTTATATTGATCACACTATGTAAACTGTTTACTTTTTGAATGTTAATTACTGTTAATCCCTTATAGGTTTTAAAAGCAGGTCATAATTCAAACAATATTTTGTATGTAATTTTCAAAAAATAACAATTTCGGCTATCAATATTTAAAGCTTAATGCAGTTCCTCATACTTTTCCCAGATGATAAGATTCATTAGAAAATGTTCATTAATAAGGGCTCTTGACGAGAAATTGTAAATATAGTTTCATATTTGCAATTTCTATTATTTTCTTAGTAGTAGACTTGCCTTGTGCAGAAAGGCAAGTAAAATAATCTCAGTTGTCGAACGTTTGCATCCTAAGTACGAGGAATTTCCGGTGGACAGCGCTGAAATCGGAATATCCGAGATAAAATCAGCAACTCTAAGTGGGTGTATTAAATTCCGTTTTACTGTTCTAATGCTTGGCAAAACATTCCCTTTTAAACAGACGGAGTTTATTGCAAAAACACGCAAAAGAGATGGAGATGAAGATGGGATAAAGAGGGAGAGTATATGTGTGCGAGCATTTCCTTTTGAAGTCTAATCCGCATGCTCTTTTTAACCTCCGAGATACAAAGTGAGCTTTTAATCTTTCAATTCACATTCACAGAGCGGTCCGTGATATTAACATCAAAGGCAACGCGTGTCTGTCTGCTAAGGGTTGGCCAGTGATGCGGTACATGCCCCACTTTACTCCACATCGTCGTGTGCGTTCTCCAACTTTGTCATCTACAACCCTGAAGATTCAGGTTTTAAATACAGTTTATATTTGCGAAAAGTCCAAAATTGGACTTCAAAACTGCTATTTCAAGGCGTAGCTAGGTTAAAGATTATACAACGGAGACTGCAATCTAGTAGATGTATTGCGGCTACTACATTAGGGTAAGAAGTATATGAGGTTATAAGGTCGCAGGTAGGGACGCGACTGGGCCTTAATAGTTCCAGTTCAAAGACCTGTCCTACTAATGGAGAAGATGATGCACTACTTATGAAAAAGACATCCTTTTAGAGTGTACTTTTTCCTTTAACCCTTATTTGGTAACATCCGTCTCTGAGGCGGATATAACATTTCTCAACATATAGTTGACACACGTGCATTGCTAATTTGATCTGATATTCCAGCTGTGCCCCATTTATCAGCTGGACTTTGTTTTGCGTGAACATCATTGTTTTACTTCCACGAAGGTATTGTTTTACTTGCGCGCACGCGTCACCCATATCGTAACACAGGTGGATATTACTGTTCCTGTCTCCGTCTGATAGACGGATATTACTTTAAACAGGTAAGTTTTCTTGTGTTATACGAGGCGTGTCCTTGAAATAAGGTGTCCAAGGCGCTGGAGCCGTGCGGAACGCTATTACGTGAGATCCGGCAACACTGTCGTGTAGCTTGGTTTCACCCCTTCAAATCCCCACCACAACGAACCCGTTGCAACCATTAGTCTTGGCGGGCAGCCGTTTGCGATGGAGCTTCCTATCAGTTCCGCCACCAAGTGCGAGTTGTGTGCAGTGATCGTTTTTTGAGTGCCAAGGGCACTACCCCCACTGAAATTCATCGTCAGTTATGCGAAGTCTATGGGCCACAGTGTATGGACGTCAAAAAACGTGCGAAAGTGGGTCAGAGAGTTCAGAGACGGACGTACAGACGTCCATGACGAACAGCGTTCTGGTCGGCGTTCGGTTTCAGCCGAAACAATTGCAAAAGTGGAGCAAGAAATGCTTAAAGATCGGCGTGTGACAGTTTGAGAGCTGTGTGAACTTATCCCTGAAGTCAGTAAGACTACGACTGACAAGATTTTGATCGAACATTTGCATTATCGCAAGGTGTGTCCCAGGTGAGTCCCCAAAATGCTCACCGAAGACCATAAACGTCAACGTGTTGAAGAATCCCCCTTACGGTCTAGACTTAGCACCTAGTGATTATCATCTGTTTCCTGATTTGAAGTCACACCTGGGTGGAACACATTTCCAGACCGACGATGATTTGACAAACGAGGTTGAGCGCGTCCTGCGCAACTTGGCGGAAGAGTGCTATGACAGGGGTATACAAAAACTGCCACAGCACATGCAGAAGAGCATCGATCGCAATGGTGATTACGTTGAAAAATAACTGTAAGTTCCACCTTTCCATTAATGTAACATTCATTGACAAACATGCTTTCTATATTAAATAAAATTGGGGATATTATTTTACGGAAACGCATCGTATACCGTACTTTTAAAATATTTAATTATTTATAGATGGCTACTAGTGGAGGGATGTCTCATGATAACAAAGGAGTAGAAAAATGGTGCAGTTGGCTTTAGAGCAGCTGATGACTCTCATTCAGAAGATTCTTATGCTCCTTAATGAGATTACATATTATATTCAGACCATTAGAAATTCCGAAATATACTTTCAGCATATCAGAGAGTGAAGAGAGCGGTGGTAAAGTGAATAGGTAAAGTGATGACACCGAAATTGACTAAATTTATCATGGCAAGTTGAACTGTTTCATATAATGCCAAAAAATCTGGAGATGCTTCAAACATGATGTGCAGCAACTACTCAGCTATCCGAAAAACAAGGAGATGGCCACTCGCACTCCTTTACTTTCTATGTTACACATCTCCACAAAGGTAAGAGGTAAATATTTCAGTTCATAAACAGCGTAGGAATAAATCTAATCGGCGGGCATACCCAGAGAGGGCTCCAGATTCCAAATTTATCAAATGATCTCAGGAAAATCATTTCGGACCTTCTGGGTGAAGAGCATTGAGATGATTCTCCAGCAAAAAGAGTGAGAAATAACAAGCTAGAAGAGAGAGAGAGAGAGAGAGAGAGAGAGAGAGAGAGAGAGAGAGAGAGAGAGAGAGAGAGAGAGAGAGAGAGAGAGAGAGAGAGAGAGAAACGTCATTACTGTTCCAACACGCTGAATAGAATGACGGCATACAAGTGCATGAAGTATGATAAACGCAATTGCTTACGTGTTCTGTGAAAATAAGTAAAATGTGAGTAGAAAGTACGTAGTGGTTTACCTTATTTGCATAAACGTCAAATATCTCTCGAAACAAATGTCAGCTTTAGAGGCTATTTTATTTGAAACAGTAATATACAATTTTGTGAATTTTACGCAAGTATAATCAACTTCAGAAACTATTTCATATGAAAGACCAAATTTAATTTTGCATTGTTTTGCTTTTATAGCAAAACATTTTTAAACTGAATAAAAATATCAGTGCTAATACTTTAATAAAGTTATTTATCTTCTATACTCATTAAGGTGCACCAAAAATACAAAATTTGATAATGTTTGTCTCACAGATGGATGTTACCGTAAGTGCCAAGTTTTCACATGTTAACAACTAAGGGTTAAGCATGCATCCAAGCCGTTTGTTCAAGACCACCATGCGTCATATTCTTTATAAGTACAGTAGCCATTTTTCCATAAAGGACATAGCAATGGCGGCGATTCCAGTACGCGAGTCATCCAGTCGTCACATGCGCAAACCTGTATGCGCGAAAATTAGCGTGTTGTTACAGATGAGTGAAGTACTGTACGGGACCAAGCTCTGTGTGGTTGTGGGATGCGGAGAAGTCAGTTAAGAGGCATAAGCTGGTGACGTGAGGCAATGCTTGTTTAAACAGAAATTATCACGCGAGTTTGTCATTGTTCTTTACACGAGTGAAGCAGACGATGATTTGAATGGCATCACAGACCTTTCTCAATCCTGTTAGAGTAACGCACCAGTCACACCTCCTACAACTACCACTGAACTATATGGGATTCTCTTCCAAGCTAAGGTACTGTAAATGCAGGGACTTTATAGAAGTACGGCTACTCTGCACCTAAAATTGAGAGAAAAACAGATGCATGGGAAACAATAAAGAGGATACCATGGCAGATGAGAAACCACCGCAACATTCGCCTTTAGAAAAGAAAAAAAGAACCAAACAAGTTAGATTGACGGGAATCGAATCTGGAATCTCCCAACTGCAAATCTCGCATGTTACAACGGTGTAACGAAATTTGTATGCGGAATGATATTAATGCGATGCTCTATGTTATTTATTTCGAGGCCCCAGGTTGGGAAGCCATATGCGACAAGGTTAATGGAGACTGAATGAAGTGCAATTGATGCGACGATCTCCGCTTGGTTTTCTCCAAGCTGGATTCGGGGAACTTACCTCGACTGCTATGGTTTTAACATGAGATCCAATTTCAGGGTGCGGTAGCAGATTGTATCCGCAGTATCAGGCAGTGATTAGGAGGCGGCGAATGAATTGAAATCAGATAATTTAAAAGAAGATAAATTAATGAAAATGCTTTGCTAAACTAATATAAAATCTACTTATATTAATATGAAATTAGAATGGATAGAGTAATGATTAATATAGCGGTTGACTTAAAGAATAAGAAGGGAAGAATATATTTTAATATAACATACATACTAGCATCCAGGCAAGGAAGAGAAAATATTCTTGTAAAAATCTGCACAATTCGGAGAGGCAGGAAGGGAGGACCGTTACTCTCTTTGTGCAAGGAAAGGTTCAATGTCTGAGAGATATAGAATACTCACAGCCAGGAATTTGTTAGGACAAAAAGGTTTTCAAAATGCGGAGGAGCATGAACGCCGGGATTTACTTCGCTGATTTGATAACGATGTATACCGTTACAGGGAGCCCGGGGTAGGCGTTCCACATCTCAGGGTGGGCTGGACGTCAATGAGTTAGATGAGTTTTGCAAACCAATGCGAAAGTTCGAAATAAATGAGAAACCAGTAATAATGTAACATTTGAGTAGGGTGAGCCAGTTTGGTCATGTGATAAAGTTAGAGACTGGATCAGAATAAGGTTCGAACTGAATCGCGAAGTAGGAAAAACTTACTTAAAAGGTTATACTACGACAGGAAGGACGTGTTCATGCGCGTTAAGAAGGAAACGCGATTTATAAGTCTGAAATGTAGGGAAGTTAAGAATAGCGCAACCAGCGTAAGTGGAAGCAGCATTAGAAGTTTATTAGAGCAAAGCAGTCGCCGTATAAAGAATAAATAGAAACCCCGCGGAAGTAACTTTAAACAAGTAATCCAAGTTTCCAGTAAACTGAATTTATGTTAGGAATTTTACTAACAGGTGGTCACCGATACACGTCAATCAGCATCAAACAAACTTAGTAAGAATTAAACTAAATAATTTTGCAACGAACCAAAGTGTTAATACAACTGAGTAGCCAAAAACCACCAAAATCCATTTGCTACAACCATACACCTAAGGATAAGAGAACTCATAGCTCCAATTATAACCCAATAAATTTAACTCTGGTATGCGGGTTTGCCGCAGGATGAGTGATGGTAGATTTGGGTGAACAAAATAATTTTTCTATACTTTCTTATAATTTAGTTAAACCATTTTTAAACAACTCTCTTTAACACTTAAAAATAGCATTACACAGTTCTCCCAGCATTCTATTTTGTATTGAAACTAGAAGCAGAAATGACGGTATCGAAGTATTGGGTATCGTGGAATATATCGTGTATGAATATCTAGTATCGAGAAAATTCGTATCGAGAAAATTCGTATCGACCCATCCCAAATAAAAGTGTTGGTGCTAGTAATTATATAGTTAACTTCCTATCGTTTATTTATGAAACTAATAATCTCAGCCGATAGCAATATTTGCTTATGCAGAATATTAGGTCATGTCCTAGGACGACGTCCTGGACACGCAACACATTTTGGTCTCCTGCGTCTGTGCTCTGCTGCCATATTATTTCATTCACTTCGTTACTCGTTTGTTTGCATACATATAACTTCACCATATCATTTTAAATTTATAGAAGAGTAAATGAGGAACATTACGCTTTTTATAACAATCTCCCTGTATTAGCTTGTACTGTAAAAGATTTGCCTTGTAATGAAATAAAACTTTCGAGTTTAAAACAAATGCACACCGTTAAATATTACGAAACTCAATTACACATTCATCAGATAAAGTTTTACAGCGGTAACTCTTTGTACTGTACTGTATTTTTCTGGTAGACGAAGCAACAGGTTACGGGAAAAATGGCGATTTATCATAAGAGCTAGTGATAAATAAAAGTGCAACTATATGGTCTAATAAATTTACACAAACCATTCTGATACCTCGCCTGCCTGTAGAACGCCGAGAGCGATTAGATCACCCATTACTTCCACGTCATAGATAGCGACCTTATTCCCATAAATTTCCCTGCATTTTTTGCTTAAAACATTACACGTAGGTTTCTGTTCATTCATTTGTAAAGTTCCACCCTTCTCTCCAGCCATGCTGTGCCATAGCATCATAATGTTCAATATCTACGTACCATTCCAGTAAATATTTATTCACAGAGGTTTGTTTTTTATCTGTTTGGTTACAAAGTTAGCAGCCACAGTAGAACTGTTTGCTAAAACTAATAAGCAACTGATTAGCACGATTTTCTGCAATTAGTTAACTTATAATTATTGTGATAATACAAAAATGTGGCATACGTATAACACTGATAACAGATGATAACAAGTATCTGACGCTATAGTGCTCATTTGTTGCATAAAATACATTATTTTTCAATTATAGAATAGGCTATGTTATTTTAATTACCTCCGCAAAAGATATCTACTTCCTTTGCCCATAAAAGGGAAAAACATACTTAGAGCAAGCAGAAACTTCCCCTTTGGTGTGGCGGGGAGGGGGGGAGGAAAGACAATACCAGAAACAAAGTCAGATTCGGAAAACATCGGAAGCATTCGCTGACTCTGCGTTCACAATATACGCTTTGGACAGGTAGAGCCAGTCTGAAAATTTCAATTTGAATCCTGGCTATGGTATTGAAGCTTTCAGTTTGACTCTACCTGTGCGTACCTTCACCTACGCGCGGATAGTGTTAAAGAATAATTAAAGTTTCCAATATACAATTTAATACCACTCTGCCTTCATTTCAAAGTTATGTGATAGATAGGGAGTTGCCTTGCGGCTTGGCCATATGCATGGTAGTCGAGCGGTAAAAAGTGTTTGGTAACTGATCTAACATGAGTTCGAATCCTTGATGTATGCTTTTTTGTTATTATTACTTTAATACCAATGCCTTACGTTGTTCTTGCAGAAAATAAATAATGTTTTAAACATATTCATTTATAAGTCCAAGAATGTTTGTTGCCTTAATATTTGTCGTGTAAACACTTGGGCTCATTCGTCTGTTACGAATGGTGTTGACATATAATGGATAGTATCCTCTTGTGAAAATTTCACTAATAGGCATTTGGTCTCATCTATACCCCGTTGAATGAGGGCAGTAATAGAAACAGAGGGTTTGCACACCCACTACTCAGTTAATTTACATTTTTATTTGATTTTACATATAGGAATAAAACATTTAATGCAGTTTAAAACAGAGTAGAGTGTTTCAGTTATTATGTGTGAGCATAAATGCCATAAAATCAAGTAAACTTTAGCAATTGAAAGTTATATTACAATGTGTGCAATACACATTACAAAATCAAAAATCAAAATGATATCTCGGATTCGAACCATTATAGGTCTAGCTCCAATAAAGTTGTCTACAATCGCTCCGCTATCTGTGCACGTTTAGTAACGAAGGATTCCCTATGTGAATATACACGAAACGTATGAAACAATATACAATGTGTGATCATCATCATGAATATACAGGATATATATAGTGACTTTGTGAGTTCGTAGAATTAAAAATCCAATTTGCAGAAACTCTAAATGTTCTTTATTTCCGTAGAAATACACTGATCAGTTCTCACGTAAGAACATTACATCACATACACACCACAATGTACCAAGGTCGATGACAATAACAAACAACGTTCTGATCAGCTCTCGTTAAAACACTCCTGCTACACAACTCGTCACTTTCTTAAATACCTCATTCATAATTCGAGAGATTTCCAGAACAATAAAGAAACCGAATAATCAAGATGTTACCAGAAATTTCCATTTATCTCAGTTCGTTTGTTTCGGTAGGTGTTTTATCTGAAGCGCTATGTTTATCTGCTTATGCAAACTCGTTATCTACGTGAAAACTGTCTGTTGTCTTTATGTGCAGGCTCTTTTGTGTACACAAACCGCGCTTATCTCTCGGCACCAAAACTTCCGTGCTTTCTCGCCGAGACAATATATACATACACATATCCATCATCATAAATATATGAGTATACACAAAACATATGAAACAGTACACAATGTGTGATCATCATCATCATCATCATCATCATCATCATCATCATCATCATCATCATCATCATCATCATCATCATCATCATCATCATCATCGTCATTATGCGAGGATTCAGTAGGACGAAGCTAAAGAGACACGTTTCGTGTAACATTGTAAACCGGTCCTGGAAACATGTGGACTAATAAAATATAGACTTCTAAAGTCTACTCACACACGAGCGACTCATGGCCATCTGTTAAGAGGGAAACCGGCCCCTATGTGTGCTCCGTGTGCAGTACGCCTCACTGTGCGGCATGTATTGCTCGAATGCCGCAGTATGCCCCTGTTCGCCAGTCTTTGGGCTTGGGGACTAACTTGCTGGATGTTTTAGGGGACAACCCAGTAGCCGTGGTCACGGCACTGCGGTTTGTTGCTGAAATTAGTTTTAATAAACAAGTCTGACTTGGATTTTATCTTTGTTACTTTTAGAGATTTTAACTTATTAGTCTGGTGATTGGTTGGTTTTTTTGTAGCATTTTACTCTGTCATGCGTTTTATTTTATATCGTTTTAACCATTGGAGTACCTTTGTTGGGTGCTTTTATTTTATTGGTTTATGTGGCTTTTAGCTCTTAGTGTTAACTTCAGGCTCAAATAACCTCGTTGTCGACGGGCCCTAAAACACCACTAATCCAATACAATCCAATCCAATCCAATCTAAAATCTACTCATTTTTTAAAGGCTGTAAGATTGTTTTTAACTAATTTTCGATGTAAATTCGATGTAATCTGAAATTAATAAAATTGATTTATAAGGTTATATTATTTTCTATGTTTCCATATGAATTTGTTGCATAATCATAATTTATGTAATAAAGAAATAAAACATTAATGGCAGAAGAAAAATTGTAACAATAATTTTTTTGGATGTTTTTGATTTATACTGTTTGTAGACACAAGAGGAGACATGTACAACATATCTTTTTAAGTGCTTTGTTTTCTATTCAAGGAGTAACTTCGGTAAAATCTTGTATCCAATTCTTGGTTGGAATACATTGCTTACTCTGCTTATTGTAAATGCATAAAATAGAAAGTAAATCGTTGAACTTGCTACCTTTAATAATCTAATTCCACCAAAGAGGTTAAGTTTCCTTATTTCTGAAGTTGCATATTACCAAATAAGCTCTCATTAATTCGTAATCTGTATTAAGGTTTCTTCCTTGGAGTGGAACTAGTTGGGCCATAAGTGGATAAAACGAGCTTTCTGATCATATAATGAATGAAGCTATATCTGACATCTATTTAAGAGCACATGAATTTTTCAGCTTTTAGCGGAATGGGGAATAGAAATTTCTTTTCACGAAGTGTGCCGAGGCCTGACAAAGGCGTCTGTCAGCTCAATCATTAAGTTCAGATGCAAAAAAACACCGGAAACACCTGCTCCTCTATGAAGCGAAGTTAAAAGTGTAAGCAGTAGCAATCGCGACATCCAATAAGATAATCTTCAGCGCGGGATTATCCAGATGACCTGCTCCGTGTTCCGTCGCCATTTTCAATTTCACAGTTGTTTGATTTCATCTCTCGTTCTCAGAGCCGAGGGAGATCACGTGCACAAGAACAAGATATCAAGAGATATCTCTTTTTTCTACCATGTTACGCACTTATTTACTTCTAAAAATCAACTTACTACTGCAGTCTTGTAATTGAGACCCTAATGCAATTTGAAAGCTCTCAGCAGTAAATACGTTAACCTATGGAGCGAGGCTCAGGCCTCTGGTTTTACCCTACTCAAGAAATTTCTTAGCTTCCACTCTTTCTGATTTCATTTACCTTCCAGTCTTAAAGTGTAAGTATAAATGATATGGCGAATATTATTTAAGAATATGCAAGAATCTCGATAGCAAAAGCAGCAATCATATTATGTGTATATGTATAAATGAAAAGTCGGCGAAGTGTTATGCATAACATCAAAGTTCAATGTATACTCAGGTTGAGAAACAAAGGTTAAAAATATCTCCCTTTTTATTTCAACGTTGCTTATAGTCGCATAATATCTATGTTAACAATAATATATCCTGATACAGTGTTCAAAAAATTATATAAATATAACATTGGCTTGATATATAACGCTAAATATAACATTGGTGTAATTTATAACATTGTTTTGTTAGGTTTACAATAAAGTGGAATATTAGCAACAGTACAATCTTGAGAACAATAGTGATACACTAAAATTACAGCAACTGAACCAATGGAGCGTCTTTTGTAAATTGTAGAGTGTTACTGTACTGTAAGGATATGGGAAAACCCCGGAAAAACCTTATCCAGGTAACTCACCCTTACCGAGATTCGAACTCGGGACCTCTTGAACGTGAGGCAGACATGCTACCATCTACGCTACCGAGGCGGGCATAATGATAATAATGATAACGAAAATAATGATGATGATGATGATGAAGAAGAAGAAGAAGATGATGATGATGATGATGATGATGATGATGATGATGATGATGATGAAGAATAGCTTCATACACAAATACGACACACATCTAGTGTCGTAAGTATGTAGTCGCCCGCCTCGGTAGCGTGGTGGTAGCGTGCCAGCCTCACGTTCAAGAGGTCCCGAATTCGAATCTCGGTCAGGGTGAGTTACCTGGATAAGGTTTTTCCAGGGTTTTCCCTTATCCTAAAAGACGAATGTCGGGTAACTCTAAACTCTATGGACCCCGGACTCATTTGAGCATCATTTCACCCATTCCTTTCATTTTCCGATATGACTTAAACTTGGAGGACGTAAATTAAAAAAAAAGTATGCAGTCAGGTAAACTATGAAAAATTGCTCATTATTTCCTGGATGTGATCTGGATAGAACCTTTTGCACACAAAAGTTTTCAATTCGAATTCATTTTATCTGTTTTATTTATTTACTTATTTATATACTTATTTATTTACTTATTTATTTTTCAGAACGTCATTGCACTTTTGCGATAACTTTCAACGCACTAATTTATTTCTGGATATGCTTGCTTTAATACCTCTTGTGGGACGTTGCCATTTAGGATGGAAACAAATAAAGAGATTGCTAGGAACTAGTGATTAAATGAAACAGATCAATTAGGACAATGAAGAATTGTTCATGGAAAAGGACATTTAGAATCATAAAGTTACCTTTTTATTTATTTTAGTGTGTAGAACATTATTCTTAATATTTGAAAAAAAAAAAACATTTAAATTTATATATACTATTATTACAGGAAATATGTAGAAATATTTTAAAATGCAATGGATTTTTTAATTAAAATTTTTATTTGCATAATATTGTGGGCTAATTCCGAGTAATGGTTATGAATAAAAGGGTAATAAAAAGGTAATGAATACATAAAAAACCTTTAAACATAAAGTAGTCTATTGGAAGGAGCATTTTCCGGCTGATATCATAGAGCTCTTTCGACATACCCTGACCTCCACTTTCTTCTTGTTTGGTGGTACTTTCTATGAACAAGCAGACGGAGTAGCAATGGGCTCCCCTTTGTCACCAGCTATAGCTAATTTCTATATGGAACACCGAGAACATGAAATACTTGCTACATTTCTATAGATACGTCGACGACACTTTTGTAATTTGGCCAAATGGATCAGACACTTTGCCTAGCTTTCTTGCGCATCTCAACAACCTTCGACCTCAAATACAGTTTACCATGGAAGTGCAGAAGAATGGAACTCTTCCATTCCTGGACATTCTTGTTTCAAAAAACAGCAACGGTACACTGGGGCATGCTGTATACCGCAAGCCTACACACACCGATCTCTATCTGAACGCTCATAGTTTCCATCATAAGTCTTAACGACTGGGAATTCTTAATATACTGGACCACGGAGCTTTGTCTATCTCTGATCCCAGCCACTTAAAACAAGAATTACAGCACCTGAGACTCACTTTCCATCAAAACGGCTACTCCAAATTTGACGTTGAAGCCTCGATAACCAAAGCTAGGAAAGGGAAACCTGTAATACAGCAAGCGTCAGATAAGCCTACTGCTACAGCCTGCATCCCGTTTACCGGCAATCTATCCGGCAGAATCAGTAGAATTCTCGCCAAATACATCATCAGGACCATTCCACAAGCCACCTCCGAAGATTAAACATCTGGACTTCCAAATTCCGGAAGTGTACCGCATTCCCTGTGAACGTGGGACACGGTATATAGGACAAACCGGAAAGACCATCGCTACCGGAATAGTCGAACATGAACAAAGCAATCGTTTAATGCAACCTTAGAGTCTGGGCTGGTAGAGCATTGTTTTAATAACAACCACAGAGCCAAGTTTCGGGAGATCACCATCTTGGCAATATGCAACAGTTACTGGGAGCGGAGAATTAAGGAGGCTTTGGCGATTTCCTCTGAAAGGAGCACGCTTATCAGTGACGCTGGATTTCAGTTCAGCTCCTCTCGGAAATCGGCCTTAAAATGGAAATCCGTTGATTTAAGAATCAAAGATCAATACAGCTTGATAATCCAGTTAAGTAGTTACGTTTCTTTGACACATTTTCGTATACTCGCGCCATTTCCTGACCTGGCATTTAATTTACTGAAAACAGTCTTGTTCAGTAATGCGAATTTTGATAGTGTTTTGTCTTGGTTTATATTTGTGTTATATCCAGTGTTTAATTTGTGGTTATAACATTTAATAAATATTCTGATGATGGGTGAGATGCACACTCCCAAAATGTTGATATCTACTGGTCTTTTCACCTGGCTTGTTGCCCGAGAAGAAAGTGACCATATTCGACGCCAGGAAAGCTTAGGTCTTATTTTAGCCTGTTGGATATTGACTTAGTGCACATTATACATATATATCGCAAACTTATTACTATTATTCGAAGCTAGAAACCATTTAAAAAAAATGGTATATATTTGTGAATTGTGTGTGTGTGTGTGTGTGTGTGTGTGTGTGTGTGTGTGTGTGTGTGTGTGTGTGTGTGTGTGTGTGTGTGTGTGTGTGTGTGTGTGTGTGTGTTTTTGTGTGTGTGCACGCGCGAGCGCTTCACACCCTTTTTTACTGTCAAGTCTTTGCCTATTCCATTTAAAATCTAACCAATGCACAAAGCAACCTACGTAATGGCTATTTCTCCAATGCATTCCGGTCTTTGGAAGGAGAACCATTACAATACAATATGCTTTTCGATTTAAAGTGATATATTCAGCACCTAAAGATAAATATTCGCAAAGAAAGAGGCTTTCTCACCAATGGAAAAGTAAGAAAGGCTTCCACAAAGGACGTTGAATAAGAGGAACAGAGGGGTAGTAAACACAGAGGAAACTTTAGATATATGGAAATTTCATTATTTCCTTCTTTGTGCTTGCAGATCCTTTCAGCTGAGAGACTTTGGGTGTTGTTACTGTTTATGTGCTGCTGAATAATAACTCGCACTGACACAGTGGAAACCTAGTGGACAACAATCTCAAAAGCAAACGTGGACTGAATCACATAATTTTGAAAGAGGAGTGGAAATTGCATTATTTTCCAACTGTAAAACAGATTTGCCTTACTTAGGAAATGCTTAAGACCACTGACCAACATTTTCTCTTGAAATATTTTGCACCCAAACTAAAAGCAACAACTGAAATATCCTACATTCTAAGAAACAGGTCCTATGGATTCTAATATATTTATATGATTACTAGGACTCAGATGGTTATGTACTAAAATTCAGTAAAATATGTATATATATATTAGAATACCTAAATATGCAAATAAGCTACCCAAATACAAAAATATGTAACATAATACTGAAATATGTAATTAAACTACTCAAAGACAAAGAAATATTTAACATCATAATATCAGAATTACGCTACAAGTTCTTGAATTCGGTATAGTAAATTGGAGATGTATGTAAATAAGTCAAAAATTGGAACTTGCATATTGCTCCTAATGTTTTAAGTTACGATTCTCGGCAATGAGTTACAAACATGTATTTGAAATTCTCAAATATAAAACTTCTGTTGTCGCGTAATATGGTTTTGTACTGACTGAATGATCATTAAACTTCACACGAAGTAATGAGTGCTTATTTTAACTTGCACTAGTTCTGCTGTGTACTCAATTTCCTTCTCTTCGGCACTACCTAGACTTAGAATTCTGGTAATAGCACTGATTGTCTTGAATCCTGTGGCTTTCTTCAAACTAGATGACAGTTTATCCTTCACTGCAGCTCCAAGCGGCCCTTGTGCACTTTCCAGAGAAGTAACCACAGAATGAACAACATCAAGGCTCTCTAAGAGTTTAGACGATGATACCTCCAACGATTTAATGACAATGATTAATGGGAAAAATTGCATTGCATGTAGACAATATCATTTTTAAGTTTCACATCACTGAATATTTCCTTCGCTGATTCAACAGAAACTGCACTTTGGGAATCAAAATGCTGGAGAACTTGTTTCACAGAATCAAAATTATTTGCGTAGTAGCCCACAGCATCAATCCAGCTTCCCCATTTCGTTAAGATTGGTTGAGGAGAGAGTGAAAGCTCAGGAAAAAGTTCTTTGAGTTTATCAACTTAGTTGTAAGCCTTTAGAAACACTTTCTTTGTATTCTAAATGATTGTGTCAACATTAGAAAATTTAGAACGAACCAGTTCTGCTATGCCAGGGAATGTATGGACAAGACATGTGAGATGTAACATTTTAGGTTGTAAAACTTGCAAAGCTGTGGTAGGTTTGCACATATATGCTGCTACATCCGTCATAAGAAGGAACACATTACCATGTTTCACCCCATCGGGCCACATAAGTCCTATTGCAGCATTGAATACTTTAGCAATACTTTGATGATTGCATTTTGGTAACACCTCACAAGTTAACAACACAGGTCTACTCGCGTCATTATCTTTCAACACGCCCACTATAACATTTCCAATATGTCTTCCCGGTATGTTAGTTGTTTCGTCAACTGAGACCCAAATGGGATCATCAACACCAATTTCCAAACGAATAGAATTTATTGTTTCCGTATATAAGTCAGGAACATAGTTCCTTCGGATTGTAGATTCATGTGCGTATTTCTCAATAAATTCACGTAGTACGGGATATTTTAATTTCCAGATAGGGATATCAGCACAAACTATAGCACGGCAAAGATCACTTGCAAACTCAAATTTCTGAGATCCTGGACGTTTCTGAGCTTGCGGTTCAGTGAGTAACAACTACTTTTGAGATGTGGTCTTCGAAGCGCGGGCCTGATGACGTGACGTGTATAAATGTTACAACACTTGAAAGCATTCAGAACAGGGAACATTCTTCTCGCAGACCAGGTAGAAAAGGACCTCTCCGTCTGCTGAAAAATTGTTAAATTCCTCTGTATAATGCTTTAACTTTACACTCCTTTGGCATCTTATACTATACTGAATAGTTCAATCTACACACGCTAGTCAACTGCAGCTGACTATTTTCTTGTGTGATGGCTTGACTTGGACACACAGTGGTAAGGTGCGCATCACGTGACCGACGGACACGCAGTGGCAAGGTAGTAATCATGAGATCAACGCGACAGACCAGACAGACCGATTGTCTACTGGTAGCTATATACCTACTTCTAGTATAAACACGCATGTTAAAACGAATAAAATTGCAACAGATCCTGGAAATATCAATAAATAGGTAAACTATGTACAAAAAGTAAAATATTTAAGAATATGTACTTAAGGGCAAAATATGTAAATATATGTACTTTCATGTATTTATATAACCACATGGGCCCTTGGGATTATCCAATGTAACATCTGCGGTTTGAATATCCAAAGTAAGATAACTTCTTATTCCTAACTTCATGTTTTATGATAAACAATGTCATTACATAAATATCGGGCTAATGATTACTTACTGATATGATAACGAATAAAGCTTACATTGTGTTAACAGCCTAAATTCCCAATTGATGAAGATATAAAAGGAAGTTTAAATTCGATATTGCCCATTTACTCTCAATTCTTAGTGTTTATATGAATTTTTCATGACATTTATAAGTCAAACCGAAGATGCTTCTTTGCAATTCATGAACATGTTATAGTGATTATTTTAGTTCCAAGAAAAGAATTACGAGCATTTTTAAAATTTAAAACAACCTTTCATAGCTTTGTGGATTTAATATACCGTGAAGAGTAAAATGCTTACTTCAGTACTGCTTTTATAGGTTATGTTCTAACTTGAGGGCAAATATCGTTTTGAGGAGCTACAGGTATTACTAATTTACTTTCCGCAATTCTATATTTAGGAATTTAATTAGTTCAACAACCACCCCCCCCCCCCCACACATACCTAAGATTATCTGCTTCATTTCAGTCAGGATAATGCTTATTATTGCGATGTATTTTCCCCTTTAATGGCTGCATCACGTAAGTTTATATTTAGAATCTCATACACGCATAAAGTTCTGAACTAGCCAAAGAAAGTTATTTTTAGATTGAATTCAAATAAATTAAAACTATATCAATATAATTATTTTAAAAGATACTTTTAGTTGTTCGTCATTACTATAGTTCGTCTGGTTTATTTTGAAACACGGGAATTAGAGAGCCCCCTTTGTTATAGGTAACCCATGACGGCCTAATTCCACATCGCATTACTTCTATGTACAGTTTGTCTTCTTGTCTTTAAACATGGACATTAGAGAGAGAGAGAGAGAGAGAGAGAGAGAGAGAGAGAGAGAGAGAGAGAGAGAGAGAGAGAGAGAGAGAGAGAGAGAGAGAGAGAGAGAGAGAGAGAGAGAGAGAGAGAGAGAGAGAGAGAGAGAGAGAGAGAGAGAGAGAGAGAGAGAGAGAGAGAGAGAGAGAGAGAGAGAGATGAGAGAAGAGAGAGAGAGAGAGAGAGAGAGAGAGAGAGAGAGAGAGAGAATACATTATTGCCCACCTAGGTAAGCCATTACATGTCACATTACTTCCATGCAATATACTGATTGATTCCGCATGATTATATTGTAGCTATCCCTTCAATACCTTCAAGTGCAGCGCTTTAAAGACTACTGGTAGATGGTGGTAGTATAGATATACCGTCCATAAGGTATTTTTTGGAGGGTCACTTTCTTTTAAATTTATGATAAATTGTCCAAAATATCAATTAATCCGTCTTTTCGCCAGTGCATCTTATCTACCTCCTTCATTGATTTGTGCCCATATTAGCTCGATAGCATTCGTATATCAATGACACGGAGGTAAGGGTGACAGCCTGAAGTATCGTATTATATTTTAATCGTTACACGTAACAATTAACCACTATGACTGCGACGTTATAGTCGCTTCTAGGAAACAACAGTTCGTTACATCATGACTTCATATTCGCTCGTTACATCCTAGTGGAAGAGCTGTCTGCTGCCAGATATTTCATAAACTAAATTAATTTTAACGTTCATATATAGTATATATATGGCAGAATATAACGTACAATTAACTTAAATTGGATATTGGCTTAGAATAATCACAATGTCTTAAAGTTAATCACCGAATGTGTAGTGTTAATTTGCTATTACGTGGATGAGAAATAATTTTATGAAGCGATGCATTAGACATGGTAAGGGCGCAAGGTGCATGAGAAGCTTCCTGCAATAAACATGAACACGATGTAACCTATTTACAATGCTAGCAGGAATGACATAGGAAATTGCAATATCCACCCTACCACGCCATTGTGGCCCACGACATACGCACTTCCTCTTTGACGCCCTTGTAAACTTGGTGAACTACAAGGCCTAATGGCGCGATGTAGGGAAAGCCATGAATTATTCAAAGACCAGACTAGAACTACGGATACAACTTCACGGATAACTGGCAGGAAGTCCAACTTGATTGTCCTGCCCTGCAACCTTTCTGGCAAAAATAAATACGCTCTGTTTTGGACTTGGGCTCCAGTGAGGATGCTAACTAACCCTAGTGTCCGAAAACAACTGGGGTAGTAACACATGCCGCAACTTTGACCTAAATAGTCTTCACTAGTGAATTTAAATCTGTCATACTGCATACAAAACATTACGTCCATTTGCGAGTCAATTTAATTTTCAGGTATCTTTTCAAAAAACAGTTTAGAATTTTGACCTCCTTCCTATTGCAGAAAAAAGTTATAAACGTAAAGCATAAATGGGAATTGCGTGCAATCTAGAGAGTGTAACGAAATAATAGTTATATTTTATGCAATATTTGCTCTGCTCAAACGAGTTCAATCCTCATGGAACTAACTTGTGCTGTGGAGGGGATGAATCACTGTTTCAACAATCCACCTCGATTAAAGTTTTGAACGTTAATTCTCCGAAAATGTTTCAAAATTGGAGAACCTTTTTAATTTTTACATCTTTTTTGTACGTTTACTACATACTATTTAGTACATCTTAAGAGATTTATTTTATTACCGTCTCTTCTTATTATTCTATAAACATAATCTAGCTGCCAAAAAATTACCTATACGTAACTCCATGTTTGGAACTCTTTTCCCATTTGCCTCATGCATAACATGCGTATGATTTCATTACCATTTTAAGACCACCAGCTCTGACATAATTTCACTTAAAATAACCTGGACACCACAGCAAAATAAAATGAACATCCTGTATATATGTAGTAGAATAATCACAATTTCTACACTCACTACCAATTCATACATTCATTTTACATATTTGCGGTTAATATTCCAAGAAATATTCCTTTACGTTTATGTCAACCTCAGTAGTAAATATCTACAGAGCGATTTAAACAAATTAGGGCAAGAACTTGGTTATGCACAAATGCAAAAACGTCTTATGTATTTATTTTAAACTGCAGTTTACTATTAATAATCATCTCCATGCTCATTTCGAAACATGACACTTTATAATATGCTTCTGCCTAGGAGAACAATGTAACATTTTCAAGATAGTTTGCGAATCCAATTTGTCATCTGCACAATATCCTTAAAAAAGTAATAATAGTAATAATAATAAAAGTAATAATAATAGTAATAATAATAAAAGTAATAATAATAGTAATAATAATAAAAGTAATAACAGTAATAATAATAATAATAATAATAATAATAATAATAATAATAATAATAATAATAATAATAATAATAATAATAATAATAATAATAATAATAATAATAATAATAATAATAATAATAATAATAATAATAATAATAATAATAATAATAATAATAATAATAATAATAATAATAATAATAATAATAATAATAATAATAATAATAATAATAATAATAATAATAATAATAATAATAATAATAATAATAATAATAATAATAATAATAATAATAATAATAATAATAATAATAATAATAATAATAATAATAATAATAATAATAATAATAATAATAATAATAATAATAATAATAATAATAATAATAATAATAATAATAATAATACCTATCATACACTCTTCGTTAGCTCCCTTATATATAATTTCTATTATTTGGTAGGACTTTCTTTATTTCTTGCGTATTGCATCTATACACATTTCAATTTGCTGCTTTACTACCTTCTACTCACTCCTACAGAAAAAGTAATGTATATGGTGATTAACAAGTTATTGATAATAACAAATATCGACAATTACATTGGGCAACAACGAAAATGTTTCGGGCTTAAAAATAGTGAATTTACATGTATTTCTATCTGCTGAATTAAAAAATCAGCATAAAAGTGATAGATTAGCTCCTCTTTTGAAGATCAAGTGACATTTCATTTTTAGAGTGAAGATTTTTAATTTGGGGGAATTTTTTATGAGTTGGCACACCTGTCAAAATACCGTAGATGACAACTACAAGCATTTGGAGACTGTGCTCCTGCAAAAATACCGTAACCTTGGATGCAACATGTTCCTTAAGATCCATTTTCTCCACTCCCATCTAGACTTTTTCCCTCCTAGTTGTGGAGCTGTTAGTGATGAACATGGGGAGAGATTCCATCAGGACATTTCTGTTATGGAACAAAGACATCAGGGTCGTTGGAATGAAGTAATTTTTGCGGATTACTGTTGGTCTTTGTATAGGGATTCTGCGGAACTCCATCACAAAAGGCAAGCTAAACGTCGACGAAGTCAATAGGTCACCATATGATTCTTTTCAGACATGACTATCTGCGAAGTATTTTTACAGCAATTTAGAAATCTTAGCATGTAATTACCAGTTAAAAAGATCAAATGCACTTTCATTGTTGTTAGCACGTATGCAATTAAAATGTATCCTTTTGTCAATCCATTAATTTGTAATACTTCCACGTTGTGTATATCATAGAAACTAGAGCTACTAAAACCTTTTCATTGTCATATTTGTTTTTCTCAACCCAAAATTAGTAGGAGTTGCCTTATGAAGTGCTCGAAAGATACTAAAATTTTTGTTGTTACCCAGTGTTATCATCCCATAGATTACAAACGTATATCACCTTGAAAAGTTGAATAAGATTTTAAATGTCTTGAATGTTAATAAACCTTGACGCAGTTACGCAGAGAAATCTGTCAGATTTCGGCAGAAAAATATTGGTATAGCTTTGTAGAAGGTTTTGTTATACTTACCACGTGGAGCAATAAACGTCACATGTCTTCTTTTGTATTGTGAAGGGAATTACCAACTTTTATAATGTTAAGAGAGTTCCCCTAATACATTTTGCTGCCTACCATTAAGGTTCAACGTTCAGAAGATATAACCAACGAAGTTACAGGCTTAGAACCAATAAGAAGCAAGACATGCTTGAACCCTGTAAGCAAATTCAAAGCTTTCAGTAATCTTATTTGAAAGAGTTTTAAAGGAGAATTTCAGAATTTGGCTAAACTGAAAGTAGGGTCAACCTCTATCACTCGGTAGCAAAAATGTGCTCTCTAGAACAAAGCCGACTGTAATGTGTAAACTTCGTGGCTTCTGATTTTAAGAAGCGATTATAGTGTATTTGTAGTAATTGGGTGTAAACAACAA
Source organism: Mantis religiosa (assembly GCA_030765055.1). Classification (NCBI taxonomy): domain Eukaryota; kingdom Metazoa; phylum Arthropoda; class Insecta; order Mantodea; family Mantidae; genus Mantis; species Mantis religiosa. The sequence continues at coordinate 177,453,135 of CM060947.1, read as the reverse complement.
TTCAGCATTTCACGCGCACAGAAGTAAATAAAAATCGTGTGAGACTGTTGCACTTCATTATCTGAAGAATGAATATTTAAAGGACGATAACAAGTTTAATTTGTTAAAATAGTCATAAAAAATTAAATTTCGGTACATTTCGGTAATAACATCTAAATTAATGAAAAATTCACTCTTTCAGGTGACCAAAAATGACCTCAAATAAGTGCATCTCGTGTTTTATTCTCGAAAATCTCACTATCAAATAATCTTAAAAACTATTGGACTCGGTAAAAGTGAAGTTGTGAATATTTTGATTTTTGTGATACAGAAATTGATTCCCATATATTTCCTCAAAGTGAATTAAAGCCTCATAATTTTCTACTTCTAAAAGTTGAATATAAACACTATCGACGAGAAAAACAAGAGATATCGAGAAGAGGAATAGGATAGGATTTAACGTCACATTTGGAAAGTGGTTATCCATTATCTTTAACTTGTGATAGCTTACGTTGTTATTGAGTTACGGCAGTAACTTTCTAATGTAGTTACAGTTTTTATTAACAAATAGCTCTGGAACGTTACACCATTCAGCAACGCGTAGTAATTCTGGAAATATGCCATCAAACAGGATAAGATGGAGAAGCTCTAACTGTGAATGGAGAAGGATGCCAAGCTTTATAAAGGACTACTTTTGGTCTCAGAAACACCTGCTTTCAGCAAGACGGTGCCACATGTCATATTGCTCTCAGAAAAATCGATTCTTTGAAGGAGAAGTTCAGAGGTTTCATCATTTCCAGTGGTGCTGATGTTTACCGGCCCCGAGATCATGTGATCTAACGACGTTGGATTACTTCCTGAGGGGTTATGTTACATTTCGAGTTCATGCCAAAAATTCAGAAACAGTAAATGATCTTATGAATAACGTCACGCATTTCATGAGAAGTTGGATATAACTTACGTTCTTCTGTCACTTAAAATTCAGTCAACCGTGCGCAACCCAAAGAAGTCACGGCGGTCACTTAACTTACGGTTTTCTTCTACACGTAATGGCACTTTATGTTAAAAAGAACTATTATCAATAGAACGTGTTTATTTAAGTTCAAAGATAATACCTATTGATGAGAGACACTTTACGTTACCTATCTCTTATTGACAGCTTTTCTGTGTAGCGAAAATATAATCAATTTTCTTCCAATACTTTCATTTCTAATTAGACCTAATCTTGTAGTATTTTCCTGTTAGGACATATTTCATTCTTACATATCTTTACGGTTTCAATATCTGTTCCTTGCACTCATGTTTCCGAAAAAAAAATATTTAATAGAAACTGCTATTGTTTTGTGAAATGTAATAGTTGTGTCAAATGGTATTATTTAAAAAATATGTTGACATTTATTTGGTTTACCATTTGCTTCCTAATTTTTGTTGTGTATTTTACACTTTAGCTCAGACAGTTAAATTTTCCAACTCCTTTTAGAGTTTTGTTATTTGAAATGGACTTATTTAAAATGGTGTGGATATTTTTGTTTTCATTTTCATTGTCAATGTTTTCATGTTCATATTTTTGTTTTCAGTTTACTTATGTAGTTTACACTTACATATTTGAAAATCATTTTCATTATTTTCAATTAATATCATGTCTATTCTAAACATTGGCAAGATTTAATATAACTTTTACTTAATATTATTTTTAATAGTGCTTCTTTTAATTTTCGTAGAATATATTTTATGACATTTTATGACAGGTAGCGGAAACAAAGTGTATCGTTGTAGTTAATTGATGGAAATTAATCATTTCTTCACACTAGCCGTACATAGGCTAAGGTTTTTGATGGATAGAGTCAACATGAAAAATTCAATGCCATGGCCGGGATTTGAACCATGGATCTACTGGTTTCTGCCCAGTCGCTCTAACCCATTAGGCTACAATTGTCAACGTGCCGTCATGACATTAAATTCTGCATTTGACTTGTATATTTTTCCGGTAGACCACTAAGGGCTCTCGCATTCGAGATACACCGTTTGTGGTGGCTTACTATTGCAAGTACTTGAGTCCCAGGCTTCATCATTTAACTCTTATTATTTTAGTTAATTGATGGAAATTAATCATCTGGCCATGACATTGAATTTTTCATGTTGACTCTATCCATCAAAGTGCATCGTTTTCTGAAATTTGTAGTATTTGTGCGTTTGCTAAAAGTGGATTTATCTTTTATGCACGTTTTTGGATAAATTTTCTTACTGTTTGGATATTATAATGAATTCTGTATTTTTCTTGTAGTTACACTTTGTCTATATCCTTCATTTTTCTCTTATAGTGAGAATGGGAAGTTTTCAACTGAGTTACGCTACTTATAGCGTAACTTTCTCTGTGTATGTCTCAGGTTCGAGGTTCCGCCAGCTGTTTTTAAGGTTGTACAAGGACTATATCCCATAGATTCCTGCCTTAGTTGTCAGCGAGTGCAATAATACAACTACGCGTTTCCTTATTAGGTGATTTTAATTTCAAATGTAGAAGTATGAAAGCGCCTAACTTATTTCCCTTAATTACACATTATCACATTTTTGTATTCTTAGCTCTTCTGATAGCAGCTATTCTTTGAACAACACGTATTCTTAGTTGGAAAATGTATTTGAAATTTATCAGTAATGGTGGCACACTACTACTTACAATATATTAGTGTCAAGCTAAACTCACTATCCTTCCACCACCTAGCGCTTAAGGTGAGAAGGTAAGAGACTTCACTTGGGGTTAAAATTCCCGTTTTTATTTTTACATTTTATTATAATGTCATCCCTCTAAATTACAAATATGTAGTTAAAATTTCATTGGAGCAATTTTTATACCAAACTTGCTTATTATATTAGTGGGTGTTAAGTTTCTGCCACGCCACTTTTAGTGAATTTCCAGAAAATCCATCATAAATTCTGTATTACAGAACAGATATTTCTGAACTAAACCTTGTTTTGTAAGCGATCTCTCAAGTTTTCTGCTGTTACCACTACAACTCCAATGATGCTAGTTTTTCTTTTGCCTTTGGATGTGTATCGAACAGTTATTTGTTCTGAATAACATTTTGTACTAGTAATTGTTGAATATATTGATATGGGTAAGCCAAAAGCATTTGGAAAGAGAAAGTTTACAGGCAATGGTTTTACTAAAACAGAACAGCAATGTGGAAAACATAAATAGAATATACATTGAAACCATATGCAATATTGGGTTCAGTAGGCCCAATTCACACAATACATGTGCTAATCATGATAGTAGTCATGTAAAGAAATTGATGTGCTGCGAGTCCTGAAAGAAGATAAAATGGTTAAACTGTTCAAGAAGGCAAGACAAGTGAAGAGGAACTTGAAAATACTAAGTGAGAATACAGCAGTAAAGACTATCCATCAGGAATGTTCGGGCTTATGTAAGAAGTCAGTAAATAAATATATAAACTTTAAAGCTGTATTTCTCATTTTCACATTTTTTAAGGTTTGGTACACTTTTTTAAAATACTTCTCAACCGAAACATATGAACTTTTTGTGTGTATTAAGCAGAATAATAATCATAATAAATCACCGCCACCGCCACCGCCATCATCGCCATCATCGCCATCATCGCCATCATCATCATCATCATCATCATCATCATCATCATCATCATCATCATCATCATCATCATCATCATCATCATCATCATCATCATCATCATCATCATCATCATCATCATCATCATCATCATCATCATCATCATCATCATCATCATCATCATCATCATCATCATCATCATCATCATCATCATCATCATCATCATCATCATCATCATCATCATCATCATCATCATCATCATCATCATCATCATCATCATCATCATCATCATCATCATGAGGAGGAGGAGGAGGAAGAAGAATAGGTTATTCTCTGAGATTCATAATAGTGTTTTAAAAATATAATTTTCTGAAATTTCAGTGCTTTCTTTTTACAAATTATAACAAATTATCAGTACAACATTTTCAAATAATAATAATAGGTATTATTAAAGGTAAAGGTTTTAAGTACCTACCTGAAAATTTGCATGTACATATCAATAATAATTTCTTAGTAATGTACACTCAAAATAACGGAAATAGCATTATGGGGATTGGCAGTACCTTTTCAAAATTAGAGAGAGATGTAAATGTCCTAACATGCAGATCGATACCATATTTGTAACATCTATTTTGATTGTTGCTTTACAAAATATCTTAAAACTGTATGCTGTATATTTCTGTTAGTTACGCTTTTGTACTCCTGTGTATCTCTGCCTCTTCCTTTCGTTGATTCTCTCTCTCTCTCTCTCTCTCTCTCTCTCTCTCTCTCTCTCTCTCTCTCTCTCTCTCTCTCTCTCTCTCTCTCTCTCTCTCTCTCTCTCTCTCTCTCTCTCTCTCTCTCTTTCTCTCTCTCTCCATAAACTCCCGTTTACAAAGTTCAAATGCTGTTAATGACATATCTGGTAATTTCTGTATATCTCGTCTTTTTCTCTCGCCGAGCCCGTGCTGCTAAAATTCGCTTTACAACTGAATAACGCCTATGTCCATTTTACAGTATTCCATACATAATATTTTTTGCTATTGCTAGGGATGGGTCGGTGTCAATTTTTTTATATAATCAATTCTGTATACTGATACAATATATTTTCCAAGAAATGTAATACTCGATACCGTCATTTCAACTTGTAAGTTCACTACCAAATAGAACGTTGAAGAGAAGCGTGTAATGTCAATGAAATTAATTAGATGCAGATATTTAATGAGACAAAACTTAAAACTATCAGTGTTATTATGTTTAATCTCTATATTAGACATTTAAAAGCAAAAAGGTAATTTTTATTAGTTTTTGTTCAAAAATACTAATATTTTCATTCTTTCGGTGTCAAGTCAATTTTTTTCTGTCACATATGAATCCCGTTGTGCTAAAAGTCCTTCAGAGAAAACTATTGCAGCTGGAACACAAAAATATATAGCGGGTAATTTTTCTATTAGTTGTGGAAACTCTTAAAATTTGATTTTCAGTAATCCAGTGCACTTACAAAGAGAAGGTGACAAATCATCGTTGAGATGTGCAGTGATTTCTTCTTGGGAACTGGTAACTCACACTGAATTTGACACAATTACTATCCTGCATAATGCTACTGCACAGGTATCACATTACTGGCAATTTCTCGGATTTTGCAAAATTATATTTGCGGAAATAATATTTTGTGATTTTAGAATAGAATAAAGGTTACACAATCACTACCGCAGTATCGAGGTATCGCATGTATCGAGCACCTATCCCCAGTTATTACAGCATATATACAATACTTCTGTATGTAATTCTGTATATTATCCTTCATTTCTATTATTTCACTTTAATATACTTTCTCTGATATTGAGTTCCCTATTGTTTATAATTTTTATCCTTGATCCTGCTCTTCAAATTGATTTATATATAATAATTACGGATAGGCGTTCACTACAACGTCTTAAGCTGTTTACAGGGAAAATGAATGAATCCATGAATGTTTTGTATCATACATGGGATGTGTGAACTCTAATTTTTTACCTATAAAATAATAATAATGCGTTAAACTTATCATAATGTTGTAATTTTGTACATCAAAAACATTTTATTCTTAACAGCTACCTTGAAGTTACTAAGGTATGTTATTGAATATGGAAGAAGTAGTACAAATTACCACTTGGGCATGTAGCATTTTAAAAATTCAGAACTGTTATTTTGAAAAACTACAGGAACTGCTTTAATGAAAAGACAGAATATAACTGATAAATGGATTTTGACTTCTTTCCGAAACTCGGAGAAGATGGGAGTCCTATCTGCTTGTTAAGGCTTTAGCAACTGTTAGTATAAAAGTGAAAAATAAAATCATATTCTTTATAATTGTACTGAACATTGTGTCTTGTGTACTCGAAACGAAAAGGAACAAGTGATGTTCGCACTTGTTACAGTGATGAAATGACTATTTCTTATGCTACGGTCATCGTCATTACTAATGTTCATCATCATCATCATCATCATCATCATCATCATCATCATCATCATCATCATCATCATCATCATCATCATCATCATCATCATCATCATCATCATCATCATCATCATCATCATCATCATCATCATCATCATCATCATCATCATCATCATCATCATCATCATCATCATCATCATCATCATCATCATCATCATCATCATCATCATCATCATCATCATCATCATCATCATCATCATCATCATCATCATCATCATCATCATCATCATCATCATCATCATCATCATCATCATCATCATCATCATCATCATCATCATCATCATCATCATCATCATCATCATCATCATCATCATCATCATCATCATCATCATCATCATCATCATCATCATCATCATCACCATCATCATCATCATTACGTTCTCTGCTATGTAGTTAGAAGGCGTGATAGCAATTAGATGACAAATATTTACTTGAAGAAACATATTCTCAGACTGCCTGAATCCAAAAAAAGCATTTTTAGAGAGAAGAAACTAACGGCTATGTGTCCATGTGTCCGTGAGCAGGCTAACTCAGAAACAAAAGGTGAATTAGGCACAAACTTGATTTTTAATTCATGTTCCAAGGCTGCAACATGAAGATTTTCAAGGACTTCCCGTTGTTTCAGACTGACTGGCGGTACATAGAATATATCTTGAAAGGTTTAGTTCTCTTAAAAATAGTTATATTTTGAATAAAATACCGTATGTTTAAGATATCTTTATGTGAAATGAAATTTAAATCTTCAATTTTCTGGGAATCACCTTAATCATTCAGATATAGATAAAATTTTACTACAAAAACAAAATATGTTGTGAACAATTGTCAATTGTTTATGTCAAATATTTTTCATGGAGATGTCAGATATTCCTTCTTATTTTTCAAATTTTCTAATACGTATAGCTTTTTCAAGTGGAAGTTAGTTATTCGTTTTTTAAGTCCTGGACATGCAAAGAGAATGGAATGCCAAGCCGTCGCATACAACCAGCTCTTAAAATATTGTACCATTAATTAATCCTATTCTCCAGTCCCTATTGAACTAGTTGTATAAGGAAGTATGCAACAGAACCATTTCCATTAACGCATTTCTCAAAAAATATGTTAAGTAAATAGAAGAATGAGCATTTTTAGGAATACTTTGTAAAAGAGTGATTGCAGAAGGTCATATGAATGCATGCATCAGATCTTTTATACCAGGCAAAAGAAGATTGAAGATAAACTTTTTGTGTACACTGCAATATATTCTCTATCTTAGGTGAGCATTAGTGGAATAAGACCCTTAGAATATTTAGAGCTATTTATCTATTTACTTATCTATTTATTTATCCATCAATTTATATATCTATTTATTTATCTATTAATTTCATTTACGTCCTCCTACTCAAAGCTAGCTAACCTAACACATTTGGTGGCGTAATCAAAGTTAAAAAACTTATGGATAAACGAGCTCTTAGAAGATGATATTAGTGACATTTAACAAGTGCCTTTTTCAGGAAAACTGATTTTGAATCACCTCTTTCCACAAATTTACATTGGTTTTCAAAACTAGGGCTCCTAATATGGTACTTTTTATTCTTTCCTTACTGTTCCAAAATAAAAAAGAGCGTTGTTTACGCTTCTAGTAGAATAGCGCTGAAAATAGTTCAATGGTGGGAGAAACTGAGTTAGGATTATATTGCTCCGGAGTAATAACGCGGAACATGTTGCAAAAACCACGTAGTAAAAATTACCCAGGGCTCCCTAAAGTGAGACATAAATGCAATTTGCGGACAACCACACAATTTTATAACCCAATTTCTATTCTGAACACAGTAACATGCTGGCTAGAAACAACCTTTACCCCATTTCTCTTATACAGTGTTTATGTGCCAAGAATTTAATTTTTAACTTAGAGAATACCGTGCACTGTTTGAGCTAGATGTGTCAGAATTATAGTTTTAAAATATTGAAAAAATATTCAAGTAAAGGTGTGTTAAGTAAATGGATACCTATGATCTAAAACGACGACTAAAACCACCGTTCCTTAGGAAGAAATAATGTGACATGCTAATATAAACATAAACACTTAGAAGATAAATATAAATGCATTCAAATTGTGAATGTGGAAAGCAATCCGTAACGTGTACATACAAGTCAAAGGGCAGCTTCTTAATTCTTTACAGATAAGCAGTTCAGGTAGTGGATATACAACAGAATAACATTCTCTGCGATAAATTAATAATAATGATGATATTAATAATATTAATAATATTAACAAATATAGTAGTAATAATATTAATATTATTTTTCTCCCTTTATCGTCAATGCTGACGGTAATAGGCTCTTGGGTTCCCTCAAAGAGAGGGGGCCGAAGCATCTGACCTGAGAGATAAAATCAGGGTTGAGGGTTCGGCCCAACACCTTTGATGGAAGAATGAATGACGGAGCAATTGGTGGAATGATGGTGGGAGAAACCGGAGGACCCGGAGGAAACCTACCCCAGCGCCATGTTGTCCATCACAAATCTCACTTTGTGGTTGCCTGGGATTGAACCCAGGCCACAAATTTGAGAGCCATGGCGCGGCCAGAAATAATAGTAATAATAATGATGATATTAATGATAATAATGATAATAATGATTATGATAATAATGATGATAATAATATAACAATAATAAATATAATACAAATAAATAATAGTGATAAAAGAATAATAATACAGAAGTAAGCAAGATATGACTCCTGTTGGAACAGGAAAAAGGCTAATGGTCACATTCACAAAGAATTAAATTAAAATGGCTTCCGAAAGGACCACAGAAAGATCATAGAGAGAAAATAATAGAAGTTTTGCTTTATTATAATATATGAAGTATATATAAGTATATAAATAAATATATATGAATTATTATTAATATTATGGATAAATTCCCACGTACAATTTTACAAACCCTTGCTTTTTCAAATTGCGGATCGCGTTCAATACACTGGTTTGTAAGGCACTTCATACCTAAATACTTGATATAAAAGAATTATTACATGAACGTCGTGGCATTTAAAGTTGCATTCTATTTGGAAATAGTGATAAATAGCCACACTTTATTTATCTCTACTGTAAATAGTAATGCAGGCATTGTTAATATAAACCTAGGTTTGGAGGGCCTTCTTTTCTGATTGTGTGATGAACCCGTATAAACGCAAACTTAATTATTTTTAAAGCGTACGGAAAATCTTCCCGATACCAAATTTGTTAATATCAGAAGGGCTCCATATCTTCTATATCATGTAGGTATCAGAAATGCTTGAGAATAAATGTTTTAGGCACACAATAATGCATATTTTATTTTCACTTCTATAAGTCAACTCATTGTAAATCTATTCAGCCCCACGCCCAGCTTGTTTAGTACAATGGTGACAAATTTATACTTTACTTATCAGTGGAGCTCGGAACAGTAACAGTGGAGCATCATCATCATTATTTATTATTGTTATTAATTATTATTGGTCCTGTCCTATACGTACCGCGTCGAGGAGCCTAGTTTCAAAGATGGACTAGAGCCACTGACATTTTTCACTAGAGAGATATTTGTGTTTTACTATCACAGCTTCATTTTGTTAACCTGAAAATTTGTGTGTGGCCTGTTTGCAGTTCTAGTAGCACATTAATCAAGGTCTCCACTTAAAATATTGTTTGAATACACTATAAAACCATTGTAAAATATGTAATATCCGCATTTGAAATTAAACTTCGCTTATGTCCATTTTTGAAATGCAGATGCAAGTGTCCGTTTTTGAAACAAAGAATTCTTAGGTTAAGGAAATGAATTGTGATTGAATGCAATGAATGTTAGAGTTTTGTTGTAATTATTATAATAGCTTCAGTTACAGTTCTACAAATTGAAAAGCATATATTTCTTTTTAACTTTGATGTATACCATATACCAGATGTCTGGTTCAGTGGAAGGGTTTTCAAAGCAGTCACATTCAACAATATTTCTGCGTCATTTTCACTACAACTTTGAATGATATCAGGATACCACTTAAGATATGGATTCTCCTCCAACGTTAAGTCATATCGGACGATGAATGAAATGGATGACATGATGCTCAAATGCGTCCGGGGTCGATGGAGCTTAGAGTTACCCAACGTTCGTCTTTTAGGATAAGGAAAACCTCCGAAATAAACCTTATCCAGGTAACTCACCCTAACCGAGATTCGAACTAGGGACCTCTTGAACGTGAGGCAGACATGCTACCATCTATGCTACCGAGGTGGGCAGCATTCTCGTTCCACTCACTTTCAAAATGCTTAGCTAGCAAATTTCCCACATCCACAAGTTTTAGTTGGTTCACTTTGACACCTACTTTCCAATATATTTTGTTTCATATTAAGTTTAAAAATTGTCCCGAAACTGTTATGTTTCAGCAAACTATGCGAACAAACTTAAAACACCACAATCACATCAAAACGTAACCATAAACTGGAGGCCATGACAGTTTTCAACGATTTCCAGTGATTTGATTGGTTCAAACGGCCATGTCCATTTTTTGATACTAACTGAGCATGGAAGCGTCCAGTTTGAAACTAACTACACATTTCAACTGTGAAAAATACGTTTAAAGGTTAATTTCAGGAACAAACGGAATGCAGATTCAAAAGGAGGAGGCCAAATATGAAATAGATCGATTCTTAACTCAGTTTCGATAAAAATGGCGAATGTCCGTCTTTGATACTAGGCGAGGCGCCTAGTAAGCCACCAACTACTAATCTTATATGAGCAACAGATGAATTGAATATGCAATTAACGCTTTTATATCAACCTGACGTAAATACATTAAATTTACTTCTTACATTTACTAATTCTCGTGGACTTAAACGTTATCCAATTAATAAATTTACCTCTGCTAACAGACTATGAAAACCTAAAACGAAGAGGTTTTCAATATGTGAATATATTTTATTTCGTTTCTCTACAAACTGTTTGCATTGGATATCAAAATTTCCAAATACTTGAACGCAGTGCATCTACGTATTCCTTGGGCAAGTATCATTAAAATTTGCAGCATCGAAGACACAAACGAAGTGAAATAATTGGTTCGGTAACCAAAAGGAAAACTACAAACAAGTATGTGGTTGACGTAATGTCTGAAAAATCGGGACTTCTTAAAGATCCGTGCTAGTTAGTGAATTCCACGAACCATGCACAAACAAGCGCATTCAGCTCACTGTAACGGAAATGCAAATATGGATGAATGACGCAAATATCGAAATAAAACTTCTTTATCCTGAATTGTCTGTTGTTGAAGCTCGTGGTATATAAATCAAACGATGACAACAGTTGCAGGGCGAGGGAGTCCTGCTGACTCAGGAGGTGATTTGTCATCTGAATGAGCTTCGAGGACTCAATTCTTCCTCTATTCGTCGTTATTTGCTGCCGCTTCTTCTGATAATACAATCAATGACAAGGCTTTAGTTCCATTTCTTAAGCATTCACTCGTTCATTAGTAAGCAACTTGGTGGGTTCAAATTGCTTTATTTGTAATTAGTGAAGTAGAGTGTACTTGGGAAGTCAGAAGAATTGAGAACGATCAATGGAAATGTTTAACAAATTAAATAACTTTATAATGACGAATAGAAGATTAATAATTATTTAAGAGTCTTAAAAGAATGCAAAAGCTCTTACTAAAAGTTACATTTATAAGCGTAAGGGTACAAAACATTTATTATGCACATAATTTGTTATGCATTCATCATCATTCTTGCTGGTTGTATTTTAATTTGTAGAGAAGATAATAATGACTTGAAATCGCCCAAAAATTGATAATCCCACAAGTATTTTTACTCAATATGTATTACACTGGAAATGTATTCGGTTTGTCTGTAGACGCCAAATCAAATGTATGATCAAATACTGAAATATTTTTTTTAAATATATATAACACCTTGGCTTAAACTTAGTAATGTGGGTTTATATTATACATTTAAATGACTAATGCTTTGCTGTTAATATCGACATGCATACCTAGAAACATTTTACATTTTTGCGTATACTTTGTACGGGGCATGTTTTTTAAGTTAGTACCGTTTTGGAATTAAAAAAAAGACGTGCACAGATATCGCAATAATTTTATTTTTACATGAAATCCTGTACGTTAATCTACTTTTCTACATAATTTCCGTGAATATTGAGGCTTTTGTCATAACGTGGCACCAGTTTTTGAATACCCTCCTCATAAAGCTCTGCCGCCTGACGTGTTAACCACTGTATCACAACTGTTTCGACTTCTTTATCGTCTTGAAGACGCTGACCGCCCAGATGATTCTTAAAGTGCAGGAACAAATGGTAGTCGCTGGGTGCCAGATCAGGGCTGTATGGAGGATGATCTAGAGTTTCCCATTGAAAAGATTTGATGAGATCTTTGGTCCGATTAGCCACATGTGCACGTGCATTGTCATGCAGCAAAACGATACCGTTACTCAACTTGCCACGTCTTTTATTCTGGATTGCACGGAGCAGATTGTTCAATGTCTCACAATAATACGCTGCATTGATTGTCTCATTACGATGTAGAAACTCCACTAGCAATACTCCTTTTCTGTCCCAAAAAACTGTGCACATGATTTTCCGGGCAGAAATTGTTTGCTTAAACTTCACGTTTGTGGGTGATGATGAATGTCGCCATTCCATGCATTCTTGTTTCGATTCTGGTGTGACGTAGGCACCTATGTTTCGTCACCAGTAACAATTTGGTCTAAAAATCTTCACCTTCATTGTGGTACCGCTCAAGGAAAGTCAATGCACTGCCTAAACGTTGGGTTTTGTGCAAATCCGTCAACATTTTCGGAACCCAACGTGAACACAATTTCCGGTACTTCCAAGTTCTCGGTCACAATGCAATACAAAACACTACGAGAATATTGAGGAAAATAGTCGCACAATGATGAAATTGTAAAGCGTCTCTTTTCTCTCACCGTTTCGTCCACTTTCTGCACCAAATCTTTAGTAACGACCGAAGGATACCCACTCCGTTCTTCATCATGCACATTTATGCGGCCATCTTTAAATGCTCTCACCCATTTCCTTACCATTCCATCACTCATAATGTTTTGTCCGTAAACTTCACAGATCTCACGATGAATATCCATCGTAATACCTTTACTGAAAACTTATTTATCCTCAGACATTTCAACTACAATTTATTTGTTTTAATTTTAATCAGGCCAATGAATTAAATGTATGTTTAAACCACGAAATACAATTTATTTGTTTTAATTTTAATCAGGCCAATGAATCAAATGTTTGTTTAAACCACGAAAGCTTGAATTGGTATAGGTAATATTTGTAATAAAGAGTAATTAAATAAAATAGAAAAACAAAATAAATTACTCAATGTGGGTGCAGGACCGAAGCCTACCGTACCCAGGTAAGCCTAGCAGGTAACAACCCCCAAGCCTCCCGCGAAACAGGTGTAATTAGCCATTAGTGAAAATGTTTTCCGACGAGACTGAAATTACGGTGAGTAGGACAGGATGGAAAATTCTACTTCCGAAAGATTACACTTTGGGATTCCAGAAGTCTTTAAAAAGTCAGGTAGCGCGATGGACGTGCAATGTTAAAAGTTGCAAAAGTTGTATTTAAACCTTTTCCATTGAAGAAATGGATGTCCTGGATATTCAAGAGGACCACTCGGCATCACCTAGTGACAAAACTCAGAGACAGAAATTACTTCGAAATCCGAAGAGAAAAGCTATGGAAGATATATGTGAAAGGCCATCAAAACTAATATACCAGCTACTGAAGAGAGAACACAGGGAAGAAGAAACCACTGGAGTCGTCCACGATGTTTCGAAGAACGTTGTAATACTTTGTGAATCCGAAAATATCAGAGTACTCGGTCAGTGTGACACAATATATGTTGATGGAACTTTCAAGTATCCCACAAGGTTTATTTGCCAGCTATTTACAATCCATGGGCTCGTTAATGGACATTACATTCAAATTATGTTTTCTTTGTAGAAAAATACAACAATCAGTTTTACTCCTGCATCTCAGATCTGTATAGATTTTTTAAAGTACTGAAGCAAATTCAGCTGGATACTTTCCATGAAACTAAAATCTATAAGGAAAAATGCCGTTTATTTTAGAGACGAAAAATACATATTACTATATGATATAGGTTTAGAATGTCAAAATAACGAGGCATTTAAATGCAGATCCATTGTGAGTAAATTATAGAAAATAAATAATGAAGAAGCTGATAAATGTGGAATCTTTTGGTGTGCGAGCTAGTTCGCCTCCTCGTGGTGCAGCCTGGGTAACGCTAAACGAACTGGAACAATAACTACTAATTCAAATGTAAGCATTAGAAGTTTAATTTCTTTTGGTACTAGAGCCGTGTTTGTTATTCATCATAAACGCAAAAAAGTAACATCTGTAATACAAGTATATTATGCTTCATCAAATATTATAAACACCAAACTGGAACTGTACTTGTTCCGACTTGGGCCTATGTAATTAGGTACTGGAACGGCAGGCTTGGGGGTCATGTAATAAGGGACCATAAAGTGCCCGGGAGGCTTCGGGGCTATTTTTCTGACAGCGGGAGGCTTCGGTCCTGCACCCCTCAATTTAACATTTTTGTCTCCTGGATACTACATAAACTATTATACTTAATATTCTATAACCCATTTGTGGAATATTATGTTATCCAATATCTGCATGGATTGCTCTGAAACCTATTTAAACACCTGCAAAAAGTAATTGTGTCATTCGACACCATATCAGAATAGATTATTCAAGGGTACCAATGCTGCTATTGTCATTTATAGACACACTGAAGTATGTTGTCCGGTAATGAGGCAGAGCAACACCAACTGCGATTCCCACTACTCAGGGGAAGAAATAGCCTCCCAAGTCTCAATGAAATCGCACAAATAACAAGGAAGTGTTATATAATACCCAATATCCAACTTGATTCCATTGGTAAATATCCGCATTTCATTCATTCATCTAATTGTGTCACTTAGTATCTTTGGTCGATTATAACTAAATGATGGAGAGATATGCGCTCACATGCGATAAAAGTTAGCTGGACAGAGTATGAATGATATCAGATGTACAGCACGACCATCAAATGTGCAAACTTGGAAAACAACGTAACGTAGTAATCTGCGATCTAGTGAAGCACTTACTTGCAAATGTATGCAGACGCAAACTCAAGCTGTAATATGAGGTGCGTTCAAGTTATAACACCTTTTTTCAGGACTGCGACCAGATAGAAAGTTCTGTTTTTTTTTTCGAAATACACATGGACTCTTTGTGAATGCGTGATACAGATAACAGTACTGTACAGTGCATAGAACTATAGTGGCAGCGACGAGAGTTAGTGCTGTTTGCGAGACCTAAAATGGTGACGTTTTCATTGTAAGAACAGCGTGTGATAATTGTTTTCTCCATTTTCGTGGTGTAACCCCTATTGAAATTCATCGCCAGTTGAGTGAGGCATGTGGTGGTGCTATGTGTTTAATGTACGTTCCTGGGTACGACAGTTCAATGAAAGCAGAGCATCTTGTGATTAAAACCAAGACAGTTGCAGACATCGCCTCCAAAATTGGCATTCCCGTGGGATCTGTGCACACAATCCAGCATTAAGGTCTGAAAATGCTCAATCGACGATCCTCCAAAACAACGTTCTCCACTCGCTGGATCATGTCAGACCGGCTGGTGCGAGGCCGTGACTGTCTTGGTTTGTTGTCACCCGATGTTCGGCCTTCATTGAACGTACACTACGCGCACAGGAACGTACATTAAACGCATCCATGATACCAGCACCACATGCCTCACTCAACTGGCGACGAATTTCAACAGATGTCACACCACGAAAAAGAAGAAAACGAACGATTACACGCTGTTATTGCAGTGAAAGTTCGCCATATTAAGTATAAAAACAGCCTTAAATCGCGTTGCTGCCAGTAGAGTTCTATGCACTGTACAGTGCTGCCATCTCTCACGCATTCACAAAGAGTCAACGTGTAATTAAATAAAAAGACAAGTTCCTATCTGCTCCCAGTCATTAAACGCACCTCGTACAATGCTAATGCTTTGTATCCTGTCGCAATAAAGATCTGTTATGATTAGGCTTATATATCCTGTAGTTGTATACATTCGCGAGCCAAAACAATACAGTTAATGTTCAGTATATCTATGGAAAATCGTGCACGCCTCTGGTCTTTAATTATAACAAATGGCTATTTTACAATGCTTTTTTTCCCTTAAATTCTTATTACTGCAATTGACATTTATGAAGTATTAGCACGCCGTTTCAATTTTGGGATCGCCATTGTGTAATCATGTTTTCTTTCTTGGTTATGTGTACAGAGAAACCGGCAGAATTATTTCCAGTTAAAATTTCAAATCTCAGGGTCAAACTCTCACGACTTCCTCTGCTCTTCTCCAAACTAATTACAAGTGCATATTCCTCTATCTACTTCATATTAATCGATATAAAGGTGTAAATAATAATTTTCTTGTAAGTGCAAGGGGAATATGGTAGCAAAGTCGTCTATAAACCATAGCCAAATGTTTTAAGTGTTGGTTGCTATGTGACGGCATGGAAATCCCGTTGTCTTAGGCTAATAATGACTTCCCATTTGAGAGCAAATGACCTTCTTCTGTAAATGCCTTTTTTTATTTAGATATTTCAAAACGTGTATTTCCATTGATATCTCGGTATCGAATCTTTGAGTAGAATGCATTACTTCCCCTACTTAGTGTAAGAGCGTTTTGTCACCCGAACGTCGGAACTCCCGATAGAACAGACCGGCAGTAGGGCCAGACGGGAAGCATTCAGCCCACGCCTACCCATTTGTCTCGTGTCACTAACTGAAGGGATGATTAGGAGAGCGGCACGAGTCCTGTACCGTCTCTTTCCCCTCCCACCAGACGTCTGGAAACCTCGGGATAATTGTGCGCACCGCGAACCTTCCAGAAACGGCGATCTTCCCTATATAAGGCCTGCAGTTGTTGAGTCAGTTCAGTTCTTGGCGAGCAGCTGTGAGGAGCACCGAGTGAGTGAACGGACTGGGAGACTGTGTACGTGCATCAGAGGAGTTGTACGTAATTGTAGTGTAGAGTGGACCTGTGACAGACGAACTGACGAATTGTAATTGTGTGCATTACGTAATTCTGTGTAATCGGCAAGTGTTCCAATTGTAATTCGGTGGAAATAAAGAACATTTTGAGTTTGTGCAATTGGACTTTTAATTTAAAGAACCTACAAAGTTACAGTATTAGAAGTAAAAATGGAATTACAAATGAATGACTGCTTCCCAATTCTGAGAAGTATAAATATAGAAATATTCAGACAATAACAAGATTGCCTCCGAAATATCTCACCCCACGAAAAATGTACTTAACACAGATTGTTTTAACAAGATCTACTATCTCGTGCAGGGCGATGTTTTCTATCCTACGGTTTACAGGATATACATAAGTCATCCAGAATGAGGAGAACTTCTGAGGAAACTCCCAAATATTTAAGATGTACATTTCATTTGTCATGAAAATATTTTAAACGAAATCGTTAAAATAAGACTTGAGAAAACCAACTTTTCGAAAAATGTTCCATGTGAGTGGTAGTCTGCATTGAGAGGATTCTATTGAAAATCTTCGTATCATTAGAAGATGTTGAACTTAAATGCCAAGTTGGTATTTAACCGTCTTTTCATTTTTTAAATATGATCACCCTTCCTTTATTATTTGTTTTATTTAGGAGACCTCAAAACATAGTATATTTATGTAAAATATTAGTACTGAGCTTTTGGCTGGAATGCGACTTGTTTACCTACTATGTAGTACCAGAGCAAGGAAACACTTTATGAAGGATTCAGATGAGGATTCTCGATATCATTGGAGCACTAACAAAGTTCTCCTAAGAGGAATTGGCATCCTCTTGTTATTACATGAGGCGTATTTTTATTCTATGCTAAGTATTGAAGGCACTTAGCACTCAGAGAAATGTAGCTTAAGTATTAAAGCACCAAAGCCAGAGCAGAAGGAAATAAGGTGAACTGTTAGTGGACTTATGCCAGGGACAGTGCTGGTTAACAAACCATCGCGATCCCTGTTACAGTTTATTAGTATTTGCACAAAATACTCACCAAACCACTGCCTCACAGTGACACTTAGTGTTTACATTCTTTGTGCTATATCAGTGGCTGAGTGCAGATGATTTGAATACTACTGCTATTTACATTCCTTGGATAAGCTACATATTACAATGCATAAGCACAGTGAAACGTCGTAACAAATTGCAAAGGTGCTAATTATGCAATCGGTCGCATTTTAGTATTTAATAAAACAGGAGATTAAGATGAGATGTGATACAACTGTTTCCTTATTGAGTAACAACCATTCAGTCGCGTCTCAACTCGAATCGTTAGCATTTGGTATTCATGCAACCGACAGATCGGGGACTGTAGAAGAAGCAGGCAGACCCCAACGTTTCAAACAGTATTCTGATGGCGGACATAAGGTTCCTTATTCTCATGGACAATATCGGGCATAGGGTCATGCCTGACGCTGGGGAAGAGAACAAATTCTCAGGCGACGTCCACCGCTCCTTCGTCTACAAAATAGAAAGAAGACAATTGAAAATAGAGTAATACGTGACAGAATGATTTGAGTAGACTCATGTTGCAGCATCTGTAGTTAGAACTATATTAATTTAGTGTTGTGTTATTCTATTATCTACTCCTAAGGCTTATTGTCGTCAAAAGAAGTATTTGGAAAGCTATAAGCTCGCCAGGAGTTGTAAGACCATTGCTCAGTTTCTCCTGGAACTGGTAGTTGCTAAATTGGTGGTGGATGAGGAGAGCGGACTGAGCTATTAGCGGTCTCGGCGAAGCGTTGGTAGCCTGAGTAGACTGTGAGGAAGTTCAGGGTACTCTTGTAAGAGAGCATATTCAATATGATCCACGGTATAAGTCACTAAAGTAAACTACTGTTGATCATCTAATAAATAGGTAAGTAATTTTATGGACTAATTTGCTATGTTTATTTTCAGGTTTGCTTTGTCGTATAACTTTCCATTGCTTCCTCTTGTATGCTAATCTGGTATAAACATGCCTAAAGGTTTATTTAGTTTATCTCAGTGGTCATCAATAACTTATGGGACTAGAAAAGTCCTAAGGACCAGAGGAAAGCAGAATATCAATTTGGTGAGCTGGCTGGTCATCTTTGTGGTAAAATTTGGTTCCTTTTAAATGCAATCGTCTTGTGTCGCAATTAAAATTTGAGAAAAAAAATGGTAACCATCTATAAAGATGATTATGATGATAAAAAGTATTTTATCACCACAAAGTGGATAAGTATAACACATACTTCCTATAGTTTGATATATAAGACTTTGGAAAAGTAGCTCCTTGGCAAGTAAAGTATATGAATAGCTGAAAGCAATTTTAAAGTTTTGTCATTCTTAATGTCACCATGAGCAAGAGATGTTCTATAAATATTACTTGTCTAGGTGTATCTAAAAACCTGAACTTTTACTTGTGCAGACAATCTGGGAAAGTCAAATAAAATCGTATTCTTCTTATAACCTGAATCGCTAAGCCACAAATTCATTTGCTTTTTGCTCTCATTACGTGGCATAATGACCCACATGTCATTGTCGCTTTAATTGCCAATTCTACTGCAACCATATAACTGAAGAGAGAGCATGCTACGTGTTATTTATTATTCAACAGTTCAGTGTTACAAATTTATATTTATACTTTTTTCCTCCCTTTCTCGTTAATGCTGACGTTAGGAGGCTCTTGGATTCCCTCAGAGCGAGGGAGCCGAAGCATCTGACGAGTGATGAAATCAGGGTTGAGCCTGACAAGCCTCCGCTTGTCACACGCTTCCTTACTCTGTATGTTTATAGTTTGGATGCGTACAATCACTTCATACCACGGTCGAAAGTCAGAAGTTCCAGCCTGAACAATCTTAGAAAGTAATTCATTAGTTGCAGGATTTTTTCATTGGCCTAGAGGAAATATATTTTAATGAAAGATTTTGTTCGTCATTATTATTTCCTGGTTTACCGGAAACAGATTACTACCTAGAACTGTGTAATGGTTTCGCTGCATGATTAATTCATATACTTGTAGTTTTTTTCTAAATCATTTTCCTTTATATTTGTATTACTCCTTGCTTTATTTTATTTTATTAACATTTTAATTCAAATCATTTCTTCCTGGTTAGCTTATACGCAAGGCTAGAAATGTTCCGCTTCCTGTTGTTTTTCTTTTTTTTCCTTATTCTGAAAATATTTATTTAGCTAATGGACCATCCCGGTATTAGTTAAGACCAGTGGTCTCTGAATATTCTCAGCTAGAGCTCTCGTCCTTTGTGGGCTGTTTTAATGGACTTTAAATATATATTTTTGGTTCTATTCATTTGCGTGGCTGAAATAAGGATAGAAAATCTAATTATATATATTTGAAAAAATAATCCAAGCGTGTAACTCTTTATTCCATGTACATTAATCTAATTGAAAATGTGGAATATATTCTGAAATAAAATATGCAGTCAAAAGTGCTTTAACCAGATTACGTCTTATCAAATGTCCATAAGTAATACATAACCAATAGTGAAATTGTTACTTCGGACTTCATCAATAAAGAACTTCTTTACATAATTTTGTTACTGAAGCCTTTAACACAAAATAGTCAAAGAATACTTGGCTCTAAATGGAGTGATCAGGGCATGAGGGCAATGGCATGACAGCAAATGACGGAATGATTGGCTAGGGAATCTAGAATACCTAAAGGAAATCTTCCACCGCAAATTGTAGGTCTCCTTAGTGAGAGGCAAGTGATCTAACCACTAGACCATGGCAGTGTCTCAACTTTGGGTATATTACAAATTAATGAAAAGTATTTGGCTAAATGTTGAGCTAAGAAAAGTAACTATTCCCATTTACAATTTACTATTTTTAATTTTATTATATAAACACATAATTATGATATCGGAGCTAGATTAGTTACCTACAAATAACAATGAGTAATTAGGTTTAGGTATTTCAGATATTAAACATTAATATATCAGGAGAATCTTCAAAATATGTGGTAAACCTTAATATTAACCGATATCTAGAAAAGAATACACAAAAAAAGAGAATACTTATATTAAGACTTCGTAATATTGCCTCAAAATCGTATATCCTCTACGGTAGCGAGAGGTGGGTGCTAAGAATAATCGATTGAATCGCTCAAACAGCCGAGATGAGAGTTGAGATCGTTACTCGGAGTGATCCTCAAGAATCAAATAAGTCAGGAAATCAGAAAAGAATTTCCCTTAAAACGAGTATAGTGGAAGAATTTCAAAACAATATGGTCACGGAATACTCAGCCACATATCTTTTCAATCCTATTTTACAACATATTAGGAAGACGGCATATTACTCTTATTATTAATATTATTATTAATATTGCTTTTGCTACTAATATTACTATTACTGCTATTATTATCTTAATTTTAAGTACTGAGATCTGTAGTAGGATTCCTCCGTTGTTATGGGTTTCGATGCTCCAAAGTTCTGGCAATATATAAGGTAAGATTCGTGCTGGTATCTCGTTACCCGTCGTTGGTCTTACTTCGTCGATCTTTATCTTCGTCCAAAATTTTATGATTTGATGAAGAAAATGTTCCCCGAATTTATCAGGAAAATCCTTAATTATGCCACGGCTAGCTTTTAATATTCTTGTGTTATATTCTTACTTACGAGCAATGAAAACTCAAGGATGGTAACGAGTGAAGAAATGATTAAGATTTTGAATTTCTATAAGAAATCAATGTGCTGTTTATTTCTTTCAATACCAAATCCATTACAATTATTATCACAAAACTTTATACTGTGATCGGAATCAATCTAATACTTCAACTTGAACTAACACTTAAATATTTTCGATCTCGTGCGATCTCTTCGACGTTCCAGAAAGAACGACGGATTTTCTTTCGGTTTCTACACCAAGATTATTTAATTCTTCGTTACTATCGCTATCCATGTATTACTTTTATACGATTGGCTGATTTACAACTACGTCACTACATTACGTAATACAATTATTACTACGGCCAATCACAAAATTGCATATATTTTACACAACTTTGTTTTTCTTTTATAAATGTAAAATTTTTCAAACCCTTTTTAAATATAAATCAAAACAACTGTTACACATCTAAATGCCTAGGGACCAAATAAGTGATGAAATCGACAAATATAAGACTTAACTAATTTCCCCCTTCCCCTCAGTATTACTTTTCCCCACAATGGGATTACGTTCTTTGTGGTTTGCAACATAATACAACTACTACATTGATGATCGCTGTTCCATGTCACGAATAGTTTTAGATTACGTCTTAATGACTATTTTGGGAGAAGCATTTGACGATAGTATTGCAGCTATTGTGATTTCAGCACTCAAACTCTCTCACTCAAACTGATCTCTTCTAGGCCATTACCTACCTCTAGTTTTTTATTGCACTTGGAAAAAAGTAGGAGAGCTCAGAAGCTACTTCTAATTCTGCCCTTTCCTTTGTTACATATCAGATGGAATTTATGTACGAAAGTTACTATTGGCGAACTAGGCAAAAAGTAAGGCTTACACCAATGTGTATATTAGGATAACATATTAATACAGTATAGATCATTATTGCTTATATTTCTCTTAGCATTATTATTATTATTATGAAAACCTTTAAAATATACTTCAATTATTTAGTTGCTACAAATGGGTCTCATTAACAGATAGGAATCACTGCTAAAGCACCTAGGTGTCACATCTATCATCTTCTTCATTGGTCTGCGGTCCATTCCGAGGACATCACATCCGATTTTGCAATAAAACATTGACACATAAAGTGTACGCTGTTTATTGCAGGTTTTATGTCGTTTGGTCACAACTTATGGACCAATTCCTTTATTGGAGTGCAAGCCAGCAACCTTGTTATTTTAAGAAAGTATAAAAAACATGATATACTGACTTTTATTTCCTCTGCTTTATGACATACTGAACTCGAAAAGCAAATGGGATACAAGAACGGGTTTATTGTGGAAGGAAAGTGCCTGATCGTTATGCAAGATGCTTTACATCCTGCAGAAGGAAGTCTTATGCGATGAAACCTTTTGAGTTCCGAAATCTTTAAAGAAAGCTGAGAATTATATTTGATTACACAAAAATAGAAATAGCCCTTGCGCATGTGTCTACCTAGAAGAGCATACTCCTAAAATCACCCAGTTGCTATGTAGAATACACACAAGTTTTCTTATGACGAGTCAGAATGTAGTGCAGTAATAGTGTATTGGTATAAGGTGCGATTAAGTAATCATTGAGGAATTTCAAAACGCGAATCGAATTCAGAATTTTCTACTTCGCAATTCCCCATTGCACTTATGCATATCATAATATTCAGGAATAGTACCAACACAAAAGTAAAATCAATAATTTTTCTACAGCTGTGCAGTTGGCGTAGCAATAGTAATAATCCTTACGGCAAACTGGACTAACGATTATCCACGTCTAATTGCAGTCTCAGAAAAAAATAACACGTAGCTTATATTTACTTGTTGCCTAAGTTAAATTCTTAAGTAAATGTTAACAAATACGGTTCTTCTTTATAATATGTGGCGCAGCGATTATTTTCTAGGTCCTTCGTACTTTTTACACAACTGTGATGCTTTTGTATACAACTTAAATATTTAATATGACTTCTTTACTTTATAGAACAATTTTGTGCTGGAGGGCATTCTTTTAATGTTACTGAAGTCGTAATTTAATTGTTCATTTACTCAGTTATTGCGATGCAACTATATTGAAGAATTCAGTGCAGACAAGTTACCCTTGTTTCTCTTCTGAACGCAATGCTGCCAACAATCCTATTTGTCTCTATATTACACTAACCAGCAGGGTAACTACAAAGTACCTAAATTGCACTACCTAGTTAACTAATTATACTAAACACACAATATTCCCTAATTTATACTAACTAGCTAATTACACTAAGGGCGGCATTGCATTCGGAAACAACATCCATGTCCTCAGCAGACCCTCGTCGAATAATAATTGAAGGTAGGCTGCCTCATTATTAAAATAAAAGGACAAGTCCATTCTACTGATTTGTCTAGCCATTTCCAATTTTCAACAACGTTACCTACTGAACAAATTTTAAGTATTCGAAGAATTAACAGCCTTCATTTCAAGCAGTGCAATAGGTGCTTATGCTAGACAGCAAGCCTTATTTTGTAAAGTAATAAACTCTGAGAGAAACATGGTCAGTATTTTCCAAAACTCACCTGCTAATTGCATCCACAAGTCTTTCTGCACTGGGTTGGTCAGGTATATGGAGTATTTTTGCAGAGGTTGGCTACAAATGTTACACATCTCTCTCGTGTTGGTTGCAATGCGAGAACCTACAGGTTGTTTGCTAGGTCATGAGTGTACCGCTGTACCTTAGGACTTAAACAAATTCTCGCGTCACCAAAAAGTTTCTCCACAAATACAAATGAAGTAAAGATGCAGGTAATGTTTAAAGGATAAAATTCACCTAATAAATACGATTATATTGGTTATAACCATATAATTATATGAGTATAACCATATGGTTATATGGCTAATACAAGAAGGCTTTTGTCAGTCTAAATAGGTAAATACTAATGCAAAAACTTGAAACGCAAGCACCAACAACCTCTACATCAATAAAGTGATGCAAGCATATTGTCATACAGCCTAGTCCGAATCGAAGACGGACTGACCTCAGCATACGTACATATTTAAAACAGACAAATTGGGTACTACAGGGAGACCCTAACAGTCTTTCGTTATTTAACACCGCCATCGCCACTGCCACTACCCCCAAATGATAGTCTAAGGCTGTATGGAACTTCGTTGTCATTAGTTAATAGTTTCAAATACCTGGGTGTCACATTGCAACCGAAAATTTTATCGTTCAGGACACACATACAGAACATAGCCATTGCCATCAAAGCCATGAATGATATGCGGAGCCCGCAATTTTTAGCTGTCGACAAAGACATGATCTTCTTTTGGGCAATAGCACTGTATGTAAATAATATGACAGAAGGTGAAACAAGGTACCTTTAAAAGACTGAGGAAAGTAAAACCGAGATATCTAAAGAAGGGGCTGGGTGTAGGGATAAACACCAAATCCCAACTGGTTTATGAACTAACCAGGGAGACTTTCTTCTTGCAAGACATACGCCTGACATACCTGCCCATAGAAAGAAGTGTTAGAAGAGATAAGAATGAAGAGGAGGGAGATACACGAGGACTTCTACACCTCTAGTGCAATGCTTGAAAGTTCCTGGATCAAGAAAAATCAATCCAAAAGACACATCATCATAAAACTAGCGACAATGGCTTCCATCATGAACTATGTAAAAACAAAAAAGTACCACGAGCTGTTCTTGTGAACTGCGCGAAAACCATGCGAGAGGTAGGTATCACATCCTGAAATGTGTCAAAAGAGTGCAATTTATCCCCGAGTACAGTAAAAATAAAAACTAACTTCTTTATTATTATATGGCTGTATGCTATTTATGTAATGATAAGCAACTCAAATTTAGAGTATTTAATGTAGTTCATGCATATTGTCCCAAGTGAATGTATTAATTACACTCTGGTGACTTTAGTGGTAGGTGTGACGTCACTCCCTCCCCTCTCGTTTACGACTGGATGAATGGTGTGTAGCGATATACGCTCTCTCTTGGACTAGCTCTTGGCTAGACAACACGCATCTGTAGGCAACTTCCTGAGGTCAGGTAAATGGACGTTATGGCCACATTTGTAATATGCTTATTATAGTAAATATTCTTATTAAGTGAATTCCACATTTAATTAGCGTTGCCCTGCCTTTGTAGAAATGAAACCTAGTAGAAAAACCCCAACTTCTTGCCCAGCATGAATTTCTACTTTGAGTAATTGCCCCGTGTTCGACCTGACCATGTGTTCCTTAATTTTCACAAACTAAGATCAGATCGTCACATATATGCAGTAAAATTGATGAAACATGAAGTTAGGCTAGCAACATTAAATGAAAATCTCTAGTGGTAACATAAACGAAATATGAGTTACAAAGCATTATTGTTATGAAAGCAATATTACATATTTACTAAGCAGTCCTTTGAAATTTTATTTCATTATAGTCCCTTTTGTGTGTTAGCTTAAGGGTACATCTGGTTTACATGAACACCAACTCATCAAGGGTACACCAACACAAAGCTGTAGATCCCAAGTCTTCCCCACAAGCTTTAAGGATAAAGTGTTTTATTTTGGGTTAAGTAACGCAAACTGAAAGATTACCTCAGAGACTGTGGTGCAGGAATGCAAGATCACGCTATCTGCATAAAAACCGAGGAAGGACGTCTTCTTTAATTACCGGATACAGAACCTCTCGAGCAGATCCCAGGGGTTCCAACACTCTCTCACCTCCTTTCCGTAATTAAGAAAAATGAGTGGGCCGACCTCTCAGCCGTGAATCTTGCAGAAACCATCTCAGCAAGCAAAAAGAAATTAATGACTTCTTGATGCTGAAATTTGATTTCTCTCTTCGAGCGTAATGTTTGTAATTAAAAGAAACGGGTAGAGATTTCCATCTCACTGGTGTTGTATAAGTTTCTCCTTCATGGATGCGTGCACCTTAGGCATAGCGTCACCTACAATCGTTGTGCTACTTTTTAATTAGTTCACCGTCTTAGGATGTATTCAGTAAAAGTGAAGTCATGGCTACTTCAAGAGCAAGAACAAAGTGAATGTTTACTTAAGCAGACAAATAAAATGTGCAGTTCTGGAGTGTGCGAAAAACGACCTTTAAGGTCTTGTGTGCTTGGAATACGTAGTCTGTGTGCTATAAAAGGCTTTGTTTAAGAAGGACTTTCAAATTAAATGTCACCAAACCACATGAACGCTGCTGCAATCAGTGACTCTTTAAATTCTTGCTTAACTGTAGCATAAACTTGAAACAAAGCGTGAATCTTAAAAGTTCGGCTAAACACCGCAGCAAACCATGATTAAATGTGCATTAGGAGTTGGAGTACACAGACGGAGGGGCCTCCAGCGACAGAGGATAGCACTGAATAAGTTGTAGGTCCAAGCTAGCCTCTGGGAACAAGGGATAAAGGGGAATCAAATCCCGTTCACGGTGTGCACTAGCGATTCCAACTTGACCAAATGTCTGTCACACAATTTCCTGCTTTAGCCAATTAGAACATGGAGAATAAGCTTTTAGGAAGAAAGAGGCCTGCAAACTGTCAGGGATGTTTCTTTCTATAGCCAAAATACTATCGCCATCGCCTGGTATTACATACCAGGAATTACAATACAATACATGCACAGGAAATTCCTGGTATTAGAGGAAATAGGAACCATCATGCTGTAATTCATCTCTGAAACGGAGAAACCATGCCGGAGTACCTCAACCGAAGAAAATTGAACCTAGGGCCTCGCGAACAGGAGCCTCAGTGTTAGCGCAGAATCACGTAACTCTGCTAAAAGGAGCACTGCTTTGTATGCTGGAAGTGGGAAGAAACTACGAGTTGGCCATCACAGAATTGTGTGTATATTATTGAGGGAGTCCACCAACTCCATTCTGCGTGAGCATTGATGTCTCTGTGACGTAGTAATTGCTCCAGAGAATCCTCTTCCCAGTTTAACATAGTTTTACAATCATATGTAAGTTTGCCGAACGTGTAATAATCTATTTTAGACCATCAAGTATCACAAACTTCACTTTTTCTACTTTCCTCCTGTCTCAAATTCTCACCATTACTCTTAACAGTCACTGTGTAAAAGTGATAGAAGTAAAGGGATTTAAAATAACTAATTATTATTACTCTCCACAGTGACTGGGTAGGTACAGTTACTCAGTTCTCTTAATAACATCTCGCGACACAAAGTAATGTACCATTAGAAGAATAATGGTGACAGGAAACACCCCACAATTCTTCATTACTATATTAACTGCAAATTAGAGTTGAATTCTTGTTTAAAGATGACCTTTAACTGTTGTAGTTCTCAGCGTCCCATTCTGTTCTGAATGGGACTGCTTAGCGTGAAGGACTACTTACCTTTTCTCAGATTTCTTTATCTGGCTTGAGGTTGTTTTACGTCCTTAAATGTACGACATGTGACCAGCTGCTCTACTTTCCTTCTCAAAGAACCCATGCTAAGGAGTTTTATCCCTCAAGAAGTTGTGTTATTCATTGCGTGTAATGATAATACGTCAGTGCTTATAATATTCATATTCAGAACATATTTGTAAAATTTTAGAAATAGACAATGGACATAACTGGATCTACCGTAACAAAACCGAGTTGGGTGGCTCAGTGATAGCCTCGCATTCTCTCGCAGGTTCCATCCTCGGTGACCGACCAATCCAACCAAAGGTTTCTTGGTTATTTTCCTTGGTCACTAGGTGAATGCTGAGTTGGATACCTTCTTTTTCGTCACTTCCTGTCTCTCCAATAAGTTTCATCTCTGTTTAATGTCAGTCTTTTCAGGGTCGTAACTGTCAGGCAATGGCGATTGTGGAGCTTACTTATAGGAATTTCCTTAAAGTAACGCCTGTTCTCGGCTTAGGGGCGGCGAAGCACTCTCCTGTCCTGCTGAAGGGCAGGTTGTTCCGAAAACCATGAGGCTGGCTGCTGCATGAAGAAAACTGGTACGAGATAAACCTCTAGCCCATATCAGTCACCCCACAGTAGCAGGTGCCCCTGATCCCTATACAGCTCTCCCAGCTCAACCATTTTTCTCAAGGCTCTGATATACAAATAGCCTGTCTGTAGGCACTAGTCCAAGTCCAAGTCGTGTACTGACAGGCTGTTAACAGCCAGAAGGTTTTTGCTGCGTACCCACCCAGGTTTTGGGTCTGACCGCAGGTTGTTAATTGTGATATTTGTAGGATGATGTGATATTTTTTGTTGAAGAAAATTTTGTTGAGGTAGCTTTTTGCTCCTCTTTAATTTTGTACAGGATGCCAAACAGCTTTTTTGTTTACACCCTGGTGTTTTATTATTCTAAAATGGGGTAAATTTAGTAGCCAAACAGCTCTTTTGGCACTGTTTAGAATCCTCTCCACTTATACTTCGGTCACTCCCACAACAAAAGAATGGCAAACACATGGGATATGTAAAATATATGTATAACGTTCTATACGATATTTTTGATAAACCTTTGATTACAAACTGTTTATAGGATACGACCTCTGAAACGGAAATTTACAAACTGCAGATTCCCCGGCTGGCCTCTAAATTAGTTCACGACAGACTGCACCTTTGTAACATAAAGCACCAGTCACTCACCATACCGATAACCAATACTGGTATCCGTGATATCATTTTGTATTTTAAAGTAGATGTTCAGATGGTTGTCGTGGATGGAAATAAACAATGGCAGCCTTATATATAGATGCAGGGTACATCGAGGTGTTCCCCTCTTGTGGGTAAGCCCTAGGAATGCAAAAGATGCTTACGAAATCAGACCAACGTTACAGCAACGGATGTCACTTATTCCATATAATGTTTCGAAGATTGGACAGAAGAGAAACAGACAGCTTGGACCCTATAGATGCATAGGAACATCCATGGGACAGAGTTTAAAATCTTCCGAGGTTTTGACGGATAACCAGGTGAAGATAAAAAAAAGTTAGAACCATCTTTAAATAATTTTATTCGAAATTGCATCAGCCATTTCCATGACTTTTGAATACTTCCATCTTCTTTTAGGTGCCGCCACCATTTAGTGATTTCTTGTAACATGACATCACATAAATAGAAATATAATATCCTTTAATAATAGCTTGTAGGAGATATACAAATGCAAACGACAGTGCACAGCTAGGCTCAATTAATGTAAACAATTTATTTTATTCAAAGATTTATAAATAATAGCAATAATTATATGTTATGCTAAACATTATAATGTTCTGCACTATGTAATCATAGTGCACATTAATTATATGCAAATATTAGATACACATTTATACAAAAGTTTACTAGCAAAAGTACCTTCAAATATTTCGTCAACAGCATAAAAGCCAGAGAATTAACCTTAGATGTGAAGGGATTTTGAAATTTACTAAAGAAATACCACTAGGTAAATGGCTTAATTCTTAATACTAAGAGTTCTTAATGTCAGACAACACTTGTTTTGTGTCGATAGACATACATAGACATACTAAAGTGAACATTAAACCATACAGAATGTGTATTTAGTACTTTTAATATCCATATGCTATTTAAAGCTATATTATTTACAATTGAAAGACATTTACAACAATTATATATCATTCCATGAAATTTGAATTTTAATATAAATAAAATTAGAGGCATATTAGATAACGACATAACACCTAGCATCTGGACCCACATTTGGATGTTTTATACGTTTACCACAAGGAGGAACGATGAGATGAACGAATTGCAGAACTTGAACACCTCTGACTTGAACACCTGTATGGGAGGTGCTCGGAGGCCACCTGCCTAAACCGCCGAAGCGTGGCTCGGAGGTTCCCATCATTGATAATCGGGGAAAAATCGAGTCAGCAGCCAAGTTTAGTTGAGTTTTTGTGCTTTAACTGCTGTGAAGGAGGCCCTGACGGCCACCCTCCGGCCGGGAGGTTCCAAATTGCAAGCTTCTGCGCCATTTGCTCGCTATCGAACAGCAGTCTTGAAGTCGTCCTGCAACATGTAAAAGGCAGACGAAATAGGTGGAAATTGGAGAGCCATGGTAAAAAGCACATCTCCAACATTCGTCTAACCGACCAGGGAAAACCCAGGGTAAATTTATTGTCAGAGTGGGTGGTCACCAGAGATCGATCCGGGGATCTTCCAAGCGCCAGTTTCTCGCGTTACCGTGGAGCCATCTAGTTCCGCTAGTCTAAGAAATAATTATGTTGCAAAATTGTATTATATTCTAAAAGGCATTTCACATGGTGAATTCTAAAAAGGATGCATACTGTTACTCATGCCTTACCAAAATAAGATGTACCTCGCCTATACAGCCGTTAGCAATAGGCTATGTATGATATTTGCTCGATACCTGCGTTACGCATGCCTGAAGGCGAGTTTCACAAACTCTCTCAAGTGACACAAGCATACCTCTCAAGCTGAAGCTCACAGGTGTATCCGATCTCTACTCCCCCTCTTCCAATGTTTCCATAGCGCCTCAAGGTTAATTACCTCGCTGGCAATGGGGAGAGGGTTAATTACATTAAAATAATTTCGCTTGTCCCTTCATCTCCATTTATATTTGATGTAATTTCAAGTTTGGCAGGCAACTACTAAAACACACACAAAAAGTTAGACATTTTATAATTACATTTCTTTCATTTTATAATTTTTTTGCTTTTGATCTCGTTCAAAATTAACGAGAATTGAATGTTACCAAAGAACGTCACAGAAAGAGCAAGCAGGGGTAAACAAACTTCGAGTTACAATTGTGGTAGAGTCTGTAAAAAATGAATAGCAAGCGATAGCTTATTTCATTATCTATAATACCTATTTAAAAGGGTTTTTATATAAGCATACATATGAAATGCTGTTGGGCGTAAAATACCACATAATTTTTATCAGAGGTCTCTTTATTAGGTTACGTGACACAAAGCTATGACACGGTACCCCGGTTTTACTTTCTTTGCTTTCCGAAGGAAGCCAGGCTAAGGATTTGGTTTGAACCCGCCCGCCACTTCAGAGTCTAGAGTTGTGCAATTTTAGCCAACTGGTAGTTTATATGCATTAGAGAAGATATCTATTCTATATTGCTTTTGCTACTATGGCAGCTGTCACTTTGTATGTAGTTAGTGCTTGCAGGTTTGCACCACCTATTTCACATCACCCACTCGAAGGCTGCCTAATCCCTCAATTGCTTACAGGGACTGTTGAGCGTAGATTAGCAGCACAACATCCGACCCTAACATGCTCAGGTTTTCTTTTCTAATTTTCCTCAGGTCCCTTCAATTAGCAATGTCAGCGATGTATCCTCAATTTAGGTAATCGACATTTGCTTCACAAATTTCGTTTCTCAATGATCATTTCAAGTATCATCAGCGTCTGCTGCCTGTGCCGCAGTATGGAGCAATGGCGGGCGGTAAACGCTAAATAAATAGATACATAGCTAAATAAATAAATAAACATAAAACACGTAACTAATTAAATTAATAGTACATCGGAAATGAATAAACGGATGAACTGCTTATACGGAGCGTTCTTCAATCATCTTCTATTTGATTTGAATAGGCAAACCAAATTTTCATTTTAGGGTTACCAACATATCTCTGAAGTTTCATCATTGAGTTATGTAATGCTAATTACCACTCATTATTTTAATATATTTCTCTCAATAACACCTCATCATCTACTAACATCTGACTTTAATTTCTACATGCTGTTTGTGTGATATTAATTGTATAATATTACATTTATAATAGGAATACTGACGTGATATTCCATCATACACCACATTATTGCTGTTATTATTATCAATATAATTATTAGCTGCTTTTCTAGTTATCCGTGGCAGCTCCGTGTAACTACTAATGATAATTACATATGCTTCTAACGACATAAAGTTTTCAGGGTATCTCTATACATTAATGCATACAGTATATAAATAACAGCAAAGTAACTTTATAAAATCAAAATCTGTACCACCCCCGGAATCATCTGCAGCATATAGCCAACATTATCGTAGCGCTTAGTAAAACAAGGATATAACTTCAAGAAATGGATGACTGTGTCTTGTAAATGAAATGCCTCAAATGGATCTATACTAAAATCTAGTATTTGTACTATTTTATCAGAATAAAAGTCTTCCAGCTATATTTAAAGCAAACATATATTTTGGAAACGGCTAACACTACACAGTTGAATTTAATTGCATCCTTCCAGTTTCTCAGGATTTAGTTTTCTGATCCTCTTGCTGCATTGCTTTCATTAAAAATGAAAAAAGGGCTTCCATCTATTTATAGAGCATTCACTGCGTGAACGTTAGTTATATAATTGTCAGACTGACATAAACGTCAAAATATGTTTATTTAACACAAAGCTCTCTTTCCGTTTGAAAGCTCTTTATTTAAATAGACTATGTTCGGTTATACTGCAAGCATCTACGTCCCCATCCTCTTAATATGTTCTTTTATAGTTCGAGGAGTCTTAAAATGTACATTTCCGATGAATTTTCAAAATAAACAATTTTGGGAGAAATTAATACGTTATCCATATGGCATATTTCTGAAGCTAAGGCCAACTCGGCCAACAGGTATTGTTTCCCGTTTTTCGCCTGACCGTTAATGCAAGCCCACGTTGTTCATCAGTGTAAAGTAACTACTTGAACACATTAAATTCAATTTAAAAATGTTATGCACTAACTCATGTCAGCAAAGGAAATGCTGCAAATTCTTATTTTCAACATATTTCTGGCATCTTCTTGCGAACTTACCCATAACTTTCTTAGTTCTCTTTGAGAAATTTAATTCACTTTTTGGCGAATGTCCTTAAATTCGTTTAAAGTGTGGGAGTGGGTTTTATATACTATATTTTAATGATCCACCGAAGGTCTCAAACAATTTTATGACAGCACGAGCGGAATCTGTATGAATATGCAGGCCATAAACAAACACTTGATGTGGAATAGACTAATTAGGCATATTATTTTCTATTACTCACACCTCATGTATTGCTCGAATTGAAGTATCCGTAACTGGGCTTCAAGAACTTGAATAAATGTTATCGCCAGAGAGCGCTATGTTCTCGCCGCACAAAAATGTTCTCAACCCCGGAGACACGATATATGGAAACCCAGCTCTTCCTTTACCTGTCATTAAGTCGTAGAGAAGGCGAAAGAATTTTATATAATGTAAAAGAATCTAAAATAAAAATATGATTTGCTATATTTGAAGAGAAATTACGAAATAAAACTTGGCTGTTGGAAAAACCATTGCGGATCTTCTGCACCTATAGACTTTCAATGCTTATTTTCCAAGAATAGGGTAAGAATAGCTTTAACCCATACACTACTATACTCCATCGTGTCGAACTTAGAGCATTCCAGTGTTTTAGTTACAAAAGGCTTCAATTTATTTCATTTTGGTCGTATTGCATAAAAATGATTTCTTCAATGCTTCTTCTGTGGAAAAGCATAGAAAGTCTTGCTTTGAGTAGATGTTTATTGAAGAACTAAATATTTTAATATATTTTAATATATTTTAAGTACAAACTAAGGAAAATTTAAAAATCATATTTTTAGTCGAACGGGGTTTTACCATTTAACCCTGCGCTATTCTTGTGAATGGAATTGCAAGCTGGAGCTGTAATTAACGCCTGAGAAAATTTGTCAGAGAAAATGCCTGCGACAGGGATCTAAATTACAAGCTCTTCTTATAAATTTTATCCCAGTTGAAGATAGCGTAATTTTACTTTGTCGCATATCCTTAATAACGATCTCAGAATACTCCTCAAATAACGTTTTAATTGATGCTTCTGCTCTTGTGCATTTTTAAGGAAACGTTCTTCCAAGAGAGACTCAAAATTTTAAGTTTGTGAATAAAATGGTTCATTTAGAACAAAAAAGGTTATGCGATTATGTATGTAGTATTTATAAATATTCAGTGTATTGAAGGTATAACCTGAGATTGTTATTCCCGTCTGTTTTTTAATTGTTATCAATAAAAACACTATACTACTATGCTTTTATACCATTCAGAACATATTAGGGCAATTAACAATAAAACAGTTCTGGTAATTACCAAAATTATTTTATATATGTAGTTCGTAGAAGCTCAGCAAGGTTGCAGGAAAGGAAAGTTTGATAAATTACAGGTTTTTGGAGAATATTTTTACTAGTTACACTAGGAATCTATAAGAGAATATTTATAATCTTTAAGCTACTCTAAGTATTTTTAAAAATATTTTCAAATTTAGGTAACTGTAGGAAATATTGGTTAATAGATGCACACTTAAGAGCACCTGCAAATAATACTGCTATGTTTATATAAAAGTAAAATAAGTATAGGAACTTAAAGTAATGGAACAGCCACAGCTATAATTAACCAAGGCATGATAAACGTGCACCCACTTTCATTCAAAAGTTTTAATGTTTGTATGAACCAGTACAATAATCTTTTTGACTTTGATAGTATTGTACTATGGATTTTATTATGCATTCTAAACTTTCATTGCAGCTGTAGCTCATTATTAACCATTTTCTTGCTTCAGATGCGTCTCAAAGATTAACGATATCACCTCTTATGTATGGAACACGTTACAGCCTTCCTCTTCACGTCCTTTTGGCGCGTGTCAGAGCCAATTTTGCTGGTTAAATCATGCTGCTGCAGAGTTGATGGGAGGAAGTTGTGGGTAGAATATTTCAAATTGGTCTTGGTGGTCAGCTCAGGCAGCTATTATTGATTTTGTTTTTATAGGGATGCCCAAAGGGTAGCACATGAGATATTCAAATGGAATATTATTTATTTTTAAAATATCACCTTAATTTTAAACACAGATGACTTGTTTACGTTTATGCACTATTCGACATCCTGTTGACACTCCTGTAATGGTCATTACTTTATTTTCCCTTATATATTCAATGAAATGTAAAATAAAACCTTTTTGCTAAAGTTTACTTTACTTCTCGTTAACCATACGAAACATGTCGAAGATATGAACAAATAAATATTATTTGGAAGGGAACATCATGTAAATATTGCATTTTACACATAGTAATGAAGTTATGATAGTCGTAGTCCTTTGAGCCAAGCAGACTTCTTGATATCCAGTCCTGGACTTTCTAGGTATGGACTATTACAGAGTGGTTTGCCATTTTCTTCTATGACGATGTATAGAAGATATAGAAAGACAGAGAATATGGGGAAGTCTAGAAAATATGAAATCATTACAATTTTACAAACATAAAAATAAATTGAGTGCGAGAAGCATATGTAGATTACTGCAAGAGGCAAGAGAGAGGGAAGGACTAGCTTGGATGAGAACAGGAACAATATTCCTAAGAGGGACAACAAGTAGGGAAAAAGGAATTTGTGAATTGTGTGGTGGAAAAGAAAGTATAGGATACTATGTAACAAAATGCGAGGGGGTTGCAATATGGAGAAAAAGTTTGGGAGGAAAAATGGGAGAAACTAGAGAAGAGAATAGTAGCTATAAAATGTTAACAGGAAAGGAGGAAAAGATGGTAAGAAGTATTGGTGAGTTCTTACAGAAAGTAAAAGAAAGATGGGCAAGAAATGTAAAGAACATAAGAAATGAAGATGGGTGAGGGGGAAGAATGGGACTCATTAAGTAACAAGCATTAATGGAGGTTAAGAGCTACCTGGCAGAGCAGAAGATCAGGGTGTCATGTAAGCCAAGGTAGCAACAAGGTAAAGATAAATGTAGCCTAAAGTTGTAAATTGTAATAAAAAAGTTGTAAAATTTTGGAATATACACAGTATATAATTCATTCATCCATCATTCAAATTACTTTTTCTTCTCTTCCGGTTTTCTGAATAATAAACCTACGTCATTCTCTGAATTCTGTACTATTTCTGTCGATTCTACCCATTTGAGTCTGGTGTCTTGTTTGACTTTATAAAGTTAGTGTGTTCTTGATTTATTATGCCACTTTCTTGAACCCTCAACCAGTTCCAGCAATGTTATTTGTCCCAATGGGTCCTTCGCCCTCAAATATCTCCAACATTTTTCGGCTTACTATCAAATATGGCCTCGAAAAAATGAGTGAGTTTTATTCTTTCCAGCAACGATATGTAATATATTTTGTTGGTCATAATTCTGAGCTGTGTCCTATATGACGGTTCAAAATCATCGGTTCTCTTGCAAATCTTTTATTTGTAGTGTTGGTGCAGATGCTGCCTACCCATGTCACTCGTGCTATTTTTGACATAACTAGAGGTAGGTCATGTCAAATATCTTATCACCTCTAACAGGGGATTGCGTTGGTCTCGACCGGACAGTGTGCCCCAATACCCATGGACATTGTAGCTAAGGTGTTCATAGCGATAACGCGGAACCAGTTCTATTCGAGTGATTTGCTGTTGTAGGGCAGACATTCCGATACCTATCTCTGAGTGGCCTAAGTTAGGTATCAATCGATTCCTAATAAATTTAAGTGGAAAGTTTAATCAATGAATGTGACTAGTGGTACGTGTCATGTCCACTTCCATCACTGTTTAAGCTAGGGATTTTTACTCAAGGTGTTGCCCTCAATGCAAAGCCCCAAACAAAGCAGAGTGGTCTAGGGCTAACACCTAGCCTTTGGTTCCCAGGGTCGCGGGTTCAAACCCGGCTGTTGGCGAGGACTTTTTCGCGCATAGAAGTGATTAGCATTGCTTCTTTCAGAAAGGAAATAAAGCCGGGTTCTGTTTCGTATATTTATCGCACGTAAAGGACCTCAGCTCTAATAAAGAGGCTCCGAGCAAACTTGAGCAGTCTTTATGCACTATATAGAATGGTATGGTGAGAACCATAGCGTTAAAAAGCCTCCATATAAGCTTAATTTCAGTTTTCCAAAGAGAAGAGAGGTGCTCATTTGATGCTCTTTCCTTATTATAAAAGGAAAACTTATATATTTTTCTTGATTAATACATGTGTATTTTGCTTGTGGCCCACTACCATTGATTACTTTGAAACTACAATGTTTCTAACACTTAATTTAGTTCGTGTACCGATATCTGATATTTATGACTGTTTCCAGTTTTGCTACAGCTATTCTTTCTGTTGCTGTTCGTATCATACTTCCTTTTGGCTACACACATTAACAATTGTGCAGCTATTTGTTACTTCTAACTCGATTTTGTCTAGTTGAAAATATGCTGAGTTTTTTTTTGTGTAATTTTACGTCCTCCAACGTTGTCATATCGGACGGTGAATGAAATGGATGAAATGATGCTCAAATGTGTCCAGGGTCCATGTAGCTTAGAGTTAACTGACATTCGTCTATCAGGATAAGGGAAAACCCCGGAAAAAACCTTATACAGGTAACTCACACTGAACGAGATTCGAACTCGTAACCTCTTGAACGTGAGGCACACATGCTACCATCTACGCTACCGAGGCGGGCCGAAAATATGCTGGTGCCTGCAGTAGTCACTTGCCTCATTCAGGCTGAAGCATCAGAAAATATTCTTCGCTTCCTTCGTTTTGATGCATTAACAATATTTTATCGTGCTATTTCTCTGTTTTGTTGTCAATGCACATCTTAAATTATTGATATTACTACTGCCTATGACCATCATGTAATTGGTTCAAATGTAGCCTTTATAGCTGTTAAGTAAAATAGTGGTGGTAAATAGCCTTATCTCACGCCTGAATTTGCACATGTCCTCACTAAAGCCTCCTGTTTGGTGTGCTCACAGTATTCTTTAAAACATTGTGATGAACATGTAAGGGAGCATTCTGACGAACCAAACGGTAAACATTAACGGTGTGAAAGAATAATTAATTTCCATTATTATAAATTATAAAACTCTTTTGATTTCAGGAGTTTACTAGAAGGAGTTGTGAAATAGTTTTCAACATTTGTTGAAATTTTTCCCAAACCGAACCCATTAGAACATATTGATAATTCAGCATATGCTAAGCAATTTACTATTAGTGTCATGATATAATTTGCAACGAAATGTTTTTCACGTAATTACCCATTATTTTCACGTGCATATTAAATCGGTTTATTATCAATAAATAAATGCAAATAGTTGTATTGATGGGTTGCAATTATTGTATTGGAAATTTGCTGGAAATTCCCTCATATGCTGGGCCAGCGTGTGTATGATCTAATTAGCTCATATATGATATTCCTTATTCAGGTACTCATTTTTATTTACTATTTGCTTTCAGGCATGTTGCAAATTTTTGTGATGAACGTAAATTCTTACATTTCCTTGTACAGTGCTACTAATGATTGTTAAATATTTAACTGTTTAGATAGTATATTTATTCGTTTGCAAGACTTTCAGAGACTACAAAAGTATTAGAAAAATTTACAAGAAAAGTTATCAAGTGTAATATCTCTTGGAAATTCTCGCATAACACTGAATTTCACAAAACACTGTTCCTGTAGGAGAAGCTTTATATCAAAGAGTGGCAAGTAACATCCCAAATTTGTTTATTGGTGACTTAATAGCTTACAATTACGTTATTTTGAAGTTAATGATTTATATCTCTGTCCGCAATGCATTCACA
Organism: Mantis religiosa; assembly: GCA_030765055.1. Classification (NCBI taxonomy): domain Eukaryota; kingdom Metazoa; phylum Arthropoda; class Insecta; order Mantodea; family Mantidae; genus Mantis; species Mantis religiosa. The sequence continues at coordinate 177,413,873 of CM060947.1, read as the reverse complement.
TAGCAACTGAATTCTTAAAAGTAAAATATGCGAGTGCAATATAGAATATTCCTCAAAAGTCTCTTCATTTGCCAAAGGAAGAATCCTAAGTTGGGTTTCATTTGTTACGAACAGAGCAATTTTTTTGTGTTCCGACAGGGAAACCTTATCAAGCCTGACTCCAGAAAATAAAAAGGAAAATTACCAGGATTTGGAACTCTGCTGGAAACCCAGTGAAGTCGACTTTACAAATGAAACGGGCGTTACGAGGTCGGTAGTCGAGACTTCATCTCAGTAGGAGAATCTGTGTGGCTACTTTGTGGCAGAGAGAAATAAAGCCAGGCCAATATGTAGTGGCTCACAGGCTTTCTCAAGCAAATGTTAGGTCAACAAGTCACTGAGAGACTGGTACAGGGGAACATTTCGCGAGAGATTACCTCTTTGGTCATGTGAAACACTGTGGGCCTGGAGTACATCCACCATGACTCTATACACATGGAATTAATATAACAGTTGCGAAACAGATTTTTGTATTTAAAATTCTACCAAGTAGGCGTGTATCTTATACGTTACATTATAAATGCGAACAATATTATCCGATGATAGTGTTGTTTACGCTCAGGCTATTACGTGTGGGAAGTTGAAATTCCGGCGTTCCGAGGTATTTTTTTTTTTTAATTTTTATAATGGATGTTAATAAACTGAACTTAATCTTTCAAACTGTTGTAGATTACAATGCAATTATAATTAATTTTGTACCATTTAAAATCTTACTGTCTTCCTTTGCATGTTAACGTTCACATACAATTTAATTTATGCAGCATTTAAAGTAGTTCTTTCAGCGCAAAGAGGCATCTCACTTTCACTTTTAATTGGTTTAATCAACGCTAACAGACGTGAAATCGATAAGTTAAAAAAACCGATGTCAATTTTGATACTGGTTTTGAACAACTGACAGTGTTTACCTTCATTTTCGCGTGATGATGATGATGATGAAGATGATGATGATGATGATGATGATGATGATGATGATGATGATGATTTGCATATAAGGGCACTGAACTGCTTGGTCATCAACACCCTTAGAAAAACTAATTCATGGCAATAGCCAGATATAAATTACTCAAAAAGAAAAAAAATCAAAAGAAAACGACAGTAAAATAAATACATCCAAATTAAAAAATATCCGATAAAAACAATAATTAACCATAAAATTACAAATGACATAAAAAGCCTTGTCAATATTAACATGTTATCAAAATAAACTACCTGCCCAGTGGTGGTCGAATCAGTTTGTTGCTTCCCTTAGGGGCTGGGCTAATATTTTCAGCAGGTTTATCCTGCCTTTTTCTCACTGTCGTTTTGGCAGTGAAGACAGGATTTACCTGTTCCACGTCCTCAATGAAGGAGGACCGCTTTGCTGCTGGTAATTTCCTTTCTGGTCACTCAAAACAATCGGAAACTGTGTACGGTGAAGATGAAAGCCGCCTATCTGAGTCCTCTCCAAAAGATTCCTCAGAAGATGTTCTCGAAGGAGATGGTCGTGGACTTTTGCGCTCCTTTTGCTTGGTACTAGCCTTATTTTTCCTGAGAAAGTCAGATCTTTCATATGAGGTCTTGAACTTTCTGGGCAGGTACACATATTTTCGAGCTAGATGTTTTCTGCGTTGACTTGGCTGCAATGTTCTTCATAGGACTGGACTTAGTAGGTGTGGTCATTGTTGTTCGTGCTGGTGTTTGCTGCTTTAGCTGTGATCTTGGTCTAATTGTTCTTTCGGACATTACTACGCTGTTTATGTCGCTAGTTTGTGTTGCGATTTCACGTCTAGGTACCGGATTAGCTGCAACTGCACTGTAAGTAACGGTCCTTTGTACAGAAGGCTGACGAATACGCTAGAGTTCCGGGTTTCCACGAAGGACACCCTCTCTCTTACTCGGATTTCTTGGATCTCCTTCTCCTCCATAAATTGAGTTCGATGAATGATTACCACTGCAGTTAACACACGTTGCGGGTGAAGTACATGCATTATCATGTTTGACTTCCCCACAGCCAACGCAAGTAGCAACTCCATTACATAAATCATGCGTGTGGCCAAAGCGCTGGCATTTGTAACACCTCAATGGATTGGGTATATACTGCCTCACTTCAAAAGCGTCATACTCTGCCTTAATCCTTTGCGGGAGATCTACCCGATCAAAGGTAAGAAATACGGTACGAGTGGGCACTAGTTCACCTCGTTCTTTGCGGTGAACTCTATATACATTTGTAACACCTTGTTCCGCCAAGTTTTCCCGAATCTCCTCATTGGACATACCATCCAATGTTCTGGTATTTACAACTCCACGTGGGAAGTTCAGAGTCCTATGCAATTCCACGAGCACCAGATAGCTCGCAAGCATATTGGTTTTCAAAATTTTTGCAGCCTGCGCCGGAGAAACTGCTTAGACCAGAAGCGTGCCATTGCGAGATCGAGTACATCATTTTACTGGACCAGCAATACTATCTAAACCCTCCTGAATAATGAACGGGTTCGCGGTAGTAAATTTTCGACCTTCTTCAGTTCTAAAAATAACTAGATAGCGAGGACGACAACACTCAGCTATTTCTTTTCCACGTTTTATTTTAAGGGTTGCCATAAGAAATTGAATGTGTTTCATAGCTCAGTGCTCCCCACCCACCACGGAGACCAACAAGGGGTCATCCCACTGGGATGACAGGGCTACACAGGGGATATAGCGGGCTCGCCGTCCCACTCACTCTGGAGTTCGGTACAGTACCTAGTCTTGGCCGATTGATTAGGGGCGGCTTAGCCCCTGGCCTCCCGTTTAAGTGAAGCAGAAACCGAAGTAGTGTATTGGAAATACGCACCCTCCATGAATTCAGAAGAAGACTGGAACGGGCTCAGATGTGCATCTCTCAACCACCAGGACAAACCATTCTACCGACACGGGTCTGCACGCAGGGCCTATATGTGGGTGGGTGTTTTGTCTGACCCCTCACCACTACGAGGAACCCACATCGTGGGTGTCAGGGTGGCTCGGGACCCCGGGATCGCCAATTCCCGTTCCTACCGCAGTAGGCCGCTGGGTGGCGGGGGGTCATTTTCGCCAAGTATTTTCATTATTTACGATAAAAAACCATTATTTATGCAATAAATACGCAGAAAATAAAATTTGAAAATGAAATGTGAAAATAATTGAGTTCGTCTTGCATTTTTAAACTTTTCCCTCCTAGTTCTTAAAGACGCGCCGCACTTGTATATCAGTACAGTCCAGGATACATTTTCTCACTATGAATTTATGGCTTGATATTATATTAAATGAAGAAAAAGCTAGCTTAATTACATTGTGCCAAAACACCTTCCAATGTTAATATCAGTAATATTGAGTAATGTTTTCAAAAAGTATGGCAACAAGCAAAAAGAAGAGATATTTCAAACTTTCAAAAGTTCCATCACACATTTAGGAAAATTTAATGGTTGGAATATTTGCTAAGTGTTAAACGGTACGGAACAAACTATTTGATAAATTTTATGTTTTATTAGTTCTGTCATTTGTCTGGTAAGGAATTTTTGTCTTTCTCTTAGCTTTCTCATCACACAAATCCAATATTTTACAGAAAATTCAGAGTATACATTGTAATCTGCATGTCAAACTCCCAAAAGCATGATCGAACAGTTTAGTGCCATCATTCAGCCAGACTAAAAAATTCAATGCCATAGCCGGGATTTGAACCACGGGTCTCCCGCTCTCCAAGCGGTTGCTCTAAATTTTTCAGTCTGGCTCTACTCATTCAGAACTTCACCTACAAGCGGCTAGTGTGTAATAAATGATTATTTTCATCAGTTTAGTGCCGTTTCTGCAAGGGAAAAAAACGTAGTTTCTCTCTGTAAAGAAATAGCTAGGAATGGGGTAATAGTACCATGAAAATCGTTGTATTACTTCCTTGAAAAGCTATTTGAGCTTAAATATGAAGTGTTGTATTTACCAAACATTCATTTGGAGTTTTCTCGCTCCCTTTTCTTTAAGAGGAGCATCTTTTCACGAGTTCAGAAAGGTGATTTCACTATTTGGCTGCTCTAAACGAAAAAGAGGTTCAGATTTCCTCAAGAACTCGTTTTCGATATTACGTGTTTTGGATACAAACTTTATACTTACGTGCAATATTAAATTTTTTGAAAGGAAAGCAGTATCTGAAGTCTTCTCAATTCTGAATGAGTTTTATATGCTTATATGAAAAGAAACGAACTGAAAGAGAATACATATTTTGTTAAAATGTGCAATCTATGTGTGGTAGATATTTAGGTACCTAGTTCTAAGCATTCTCATTGCTACTAATTTCCCTTTTATATTTTCAGTTATAGATATCTTTTTAAGTACCTGATTTAAGTTGCTTCTGGGGAGGTTATAGAGTTAATGTACAATATTAAGGTAAATGTGGTAAGCAAAGAGATCCTTTTTAAACATTTGCCTGTGTACAACAATATACGTCTTGAAAACTTTGTTTTTCTTTTTGTTTTTATACATCGATCAGCAAATATGCTTTACAGATGTTTGTTACTGAGACAATTAGTAATAGTGTACATAACAAATGAGGTAGCCTTGAACGACTCCTCTAGCTAAATATGGCAGGATCACTATAACATAAATTGAGGACTTTAAGTTTGATAGGTATCACTCGTCTGGGTCATCTGTACTGGAGAGGTCACTCAGGAGAAGATCTAGTGCCAGTCTGCGCTTGAGGCGAGTTGGTTGGCGAGTGCGAGCGACGAAATTGCAGGTGACAGCTCCAGGGACCTCCTGAAGTTGGTAAAAGAAAGGTCGTGCCAGCCGGCGGATGTACTGGTGAACGGGTAGAAGACCAAACTCGTGATGAAGTTGTTGGTTTCTGATTAACCATGGAGCATTTGTAGCTGTACGCAGCACCCTGTTTCTTGAAAACTTTGATCATAGTTCATTTTGCTTCGTGAGAAGTGGGCAGAAAAGCACTATCAAGAAATGTGAAGCTGGAGGCTGAAGAAAGGTTTATAGTGGCTATAGTGGCTCAGAAATCTACGCTAACTTCCACTGATTTCGTAACTCTTAAAATAATTGAATCTTATAGAAGAATTCTCTCTTCGGCCACAAACAATGAAGTAAAACCACTTCTATTACAACGGAAACGGAAGATTACGATATGTACAAGTGCAATATATAATTAATAATATCGTGATTATAAACAAAAATAAATTATAAGAATGTATAAATTAGAAATAATTGATTTCCTTTTAACCTTTCGTTATCATTCATAATTTAAATTTCGACAAATACCTACAGGCTACTGTTGAGTAGGTTAATCAACATGAGCTGAATAGGTACGGATAAATTTTGCATGAAGTGGCCTTACATACGGCGACATTTTGGAATAATCATACATTTTATGGTTTTGTTCCTTGCCCACCTGGGTAGCGTGACTTCCTCGCGCTCTAGAGGTCCCGTGTTCGAATCTCACTCAGGATGAGTTACCTGGATAATGGTTTTTCGGGGGTTTCTCTTATGTCACGCAACTAAGCTCTATGGACCTTGGGCTCATGTGAGCATCATTTCCAACCATTTCATTAATCGGCCAATATGACAACGTTAGAGGATGTAAATTAAGAATAAATTATGTTCCCTGATTGATGGATTTATATTCATGAATTGCAATGTACAATTACTGCAATTATTTATTTAGTTGTGAATTAATGGATGATGTTACATTGGAATTAGTGGTTAAGTTCAGGTTTCATGTTGATGTATTCATTGCATAATAAAACAGAAAAGTCAGCATTTGATGTTCACGGGAAACGCAACTGATTGCACCAATTAAACCAAATTAGTGAAGAAACCTCTGAAACACAGCACAAAAGAACGAATGTTGACTGCGACGTATACTATGACAAATACAATAAACACACTGTTTATGAGGTCCATTATTAGTAATAAACTTTATATTTATCGATTCTGGAAGTTCACAGCGCTGTTAACAAAAAATATAGTTTTTTTGTTAATACTATAATATTCCGTTCCTCAAGGTTAAGCTGCACTTTAAAATAATTCATTTATAATGTAACATGTTTAGCTAGATTATAATTATAAACAGTGATGACACGCTATTACCACTGTTCGATATTCAATAGTAATAACTAAATAAAAAGCTAGATACCTAGCTTGTTCTATGAATTATGTACCTATTAGAAGTTCTCGTGTGTGTGTGTGTGTGTGTGTGTGTGTGTGTGTGTGTGTGTGTGTGTGTGTGTGTGTGTGTGTGCGTGTGTGTGTGTATGCGCACGCGCGCGCGTGTGTTTTAATTTTGATATTTCAAATGTTACCGCATCCTGTCCTGACAGCGACAGGAAACTCATAAATTGCTGTGTCAATATGTCAGTAGAGTTTCAGTGAACTTTACTCATTCCAGGAATTAAAAAAATGTCATAGTGCAAAAACGTTTATTGCAAATATTTTATTCCTGCTCTGTTGATTTTAGTGTTCCCTTTAATAGCTATACTCTTCATTCCTGTTTTATTCAATATATGTATGTACGTTGGTAAATCAACGTATTTATTGAAATTAGTTATTTGATATACCCAAAGGCACGGTCCTGACTGAGTTTGTTTTGCGAAACACAGCATACAGATGGAAAGAAAGAAGAAACATTTCTATGTGCTGTATTATTCTGACATCTTCGGTTCTCATTTGTTTCTTCCAGATTCACAGATTTTGGTGAAAGATTTGAAGTAGATAAATGTAACGGCCGAGAGTGAGTCACCAAGTCAGGCTATTGCAAAAAATTGATGTAGTGGTAAACTAAACCAGCTTCTTTTCAACTCGGTTAACGCTGCATGTTACTTGAGAATCCCTACTTCTTTCCTTCCTACAATGTTTTGCAAGTTCTCTTTGAGACACGCGGTCCTATAACGTGTACTCAGAGTAAATTTGCTCGACCATAGTTGATTGATAGACTATGGAGACTTGCATCCAGATTCCTCTAATTGTTTATCTAGCACAAAGTTAAGCACAAGAAGTTTCAGTGATCCAAAACTAAACAATTTAAAGGCATCAAAAAAGTTCTCATTTTGTAATGAAACCCGACTTTTCAGGTCCTCATGTCACTTGAGCATTTAGCGTAGATTTCGGAGATTAGATTACCTTTCAAGAAGTAGCTACGTTATCTCTATAGTGGTGAAAGGAATTAGACCAACAGCAACAGAAACGGTAGCCAAATCAAGAAGCTAACCTATAATATCAATCGCACATAATCAAGAATTGATGAAGATTTAAACAAGTGTCAATCTGCGCAGAGCCATGGCCGGTATCTGGGCAGCATTGAAAATGCGCGAAACAGTGTAATTTATTGTTAAAGTTACACATATCGACTAAAGAAAACAAAATACTAGTAATTTAAAAATATTTACTACACTGCATTGGTAAAACACGAGGACTGCTTCATGTGTTTCAAAGAACGAACACTGATGTGATGAGTAAACTTGGAAGGCCCTGTTGCTATAGTTAACTTACTAATTCTAAGTGTTTACTTACTACTAACAATCCATAGTAAGCCACATGTATTGTGTTAAAGCTTGAAGTTCCACTTCGTTTCGATTCCAGATCTAACCATTATTTTAGCAGTTTCCAAGATCAGTAAACAAATGAAAGGACAATTCTCCTGCAGATTATTTCATCTGTTTTACATCGTTTGTTTCAGAGTTATAGGACAAGTCACGGTAGAACGTGCTATGGAGAAATATTTCCCTGGCATTTGCTGGGACTTATTTTCTTGTGGGTCATCTCTGTATTTCGGGGACTCCACATGGCCCACTGTGTGACTACTCTCAATACCAGCCAAGCTGAAATATTTTCAGTTTACACTTTTCCTCTTCCATTTCTTACATTAGGAATAACCTCACTTTTATTTTTCTGTTTTTAATATATTTTGAGTAATATGCTCCACAAAAACTGACATAACTCATCTTTGCGACGTGGACCACGCGAGTTGCTGTAATACATGCAATAGTTAAGTGTTTCTTGACGATTTCCTGGGCAAAGTTCTCTTTATCTGTCACGTGAAACCGCAGTCAGTATCATACAGCGATTAGGAGGCAACAAATTATTAGAAATCTCGATATTAAGGAGAGAAATATTAATAAATAAAACATGCTTTGATAAACCAATATAAAGAAATCTTATTATATTAATATGAAATTAAAATGGTTAGGATGATGAATAAAATAGCGGTTTAGTTAAAGAATGAGGAGGAAAGAACATAATTTAATATAGCAAGGTATGTCAGCATCAATGCATGGTAGGGAAGAATACTCGGATAAAATCTACACGCTGTAAGTGACAGGAAAGATGACCGTTATCTTCTTTGTGCCAGAAAGGATTGAACGTCTTAGAACTATAGAGAGCTTGTACCAAGGAATGCATGGAGACAAAAAGGCTTTCAGGGTGCGATGAGGCATGAAGGCCAGAAGGTCCTAGTTTACTGATGTGATAACGATATACACCGTTACAAAGAGCCCAGGGTAGGCGTGTCAGAACTCAGGGTAGGCGTTAAGTAAATGAGTTAGGTGAGTTTTGGAAACCAGTGAAAAATAAATCGAAATAAATCAGAAACAAATAATAAAGTAAGATTTGAAAAATGGAGAGAAGGGTGAGCTATTTTGGTCATGTGATGAGAGTGGGGAGCAGAATTAGGTTCGAACTGAATCGCGAAGTCGAGGAAAGTTACTTGCTAGAGCGTCCTTCAAGAGGTGAGACGTATTAGTCAGAAGAAGAGGTAATATCTTAGTAAAACTTACTTGCTAGATCGTCCTTCAAGAGGTGAGACGTATTAGTCAGAAGAAGATGTAATATCTTAGTAAAACTTACTTGCTAGATCGTCCTTCAAGAGGTGAGACGTGTTGGTGTCAGTCGGGAGAAGAAAATGTAACATTTAGTAAAGGACTTGCTAGATCGTACTTCAAGAGGTGAGACGTATTAGTCGGAAGAAGATGTAATATCTTAGTAAAACTTACTTGCTATACTGTACTTCAAGAGGTGAGACGTGTTAGTGTCGGTCGGGAGAAGAACATGTAACATTTAATAAAAGACTTGCTACATCATCCTTGAAGGAGTCAGACGTATTAGTCGGGAGAAAAAAATGTAATACGTTGGTAGAATTTAACTGGAAGTGGTCACCGTTGCAACTCAGTCTTAATGGAGCAAACACACGACAAGATAGTTAAACAAAATTTCACAGTCATCTGAGAATTATTGATTCCACTAGGCAACCAACATTTACAAATTCATTTTCCCATAACCATTCACCTGAGAAGAGAACTCATAGCTCCAAATTTCAACCACAAGAACCCAAACAATTTATATAATATGCGGTTTTGCAACTTAATGGCACTGAAGTATGCCGCACACGATCCTGTTTAATTAATTCATTGTTCGTTCTACTTCAGCAGTTTCACTCGTTTTCAAACAGAGCGTTTCAAAGTAACTAATACGACGGTCCACTGATTCACTGAATTAACAGATATCTATACAAACCACACAAGTGTTTACATATCGGCATCTCTAATATAAATGAGCAGCTTAGAGGGAGAAACAGGACAATAGTATTTTTTCATTTATCCTAAGAATGTACAAATGTTTAGAATATAATATCCAGAATAATCCATTTAAAACTGCTTAATCTCACTCTAAAGAGTAATTTATATATTTTACTAGTTAAGCAGCACAGACTATAAAGCCCGTCTCGGTAGTGTAGAGGGCAGCATGTCTGCCTCACGTTCAAGAGGTCCCGAGCTCGAATCTCGGTCAAGGTGAGTTGCCTGGATAATGCTTTTCCGGGGTTTTCCCTTATCCTTAAAGACGAATGTCGGGTAGCTCTTAGCTCCATGGACCCTGGACATATTTTATGTATAGGCTTCTAAAGCCATTTCTCTAGAAAAAGTTACATGTATATCTGTGTATGTATCTGTGAACAGCATAACTTAAAACGGAAAGCCGATGAAGCACGAAACCTTGCATTTAAGTTAACGACTTTTACAAAGTTGTAACGTAATATTATGTAGAAAATTTTCCATCCCATTCTTCTACTTAAAAGAAAGAGCTTGCATTTATTTTTTAAAAATGACCGTAATATTAATTAAAGCAATACATATTTAAGCTAAAATTATCATAAGAGAACGTAAAACTTGAATTTTCTATGAGATAACTTTAAGTCCTGTTTGTACCGAATGACATTTGTATAACTCGTAAAACGTAAGAGAGACAAAATGGTACTAGAAAAAAAAAACACATTTTGAAGACACATATTGAGATGCTTAAAAATTGGATATTAAAAATGTGTAATTTATTATTTTTTATTGGTTAAAGTTTATACTCTTCTAAGCTGCAAATCGCTAGTTTTTTGTTAGGGTTTTCTTCCAGCTTTCTTTCGTGTTAATGCGAAAAAGAACAGAATTTTAAAACCATTACCACGTAACGGAATTCGTAAGCAGTTGACTTCAAGTTATCAACATTAAGCCTAGAAAGAATGAAAAACAAGAAAGAAAAGGGTCAGTAACAAGCAAGTAAACATCGGCTCTAGTACCCTCTGTACGCCAAAAGTCTGTATGAGGGATGCGGAAATTGTTTATGACGTACATGCCTATAGTATAGTGAAATTTCAACTTGTCTTCTTCCGTCCTGGCTTTTAATTCTTTGATATCCCTATGCCTGCTTTTCTCACCGCGATCGGCTTCGAAAAGATTTGACCATTTTAGATTCCTGCATTCTTCTTATATCTATAACAAAATATGTAAATGGGTAATGAAAGTTTATCTATATTTAGAGTACCCAGATAGACTAATAAGTTTCTATAAGAATAATTAGGGCATATGAAAGCAACCCTTCTGATTTGTTGTCTTAAAGCTTCCTTGGGGTACGGAATTGGCTTGTTTACAGTTTGAAATCACAAATATTTGCAGTTCTTAAGAGCAGTAGAGTGCCTGAAGGCATATTCATATCATCCAATTAAAGAAGGGATCTTTTCTTAGTTGGGGGAGGTCATTTACGATCTGCAGTTCTGAGCGATTTAACAGTCTCGGGCGTCACTGTTTCATAGAAATTTGAGGAACTGTAAGATTAATTTTATGCTTTGTTAAGCCATAATAATTAGCATTTGTCAATAATGGAATCCACGAATCAAAATGTCCACCTAGGCACTTATACGTTTGATCATAATGGAAAAGCACTGGTCTAGGTGCTCAGGTTGTGCAGCCCACCGATAAACCTTATAGGTACTTACAATTATTTGAATTTTTAATTAGATAAACTAAATTATCTCTTAAATTAAAAGTTAATCCTATCATAAATTAAAATGCAGGTTTAAAGTTAATAGTTGTAGTTAACTGAAATTTCAATTCAAGGGAGCGTAGTTTATTCAAAGGCTCTATTAAAGTTTTGCAAAAATGAGTAAACAATTTTCTGTAGAACTGAGGTATTTTACTTTAGGTACATTTTTGCAAGAAGAAAGGATTAAGCGACTATTTCAGTGAAATCGCTATTGGATTATGACAAAAGGAATTTGAGAAACCTGGTTAATCAGAACCAATTTCAGTCATTTAGAGAATTTGGTTCACGTGGGCATTTTGCCTCAGATATAGCTTAGTAAGTCGAAAATAAACATTTAAGATTCTGGTTATGAAAATGAATTGTTCATTGTTCACTGCTTTTCAAATTCTTTAGATTTTAAGAAACTGTAACATCACTAGTAAAACAGATTACAGCAGATTAATTGGATGCTGTTGGGCTTTTGTAGTGAAGATTGCTGAACAGCAGCTCGCTTCTGTTGCAAACCATTCTCATTATGTATTTGAAAAGATTGCAAACATTTGAAAATGTCTATAAATCATTTTAGAGGTAGTTTCAGTAGGCAATATTTTTCAAAATGGCAGCTCCTGTGTTTTATCCATATTTGTTCCGAAGAGTGCGACATATTTAACTTCCCAAAACTTGAACACTGACCATATGCTTCTATTTTCTGCTCTAGTGACATAGTAAGTTTGAAGCAGTATTAGCCACTCGATAGAAAAAAATAACTTAGGCAGACCTAGCAGCGAATCTCCTGGATACTTACACGTTTCCTGCCCCCTAATTTTCTTTGCTCTTATAATAAAATACATTGTTTCTTCATAAACTTCAAAGTCTTGGTTTTGATGACCAAAATGTTAAATACGGGAGTGCTGTACTCCACTCAAAATTTCGATATATTAGCAGAAAGAGATATTAGCAGAAAAACGTTCCAAGACCTATTGAATCCAAGAGTATTTTTACAAAACTAGTGTGTGTCTGTTTGTTTATTCCGTCTGCCTTTGAAAAGCCTAACTAAAAACACAAAAAGTTGGTTAGATAAAAACAATTTTTAAATGTTCAGTAAATCTTGTTGAAACACAATACCCTTTATATGGACAAGTTTTTCGAAAATTTTTATTTTCTTAAAAACCACTCCAACAATTTTCTTAAATCTATATTTTAAACATAATTTTTGCGAAATGAAATGACTAAATTAATTTTTCTGAGAACTCTGCAAAACTTATTTAGAATGAAAGAGTTGTAAACGCAAGAGATAGTCGAGATCTCGTTATAGCAAACAATATGTACATTCGAAAGTATTTTGCCGTATATGACGTGAATCATCTCTGAAATATTCTTTGTTATTAGATGGAACATTCCAATACTTAGGTATGTGTCTCTCAAGTAGGAAGTCATTCATTTTTATCTCCTCATATAACAGAACTGAAGTTTCATAGCCATCTGATGTGTTAAATACAATGACCTCCATCGGTATTAAATATCTCGAAGATGTCACCAGCATTCACATCAGTCCCAGTTTTATTGCTTTAAAACTGCTTATTGCATTTTCAAAATATGGCAGTCACATATATAATACTTATTCACTTGTTATGAAGCAAATATATTTATAAATTGTGGATTTCTGAAGAAGTTAAAAGAGACAGAAAGCTACATAGGTTTGTTCTGGCCAGCCAGACACGAAGAGAGCTGGAGAGACGCGGTCAACAGTTCGGTGCTTTGGTTCAAAATATGTCAGACTACCACTGCTTTCAAATCTATACTTATTTATTTATCTTTCTACTACTTTCTTACTTTGTCTTTATTTAACATTTATATTCTCATTATTTATCTCGTATTCTCTTATTAATTATAATATATAAATGTTTCTTTTTACCTCCCTCTACATTTTTAGTTTATTTAATGTAGCGTTAAACTGATGACAAAATAAAACCATTTAATACTAACACCCAATTAATTTCAGTATTACATCACATGGCAACTACCTCTTGAAGGGTTTGACTAGCACTTACGGAATACTTCATGATCTTTTTTCGATGTACCTACACCGAAAAGTCCTAAAACCATTTATGCAAAAATTCAAATCGAATGAAAGGAAAAAGCGTTTGTAAAAAATAACTGTACAAGAGCAATAAGGTAAATTTATGGAGTGCAATATATCAGATTCTTTAAATGGCAGTTTGATGCTTCTTCTTTTTTTTTTTTTTTTTTTTTTTTTTTTTTGCAAGAAATCTGATGAGGATGTGTTGCAAAACAGACGTGTGCACCTCGTGATCACTAATGGCGCACTGATGCAGCCCCGTTCTCCGCGGGGCGTGCGAGCGGGGTACCCCCTCTCAAGATAACTCCACCAACATGCTGACAAAGTCTCTCATCAACATTATTAATTATTACAAGGCAAAGCGAGAAGACGTATCGGAAATAATTCGCAATACAGAAATATTTACTTCAGCTTATCGCACATACACGGCGATTCCGGTGTTCAGATATAATCATGTATTTTGGACAGCAATGCGTCATAAATCGGCAGGCGCAAGAAAACATATCATATAGACACACGTAGCTTCTAATCGCTCTATTTGTGTTTTGTAACTTACTGTACATCAACTTACTAATATTTCACTCATCTAATCGACCAGATAAGACAGCGCTGGTCACCTGAAGGTCAATATGGCTCAACCCTCTGTCGAGTAATAACAGCAGCATTATATTAAAATTCTCTTTTATATTTGATTTGCCCTCGTATATTACCTGTCTATATGCAACAAAGTGTATGAGGTATATTCAGAATCCAGAGCCTGCTATCGTAGAATAATTAACTAACTCAGTTCACTCGATTTACACTCCTATCTACAGAATCGAGCTAATGAAAGTGGCGAAACCTTCCTACATGTATAAGTGTACCAGTACCTTAACACGGAGTAATAATGTTGCATTTTCATTAATTTTTAAAGCCAGAAATATTATGTTATTGTTTGAGGTAATATGCAGTAGGAATACTCTAATTTCTGGCAACCAGTCTTGGGCAGTATACATCTGTAACATCAGAATACATATCCAACAAGAGGGCTCCACGGTAAAGTATGAGATTCAAACTTAAGAGGGTATGAGTACAATTCCCGTCGACCGCCAACTCAGCTTGGGGTGTTTGTGGTTTTCTCTGGTCGGTATACGAGTGCTTGGAGTGGTTTCTCATCTATCACGATTTTAATTCCATTATTTGCCTTTCATTATGTTTGCTTCCAATTTTAAGATTTGCTGCTAGGTTTCTCGGCATTTAGCGCTGCCAGACAGACAGCGCGGTTGCTGGCTAAAAGGAAACAGTATTTCCCGTAAACACAAAGGGCTGCTTGGTCAATGGATCAATCATGACCTAATTTATGCAACTCCAACTGCGTTTTAGTGTCTTGAACGGCTAGGGACTTTATGTCTTTGTAGCGTGTCTGCCTAGGGCCTTAGCCTCCTGTGCATCTCTCACTTCATCACTTCCTCCTAGAGGTTTTACAACAGATAAACGCCGCAGTGCCGGCGTCTCTAGTCATTGCTTAACCTGCAACTGAAGAATACTGTATATAATAGCCCCCCCCCCAAAAAAAACGTACCTTCTGCTAAATCCAGTTCTATTAAAACATAAAACTCTCTGCTTTAATCTAAAAGAGCAACATTATGCATATGAGAGAACTGCGAGATCAGTCAGGGTAGGAACATCTGGAAATGTCACTTGGTTAACAAAAAACAATTAGTTAAAACAGGTAGCCAGCAGATGGCACGTATTGCAAGTGACAACCGAATGTGAAATGCTGCAATCCCCTCCCAAATGCTGCACCTGAAGTTGTATCCCCTTCCCCATAGATCTTTCTGAAAATTTAATGCAAGTATTTCAACCAAAGAGAACAAAAAGTTAATGCGAACAGGGCTTAAGTTCAAAAAATTATAACTTGAATACTATGAATACAAAATTATGTTAAACAGAAGCTGCAATAGCCATATTAGACTAATTTGTGCACGATCTGGAGCAAATACTGCTATCTTTAGACATGACATCTGATGCAGTATCATTATGAGGTTACAGAAGCCTCATATTGTATCAACAATATGATGTATACAATGTCGTCTAGAATCTGGACGATCTCATCTGCATTACTATGTTGTCCACGGTTGCTAGGAAGAGCTAATGAGAGTTTACTGTAAGTGTGAGCGTGGGTGGTCGAAGAATAACAGACAACTTGGTATTTAAATTAATTTTATTTAATGAAACTCCAATGACGTTATCGGAGATATGCCAATCGGTATTTTACACTCTTATTTCACTCACATAAAAATAATGCTCTTAGTTTTATCCGTAGATCGGTAATTTACCTCACTTTATAACATTTATTTCACAAGCAATACATAATATTTGCTTTCTTTGCAATATGACACTGTTGCGATCTGAACTCCATGAAGGCGAGACGCCTTTCAGTAAATTAAAGGTACGCCAAAGAAAGCTTCTAATGCTTCTAATAATACCTTAGCCTACTAGTTGTTTCAAACCCAATATTTACTTTGTTAGCTTTTAACTCTTCTTTATTACTTTAAATATCTTTGGACATTAGTAGTATTCTCATTATTTTCTTCTCCTATTTTACAGTTAATTAACAACTATCAGTATATACAGGGTGTCCCATCTAACTCTGCGAACTAAAATATTTCCGAAACGAAACAAAATGTTAAAATTCCAATAGACCAAGTGTGTACCTATGTCAGGGGCTCACACAATGAGAAGGTAAAATCCTTAAAGGTAAACAAATAACACTTCCAACATCAACTCGCTTTTTTTAAATGGAACATGTATGTTTATTCTAAATGACAACTATAGGTAAAATTAGTGATAACATATAACTTTCCGCTTTTCTAAACACATTTACTAGTGGCCTATATCCCTAAGAAATGCATTGTTGTGCATTATATCCCGCATGAAAAATGCACCCTGAAATCACCAGCTTGAAAACTTCTCATCCACAACGTCTCTGGAAACTTATGCATAATGTGCAGGACATCCATCATGCTAGAACCACATTAAATGATGCGTATTCAATCCCACATCTTCCATGACAATGGGTAGAGTGTCTTGCAGAAATTAAGCATATCATTGTCCGTTTAATGTTCCTTGATAAAAATAAGGACCTGAAAATCGGTTATCAATGCTTTTCAAATAGGTGGATAGGACGGGAACGTCCTGCGCGATGGCCAGCTCGATCCCTAGACTTGATGCCATCTGACTTTTTTCTTTGGGACACAGTGAAAGAACGGCCAACGACAGTAGAGGATATGCAACATGGTATTATTGCGTTGTGTGCGGCAATATCTGTAAAAGCACTACAATCCGTGCAACACACTCTTGTTACCAGATTCCAAAAGTGTACTGATGCAAACAGAGGGCACATCGAACATCTGTGGAAGTGACAGGGTTCCATCACGCAAGACACTACTGGTGATTTGCAAGCGAATACAATGCACAACAATGAAGTTTCTGACGGCTATAGGCCACTAGTAAATGTGTTTAGAAAACCGGAACCCAGTGTTTTATCATTAATTGTAGCTCTAGTTGTCATTTTGCTAAAATGAACATACATGTTCCATTTTGCAAAAATGCAACTTGGTATTGGAAGTGCTGTTTGTTTACCTTTATGGATTGTGCATGCCTTCTTACTTGTAAGCCCCTGACAGAGGCACATTCCTGGCTATTAGGAATTTTCATATTTTGTTTCATTTCTGAGATATTTGAGGTCGCAGAGTTAGGTGGGACACTCTGTATATATAAATCAACTGATAGTACATGACATCTATTGGTTTCAAATAAATTTCTGTATCACGTCGCTTTACCTGCACATATTCTATAGATCTGATTTCCACATCTATATTTATATTTTCTTTTATATTGTGGGTGCAAATTTTGAAATCCTGGTATATCAGCTCCTTGTATTGATATGTTAAATCCGTAGGCGTCACGATCAGATTAATCACGAAAAACAAAAGGTAATTGGAAAACCTGCTTGAACCCAGATCCCTTTGAAAAACTTCTTATAAACGATAACATCTTAACTAGTTTATGTTAAGCCTCCTTTATTAATCTTAATAATTTTTTTTACGTCCTCCAACGTTAAGTCATATCGGACGGTGAATGAAATTGGTTGGTGAAATGATGCAAATGAGTCCGGGGTACATGGAGCTTAGAGTTACCTGAAATTCGTCTTTCAGGATAAGGGAAAACCCCGGAAAAACCTTATCAAGGTAACTCACCCTGACCGAGATTCGAACTCGGATCTCTTGAACGTGAGGCAGACGTGCTACAATCTACGCTACCGAGGCGGGCTAATTGGAGGATGTAAGCTATTGAAGAAATATCTGTTTTTACCCCCAACTTCCAGTAGTTCCTGGTTTTGTTTATGTAAATTTCTGTTAGCTTTTATGTTTTTCTATTAGTTTTTCTCTAACAGCTACCCCACAGATGTTCAAAGCGCAATAAGTAAACCTTAATAATACCAACAAGCACTAATTGTTCCAAGTTACGGTAGCAAGGAAACAAAATCAATAATTAAATATGTGTACCTGTAGTATAAGTGTACGCACTTTTGGTCAAGATTTATGAACAAATGTTTTTAAGAAATACAACACTTTTCTTGAGATTTAATACTTAAACCTGGTAGAAGAGCATTTCCACGGGACTTTATTATGACATTTTTCAACGAAATTAAGTCTAGAAATTTTGTGTATGGAACATGGTACTACGTACTGAACCAAAGAAATGGCACCACGATAACATATTAAGCTCACATTAGGAGGATGCTGAGTTCGATCCCAGTTTATCTGCAGGCTTTTCTTATTTACCAGGCTTCCCCTTACATCATTTTAACTTTCATTATGTTTCTCATCTGTTATTGTGCTTCTAGATTTCGTGAAGCTTGCTGGTCTGGGCAGATGACATCGACATTTGCTCAAAAGAAAGCGTATATCCAGCTGAGAGCCACTCGCTCAAGGGATCGTTCATCAGCTCCTACAGTGAGACTGAACTATGAGTATTTGCAGCCTGTAGCCTGCTGTGGGATGGTGTCCGCAATACATCTATGTAGATCCTAGTGCGCAAGATGTTCCTCTTCATTGTATTAGCTATACCTACATCCATACCCATACCTAGCTGATACTAAGTACTGAAGGTGCGAAACTCTCTTTTTCTCTTCATAGAACACAAATAGCTTCAATTGCTTTTTTTTTTTCAATCTGGACCAAAGTCCAATGCATAGCAGGTGCCTAAAAAGTGGAAGTTCTTGATGCGAAATGTTTTAGGATAATTTGTTTTTCGTTAGCGAATCGGGGTAAAATGTTGATGAATTTAGTAAATTTTGTAATTTAGTTCACCCTCTGTGTCTATTTGCCTTGATTAACTTCGGTTCTACTGTTAATATATTGATAAAATCAGGCACATTCAATGCCTACTGTCCGACCGTAACACCGCAGTCTGATTTTTAAAATAAGATAGGTGAAGGTCATCAAGCAAGGGACGCGAAGGCTAAGAGGGGAAAGTCGTTTCTATGGAAACGTATGCAAAGATTGGTTACGTTGGTGAATCACATACTCCTCAGGTCAGTTATCACTAGTTTTGTGCGGGAAACAAGAGTTTACTTAAGTGTTCAGTTGCATTTTGTATTGTTAGCCTACTTTGTGAAAGCAAAATTAAAGGACGTTGTTATGGAAGCAAGACGTAGCGGCGACAGGATTAAAGGTACGCGGAGGATTCATGGCCCAAGGCAAAGATCAGCTTACGGTCAGGGTATTACATTGCATATCAAGCTAAAGAATTTGTCTGCTCTCTTGTGGAATTCTTTGAACAGGAAGACGAGAGTTTCCTCGTTATCAATGAACAGCTTATTCCTTCCAACCAAAAGTGACAGCCCCATGCCAGTAGATATGCTTCCATGTCAAAGAATTGCTGCGGGTCAAAATTCCGGCATATCGGCGGCGTTGATATGAACATGGCAATTGACAAGGTCATTAAAAGTATATTGTGATATTAATGTGGTAAGCACTTTATACGGAATGAGGAAAAGTTTGAAAAAACGAGTCGCTTGCGTCCACTTCATCCTCCCCCAATTTCTGAGATTGCGATATGTGATTACTACATGTGTATTGCATACCGTTTTTGCGCTATGTGTATTTATATCAATCTGAATTTTAGTAGTTAAGATATTAACTAAAATATTAAAAAATATAATTGAAGATAAAAGTTAGATTTTAGAAGGCGCATTACCTGTATGTGTTGATATGGAGAAAGTATTTACCGCAGTAGTGCGGGAATGTCAACTTACGATGCATAGCAACAATAATGGTAAGTGTGAAATATTTGTTACATAGTGCAAAAATTGTTTAAAAGAACGCACACGTGTGAAGACCCTACAACATAGTGAACGTGTGAACAACTTATTCTTGTTCTTAAAGTAGGCTGACACACATTAAATATGTGTTTGTTGAGATGTGATAACCTCGAACGCTTGTTTATATTTCGTGTGTTGAGAGGGTAAAGAGGGAAGTATGCGTAACATAGTTCTAGGCAACATTGCAGCACCCCACATGGAGAAACAGATGACCTTCACGCATCTTCTTTTAAAAGTCTGACTGTACATCTATGTAAAAGTTTTCTTTTCGATCTTCATGCAACGTAACTGTTTACGATCACCATGGTTACCATGTTCAATAAATACCTATCGATAACAAATTTTATATAAATTATCATTTTAAATTAATGTTTAATACTATTTTTAAAACATATATTTAAGACACTTGTTATATTAATTTAATGATGTAACAAAAAGTAAATCCTCTCCTTTTCCTTTAAGCAAATTAACAACAATATTTGTAAAGTAACACAAATTTTAAAAACTCGCTAGGAGGCTTGGACATCTTGACGCTGGAACTCTAATTCGACGTCTGTCAACCATCACCGAGATGTATTTACGATAGCCAGCGAACTATACAGAAGAACATAGCATTTCACGTCCTTTATCAGGTATTTTGAATATATGGCTGACAAGTAATTGAATGTCTCGTGGAGTAAAATGCCTTGTCTACTGTAAATAAATATTTAGGGGCATAGAGGAAATGATAGAAGTTTTGCTGAATTACGCAGCAGCAGAGATAAATGTAGAATAACTCTTACAATTTCTTTTGTAACTTAATCTGTAAAGAGGGGATATAAACCGCTGAAAAATATACGCAAATAGAGCGTATCTAAAAGAGGCGCTAACTTTTTAATTTCACATGGAAATGTTTACTTTTAGAATTAGAGATATTTTGAGTGAAGTACTCATTTGACAGCAATTCTCGATATGATGCATGTTAGTGGAACATATATGCCGCAGTACTTGAAATATCAGAAGCACCTAGTGGTTTTGTGAATTTTCCAGGAAACGCGTTCATTAAGGTTTACTAATGAGCATCAAAATACCGAAACGCACGGCAGAGCTGCCTCCTTTGAAGTGTTTGGAAGCAAGGGAGAGCAAAATTCTGCTCACACACATATTTGCATTCAGTTGGAGCTGAAAGCAATTGGGGGTTGGAGCAAATGGGATTCCGCTTCATCCTTTAGTAATGTTCACTTTTTGTCAGCAATAAACAGCAAAAATTCACCCTATCGACTCTGAGAATGAGAGAGGAATGGTGGTGTTTTGACTTTTGTAAGCGATAAAAATATATCTCCTAGAACAGAAAAAAGGTGACTTTAACGTAAAGGCCATTTACAAAATTAAAAAGAAATTTACGAATATCTAAAATGTCTTACATGATTAACTATACTAAACGCACAGCCTGTAAAATTCATTAAAATGAAGTTAGCGCTATATGAACCAAATTATAAAGGAATAAAAATAAATCAAATTTTAAACGTGATACGCAAATGTAATGAGTACATTTAAATGAGAAAAGCAAAACCCTAAACATATATGGTATATAACGTTGAAGCCTTTATATAGCAGATTAAGTTACTGAATCAAATACTCTTATGCGTTAAAGCAGTTCTGTGCCAATTAAACTTAAAGAGAGATTCTTAATATATGCACTGGAGGTTAGTAATTTGTCACTGTGTACAAAACTATCTAATTTTAATTCCTTGCTGTAAACACTGCCAACACAAAGTATCAAACATAATCAGCTTGTGGATGCACCCTAGAAGCTCGTAGTCGAAATATGGAGTCTCTACATATTGCCTTTTTCGTTTTTATTTGTTAGTGATTCTACATGGTTTACGTTACGAAATATTTATCCTCCAAAGTTCAGACATGTTTAGTTGATAATTGATGGTCTAATAAGTAAAGTCTTATTTTTTGTGTTTTGGAAAATTTAATGGGTTTCTTTGGTTTGACAATGCAGCATGCCATGGCTAGTATAGCGTCCATTGAGGGCATGTGCCAGTCATCAGTTGTTAATAAACAGTCACAAAATGGTATCAACCTAAAACAAAATAAAGTTACCCAACAAAACACCATCCAAAAATTAATTACGAGTGGCTGGCATGCTTAAATTTGCATAAGTTTACTGACTCTGACTTTAGATGTTCAAATTTCCTCCGAAATATGTTTGACGAGTCTTTAGTAAAGAGCATATATACAACACTCATATAAAATCAATTAATACTTTAAATAAACCAGACGAAAAAATGATATATAAAAAGTTTACTTATCATCCATGGGCCCGCCTCTGTAGCGTGGTGTCTGCCTCACGTTCAAGGGGTCCCGAGTTCGAATCTCGGTCAGGGTGGGTTACTTGGATAAGGTTTTTCCCGGGGTTTCCCTTATCCCGAAATATGAATGTCGGGTAACTCTAAGCTCTATGGACCCTGGGCTCATTTGAGCATTATTTCACTCATTCCATTCATCGTCCGATATGACTTAACGTTGGAGGACGTAAATTACACACAAAAAATCCATGAGCTTTTAATAAATTTAAAAGAATCTTCCAAAATTACTACATAAAATTAGCCCCAGAAACAACTTCAGTCTCAAGAATTTGTTAAAGAAACCTTTGAGTAACACCATCGATAAATTAAAATTATCTGGAGTATATAAAATACCTTGCAATAACTGTGAGTCATACTTTATTGGAAGAACTAGGAGAAGTTTAAAGACTCGTCAAATGGAGCATTTCATAAGTATAAAACTAAAACAAATAGACGAATCAGCAGTTGCCAACCACTTCTGAAAATGTAATCATGAAATAGGTGAAAACATACAGCTGTTAAAATCTGTTTAATTTGTAAGTGAACTGGATATTTGGGGAAAAAGTATATATACTAAATAGTGGTAAAGAAAACATCTTGAATTTCGATAAACCAGCATTTAATAGTGTTCTACAGTTTATTAAACAACCCACATGTAAAAAATTCAATAACGTCAACATTAATGATGTCCAGCCATCTATTATTAAATCATCTACTACAGATCAAGTTAACTGTAATTCAGATTTCAACCAGCCTGGGATTCCAGTGAAGGAGATAGAAGAGAAAGTACATCGCCTTCGACAGTTATCTGGCAACCAGCGTAAGTTCCCATTGACGGAGATAGAGAAGAAAGAGAAGAAGAGAAGAAGAGAAAGTACATTTCTCTCAACAAACATCCAATAGTTTAATTTTTTCACCAGAGTACTCTTATACGAATTAAAGCATGTCGGCTACTCGTAATTAATGTAACAGATGTTTCACTTTAAATACTTTGACAATCTATAACCCCATCCAAAAATTGTCCCACCTGCGGAAAATCCCTATTGAGGCTGGGCATGCAGCAAAGCCATTCTAGCTTACTAAAGCCTGCCAGCAGTGACGGAGGGACATGATAAACTTTGAACTTTAGAGTCCTAAAATACTACTGCAAACAGGATTATAAAGCTGTTTCCGCAGCTCGAAGAATCTGTGAAGTAGGAAAAGTATCGTGTGTGGCACTACGATGGTTCCAACGTTACGACATTGGAAACGGAAACACTAAAGATTTACCACGTTCTGGATGACTTACAGTATAGAATATTGAAGATACGCGCCAAGTTTTGCGAGAAAATCCGCAAAAAAAAAAAAAAAAAAAAAAAACGTACTCGTAGGCTTTCAGAAGAAGCTGTTGCATAAGCGATTAAAAATGTTCATGCACGCACAGTTATTAATTGTAAATTTAAGTTTGTTTCTCAATAAATATAATATGATTAATAAAATTCATTAAATTATAAAGGCCATAGTTTTACCATTTTAGGTCATATTTAAGCTATTTTAGGTCATAACTGCATGCATATGTTCTATTTTTCGGGTAACAAAAATCCGCCCCTTATTGATGATGTCGATAAACACCATCATCACACAGTTTAGACCATGATGAGAGGTTGGAAGTTAAAATTACAGAAATTTTCCTACCTCAAGAGCCTTTGCTGAGTTGTAACCTTGTTCAACTGTGACACAGTTCCTGTAGAGGCCTCATCTACATTAAACGAGGTACAGGTTTTCCAAGGGATCGTTTTTCACATCAACCCATTAGTGCCCTTTTGACATTCGCTTTATATCTAGAACTTAACTTTGCCTAGAGGTTAATATTTGTGTTCTGAGAGGTGATTCAAGTAAAATGTCGTTTCATCAGCGAAATAGTTTACCTTCTGAATAATGAGACGGTGGAAGGTAAAGACAATACAGGAGGAACAGTTTCCTCAACCAGGACAGAACAAAAATGGAAGGCTCCTTGTTCTTCTACTGTCAAGGGATTCATGTGAAGAATATTGTAAAACCTAGCTAGATTTGAAGTGGAATGAATCCGCATATTATAAAGTAATAATATTGCGAACTTGTAACATACGAGAGTGGATCGAAAAGTATCGCACAATATTTTTTTTCTGCCAAGGTATTGTAACTGAAATTTTGAAATTTCACACACATATAGCTTGAATCTTTCTATACAAGGGGTTTATTTTTGTTCACGTGCTGCATCAAAACTTACTCGAGTTTTATTATTGATGTTTCAATTTGTTTTTCTTTTGATGTAGAATAAGCTTTTAGTTTTACAAATGTAAAACCTGTTTATATTAAAATGTTTCTCTCACTTTACGTAAGAGCAAAATAATTAAAAAAAATCTTTTTTTGGACATTTTTAAACCGTATAGATCGTTTGATAAATCTGATTTTTTTTTTAAAGTTAAACAATTGTATATATTTACTTTTTTCCCTTAGGCGTTTAAACGCCTCAATAGTTATGTTATTGCAGTACGATATGGTATTTGTAATCAAAGTTTGGTGCTAATTTGTGGATAAAGCGATGAGCATTACGTTAAGTTTGTTAAACTTTTCCTTAGATTGGCGATAATTGGCCCCTCTACCTTATAGGTAAGTATTTCATTAAGTATGCTCTTTTACTCTTTTCATTAATTACGATGGTGAGTCAAATGAAAACCTTACATTTGTAATAACAAGTCGACATTTCACGCCATTATCCTGTAAGTTGTTAAGTGTGCTACAAACAGCGTTCAGAATGGTCTGTAGGTGACAGCATAGTGCAGATGCACACATTCCGTCGTAGTATCAGTATAAAGATGGAAGAGAAGGTTATGCTGACTCTTTTCGGACGAAAGAGGCATCATTTTTAGCATTACATGCATAGAGGGACCACTGTCACCATTGCATCATACACAGATCTCCTAATAAATCATCTGCGGCCTGCAATCAAATCAAAGCGACGTGGATTGTTGTCAGCAGGTGTCCTTTTGCAACATGACAATACAAGGCTCCACACTGCCCTTACTACAGTTGCAACAATCACAGACCTGCATTTTGAGTGTCTGCCTCATCCACCATACTTACCAGACCTTGCCGCAAGTGATTTCCATATGTCTGGACCACTCGTGGGGGAGATTATGTTGAAAAGTGATGCAGCGTTGTACCACTTCTGCACAATAAATAATATTTAAAAAAATATTTAATGTTTTCATTTGACTCACCCTCGTATATTCTTTTCGAACGGAAACATTATGCGAGTTTACAAAAGCCATAGTTGTTACACATGTACAAATCGCCTCTAGAATGAGAACTTTATTGAACATAGTATCGCAGGAGGCTATAAAATAGCTCCTACAATTCTTCTCGTTCTATGTTAAACCCACATGAAATGTTGACCATTGAGTTTAAACAATCCATAAATGTTACTGAACTTGTGCACGAATCAGGAAGTTGTCAGTGCATTGCAGAAATATTCTTACGTTCAGCATTGAATCCAAATCCATGTTCAGAGGTGTAAGGCTGGATTAAATTAATAACTTCAGCATTTAGGTCATGAGAGCTAACGTACTAGATACTGGTGGCCAGTGGTTCGCCGCACCTACCGTAGTTTTGTGGTTTTCTGCCAGTGTATGTACCTTCTAGCATAGTTCTTATCCAATGAATAATTGCAGCTTATTTTCTTAATGCTCACTCTCTAGAAACTCCACAAGGTGCTTAGAGTGTTTTGGTGTAAGGTTTAAGAACAGCGATCTCATTACGATTACAAATTGGATAGATTACTAATGTGCTAATGCATAATTAATAAACAATTTGCATATATACAAACTTGCGTTGCATTTTTAAATCAGTGTTAAGTTAATAAATGTCTAATACATTTTAATTGCAAATATAAATGGCTTATACGATGAAAAAATATCAACTTTATTTTGACTGACGAATGTTTAAAAATATTCTGGAAAGCTGTCGTTATAGTTTCTCTATATTTTGAGAAAAGCTTATGAGAAACAGTACACTATATTGTGTTAGATATTAAAGGTATAGTGTGATACATATAAACCTGAACCATTTCAATAAGCCATAACATTTTACCCAGTAATAGGACACACGTGTAACTTTGGGAGAATATAATGCACAATTGGAAAATTACGTTGCACTAATTACATCTCAGAGAAAATGTTGGAAGTGTCCTCCACCAGCATCTATGGATCGTTGGTCCCATTTTATTTGATACGACTGTAGACACTGCAGTTTATATCGGTATCTTCAATAAATTTGTGGAGCAGCTGGATGATATCGAATTGAGAGAAGGTTATTTCCAGCAAGATGAAGCAACTTGTCTAATGACACCATGGAACATGTAACGTGATTATAATTTCGTTCATCTTCAACTAATAAGAAGCAAGCCAACTTTTTGTAACATCCAAGTCGAGTTTTTTTCTACTGAGAGTCGTGAGATCTTTTCTCAGGTGTGGATGCGGATTTTTGGTGAAAATAAAATTTAGATGAGTCCAATTTTGTAATATATTATTTAATTATATAATATGAACTATGATTCACTCTTATCTATTATAAATATTGAATAATACTTTTTGAATCTTATTAATTTTCCTTTACAATTACAATCATCGTAACATCTTTCCTCCTTCTCCAGCAAGACACAAGATTCTCACTTTTTCTAGATTATTGATTTTCTTGTCCCCATAGTAAATCCCACTTTATTTTGTGATTGGCCGATTCACTGACACGTCATCACACCACGTCATACCACTACTACTTCGGCCAATCACACAACTACATACATTTTTATATATTTATTATTCCTTCGAACATTACTAAACAAAAATACTGTTACAAACATGTAACCAGTTTCTTTGATAATCGAATAATCTCAAAAGGTCTGTGGTCCCCCAGATCCCCTGACCTAACCTCGCCAATTTTTTCTTATGAGGGTATCTTAAAATAGAATGTACAAGAATAGGCCAAGAGCAATTGTGGTTCTCAAGGAATCCATTCGAACCGAAATAAGTAACATTGGCGAGGATACTCTCCGTAACATTTCAGAGTGCAAACATCTATAGATGCTGGTGGAGGACACTTTCAACATTTTCTCCGAGATTTAAATGGTGTAATGTAATTTCCAAATTGTGTGTTATATTCTCCCAGAGTTTCACGTGTGTCCTATTATTGGTTGAAAGCCTATTCAAATAGTTCAGGTTTATATGGATCGCACTATAGCATTCTTCCAATGATAACGAAAAAGAAAGATCTTCAACACTTTTGTGTTCTAGTTTTAGATGTTTCTTTACAAATATAAAGGTAAACGTTTGGCGTCAATTCGAACACTTTGAAAGCATAAATATCGTAAAGAGAACGGAAAGACAGAAAAACTGCTGAAACCCCATTAACAGTTGAGTCCAAAGTCTCTACTTCCATTAGTCCCGGACCCGTAGGACCAAGACCTGGGCCTCTTTAACCAGGGAGTATCCAAGCTGTCCCAAAGGGCGCCCGGTGTCCTCCGTGGGGCTTTCCATAGGACAAGACCTGGGTTACTAACAAGCCCTCCCATCTGGTCCAAGGACACCAGCCGGGATGGAAGTGGATACGCCACTTACGCGCGCCAACACCAAAATGAGAGGGCTACCGATATGACCTCGGTGGGGTCGCCTGGTGATCTAGCACGCCTTCTACTAGCTCTGCAGGCTAGTACCCGGGAATATTAATGGCTTCCCTCAACCCCATCCGAAGACGTACCCGATCACCCACTGGCATCGCGAACCACTGCCCCCTCGAGACCAAACTAATCCGAACAACTCCCAAAGGGAGGGGCTCGAATGTTCGGCCCGAGGTTCCTCTAGTAACGTAAGAGATACCACAAGTGCTAAGGGTCTGCAGCGCCCGTACCACGGGAATTTTACGGGAATCCCATTAACAGTTCCATTAAAAAGTAGTTTCTGTGGATTTGGCACTCGATTAAAATGTACAAAATAACTGTACAAAATGCTCTTATTTTGTCAACCCGATACTCGATTTTACGGATCTGAAAATAATATACAAAACATAAGCATCCCAGTACTAAACACGCTATTCTGAAGAACATATAATTCTCTATCGCAATTACACTAAACGCACCGCCTAAACATATTATTTTGTATGCAAAACTTTATCTTAGGGAAACTTCGGAACTTATGGACCAACCCATTATATTATCTCCTTTTGTCCAAATCCACATTACACCACTAAGTTTCCAGAGACAGCGTTTTGGAGTATTGTTACAGAACTGTGAATATCAGTGTTCACTTGGCATTAACGGTTTCCAGAGGAGATACCCTATCACCAGCTGGCACACTGCATTAACTTTTATACCAAAATAGGTACATATCTAATAATTAATTAGAGTCAACTCTGAACAATTCCGTGCCACGTCTGCGATTTGAGCCATGGATCTCCAGGTTTCCGTCCAATCGCTCTAACCCCTTGAGCAACCATGGCCAACATGCCGACACGACATTAATCTCTGCAATCGACTATATCTAGTATACTCCTTTTTGATATCAATTTAAAAGTTTTTATAATTTAATGTCATTGAACCACACAGTATAATAATCGAGATTGAGAAAGCTCAGCCCCATCAAAGTGACTCTTAAAACTCTTGTCGGAAAATTACGCTAAACATAGACTTGAAGTACCCAATACTAAATTTTCTTTGCAATATCACTTCATTTATAGCCATTGTTCACTCTCTGTTGTGTTTCACCTGCTGATGAATCTTATGCATTCACACTATTTTCACAAACCCTTCCAGAGCTATCACAGACGGCTTATTTCTAACACACCCTCTTTACTCCAGAAGCCTCAAAGCTTGTGTCTAGAGTAAAATGTTGGTATTTAGTAGGAATGAATAAAATGGATAAAATACTGAAATTACCCGAATAATTTTGGCCAATTAGCAGTTTTGCTATACAAAGCAACTGGTGTTTGTGAAGATAACCATTTCAGTTTTGTATTATGAGACTTAATGCAGAAAAACGTTTTGAACAGGCGTATGAGGATATTTTAGTTTTTGTGTTACTGATATTCAGAGAAATACGCAAGCTGTGGATCGCTCAGCTTGCAATCTATCTGAAACTGAAGAGCATTGTCAGCATACCTAGCTATGCAACTGGATTGTAAATCAGCCATGTCATGTGTAAATATGGGGAATATTTATAAGTGGAAGAGCTGTTCCTTGTGGACCCCAGCGGATATCTGTCGCATTGTTGTGCTGCATCCTTCAATGTAAACCAGAAACTGATGATTAGTTAAGAAATTGTAAGCATCTTAGTGAGATAGGACTCTTATCTACTTCAGTATAAGCTATCCTTTATGCTCTATCTTATCCAGGACGTAATAAATGGCTAAAAACGTAGGTACAGTGTAGTACTGTTTTTTTCATCTTCATTAATAATGGTCTAAGTGATTCCCAAAAGCGATGCAGGAAGAGTGTTTTGGTCGAAAACCAAATTGAAAATCCAGAACAATATAGTCACAGACTATGAACTTCAACAAAGTTTCTATACGAACTTAAGAATAATATAGAGAGTTTTGGTCACACATTGATTGGTCGATAGCTGGAAGGAAGACTTTTGTCTTGCCAGATTTATGGAAATCATATCAGCGAGCTTACAGGTCTGTGGAAGATACGCAATTCCTAAGCAGCATTAAAAATTTGGGCCAAATACACACTATTTTCATCGTTAGCTGTTTTAATGCTTTGTAATTAGATCACGACCAGATGTCTGATTATTGTAGAGTTTCTTTGTGGAAAATGTTTTTAAACCCTTGGTTTAAAAGTGTTTGATTAAATTCAGCTAGAATTTTATTATTGCGCTATTTCACACTTTAAATTGGAGCGAAAATGTTTTCATGGTAGGAATCAAGTAGGATGCACTTAAATTCTGGTGAGTAGCAACCATATTTTATTCTAATGAGGGAATTGCGGTATATTTGGCACTTTGATATCTAATGTAGTCTCTTGCCAGAAATATTTGCTACAAGTGGAGATAGAAGATAACGGATATGACTAACGTTTAGTGGTGTAGTTCACGCTTTACCATATGAATTAGGCTGTTTGTTTTCTTTTCTGCCAAAGCTGTCTCTCTCTCTCTCTGTGCCACTGATGATGGATGCAGTGTTCTCCTTGAATCAGCTGCAGAATGTGTGACGCCAGATAAAAGCGAGGTCTTAGTTTTTTGTAGCTGCCCATGTATTCATTGATGGAATAAACAAACTTTGTCAGTAAAGTTTTTAAAACACTTTACCCATGTCTGCTTCTGTTGATATTCTTATGTCAAGAAAGCTGAAAAAATTCCCAGTGAACGAAGCCAGTAATGGCCCATGGTGAACGAGGTATAGTGTAGTCTCAAGTGAAATGTAACTGAAAATTGGCAGTTATCTGTATCAAGTGTACATAACACACGTTGGAAGTTGTTCTCGTAAACACCCAGGCCAAGTCGTAACAGAAGAAACTTCTGCATTACTTCAGCTATGTGTTGGTTCATTTCGTTCTGAACTATGTAAATTAGAATTGCCGATACATTCATATGTGACGAGCATTTGCGTTTGTTGATCTTCAACTCCATGAAAGATGTACGCAATTTAAATCTCCTAGTGGCACCGTTGTTACAAATTATTTTTTCTTAATTTACGTCCTCCAATGTTAAATCATAAAACATGTAATGGATGAAATGATGCTCAAATGAATCCAGGGCTCATAAAACTTAGAGTTACCAGGAATTCGTCTTTTGTCTTTCAGGAAGGGAAAACCCCGGTAAAACATTATCCAGGTAACTCACGCTCAGCGAGATTCGAGCTCGGGACAACTTGAACGTGAGGTATACACGCTACCATCCATGCCACCAAGACGGGCTAAAAATTCAAATGACGGAGATAGCAAAGAGAAACTGGCCCAGAGTGCTTTGTCTATATCTGATCCCAGCCACTTAAAACAGGAATTACAGCACCTAAGACTCACTTTCCGTCAAAACGGCTACTCCAAATATGACGTTGAAGCCTCGATCACCAAAGCTAGGAAAGGGAAACCTGTAATACAGCAAGCGTCAGATAAGCCTACCGCTACAGCCTGCATCCCGTTTACCGGCAATCTATCCGGCAGAATCAGCAGAATTCTCGCCAAATACATCAGAACCATCCACAAGTCACCTCCGAAGATTAAACATCTTTTGATGCCAGTGAAAGACAAACTGGACTTCCAAGTTCCGGGAGTGTACCGCATTTCCTGTGAATGTGGGACACCGTATATAAAACAAACCGGAAGGACCATCGCTACTAGAATAATCGAACATGAATGGAGCATTCGTTTAATGCAACCTGAGAAGTCTGGGCTGGCAGAGCATTGTTTTGATAACGGCCATAGAGCCAATTTTCGGGAGAAGACCATCTTGGAAAAATGCAACAGTTACTGAGAGCGGAGAATTTAGGAGGCTTTGGCGATTTCCTCTGAAAGGAGGACGCTTAATCCTGATGCTGGATTTCGGTTCAGCTCCTCTTGGAAACCGGCCTTAAAATGGAAATCCATCGAATTAAGAAGCAAAGATCAATACAGCGTGATAATCAAGTTAAGTAGTTACGTTTCTTTGACACAATTTTCTATACTCACGCCATTTCCTGACTTGGCATTTACTTTACTGAAAACAATCTTTTGTTCAGTAATGCGAATTTTGATAGTGTTTTGTCTTTGTTTATAGTTGTGTTATATCCAGTATTTCATTTGTGGTTATAACATTTTATAAATATCCTGATGACGGGAGAGGTGTACATTCCCGAAACGTTGATAACTAATCATCCTTTCACCTGGCTGCCCGAGAAGAAAGTGAGAGAAACGTGCTATTTTAGAGTGATGGGGTGTAGGTTTGCAAGCACATAATAAAATTAATTTTAATACATTATATTTTAGTTCCAGTTGTTTCTAGGGCTCATGGATCAGGCAGTAATACAGGATTCATCTACATCTTCATCATCATCATCATCATCATCATCATCATCATCATCATCATCATCATCATCATCATCATCATCATCATCATCATCATCATCATCATCATCATCATCATCATCATCATCATCATCATCATCATCATCATCATCATCATCATCATCATCATCATCATCATCATCATCATCATCATCATCATCATCATCATCATCATCATCATCATCATCATCATCATCATCATCATCATCATCATCATCATCATCATCATCATCATCATCATCATCATCATCATCATCATCATCATCATCATCATCATCATCATCATCATCATCATCATCATCATCATCATCATCATCATCATCAACATTGGAAGCAGTGTGCACGTTTGTTTTTCCTGCAAATTTTATACCCAAAAATATTAAACGATTAATTTGGCGAAAAGTGAGTTTCTAGCAATTCAAAGCAATTCAATTCAAAGCAAATCAATGCAAGCAATTCAAAGGTAGGAATTGAAAAAATAAAAGGAATGAAGTTAGTTTTCAGTGAAGCAATTAGCGTTTCAACTTACTGCTGTTAACTGGTGTATTGAGAAAGGTTCATTTACACTATTTCTGAAACCGAAGATGAGGGAGACATAATAAATTGTTGCATTGTTGGCAAGAGTGAATTTATAAAGGAGCGATAGGAGTATTAATATATGTTCTTGTATGTATTAGTGTGTCTACATTTGCGTTTTGTTGACAACTAGAATAGTTGGCAAGTAGAAGATTTGCAACATTTTTGCTGTTTGTTTACTTTCTCAGTCTTGTTGGTTGTTTGTGTGCCAAAGGAGCACACAACTGTAGTCTTCGTTCAGTATTTTTGTTTACACTTTTAACCATAAATAGTTCAATGAATGTTTTTCATGATAGTTTGCATATTTTGATGTCGTATTTCCTAATTTTTCTAGTTAGTGGAGTTATTGTTTCTAAGATATTGAAGATAACGTGGTTTAAGTTGAACATTAGTGCGGCCAGTAATTTTGACACATCCTTGCATTGAAGTATAAACCGCTCTAACTGCGCACTTATACTTTGACTACACAGAATAGAAAAGTTATGTTTGGAATTACTTTATCTTCATCATAATAATGTCGATTTACAACAGATAAAAGGTTAGGTTACTTTTCCTTTCTTCAAGTTGCTACTTTATGAAGCAGATATTTCATTTCTTGTATTGAATTATTTATTAGTCATTGAGTCAGCAAGGAAGACTGTACACATCACAGATTACTACAAATTTATAAATATAACGTTCCTGGTTTATGTAACAAAAAGTGTTTGTTCTACAAAGGTATCAGGAATAGAAGTTCATAGCTTGGTGATTGAGCTGGCCTATTGATCCCAAGGTTCAGCCAACACTGATTGTGAAATATGAGCTGAATCTTTCCTGGTGTATATGTTCTAGACGTTCTCGGGCTGGAAGCAACACTGACTATTTTAAGTACGCTTAAAAGCGACACATATGTATCGTAAATTTACTGGCTTGTAAAACTAAGAAATTCAATCACGATGACTGATACAATCGTGGCAATGGCAGCACTGTTAACAACAAAATATTTATTTTATTTACTGAATGAGCCTTTCATTTTAGAATGAAAGAAGTCTTGAGTTTTAATATTAACGCTTTGTGTAAATAATTGGTAATTTTGATATATGGCATTTTAATCTTAGACTCTTCAAATAATAAGCTATCTGCAGCATCTTAAGTGGTTAGAATTTGAAATATGTTATAGTAACAAACATTAGTGACAACTATATTTGACAATTAAAGTTTACTATGTTTCTTGTATTATTTTTGATGCAGAATTCCTTGATTCCTTAAACATATAGTAATTTAATCAAAGCCACTGGAGCTAGTTTTTCGAAAATAAAAATTTTTAAAACATGTAAAGGGTAGCTTGGAATGAAGAATATATTTCAAAATATTTCTGCTTTAACCTTTGGATGTGAACTCAAGACTAAGTTTGGAATCCAAACCTATCTTCGTTATCGAATTGTGTGTTTAGAGATAGACGTACGGAGAGAGGCGCACACGTACGCAGTTCACCTACAGTGTCTTTATTGTTTATTTTTATTAAGGGAATATAAAAATATGATTTTCCAGTTATATCCCGACATCGATTTTTTTGATGGAAGAAAATACTTCCTCTGTCTATTGAAGTTCAGCAAGTTAAAAAGAGTCTCCTTTAAGAATAAACACAGCAGTAGTGTAATTTCCTTGGCAAACGTAGGATCGTGTGCAAGCAATTGTAGTATAACAACCGTGTCGGATTTTGATTTAAATTTACGGGACATATCACGCAAGAGCGGTGTGGGAAAATCGTTAGGTGATGCGGTGTTGGCTTTAATAATACAGACCAGTGACCAATACAATTAAGTACGGATTGTTAGAAAATTACTGCTGCCCTGTTTCCGAACATCATCGCATTAGTTAGGCTAGGCTCATCAGCTTAATGACCGGCGGCTATCTGGGTTAATAGCTAGAGAACCCGGCTTCGGTTCCCGTCCCAACCACTGCTTCAATCCATGCAAATTATGTTCCCCCATAAAGCTAAAGAATCACCCTCGCTATTACTGCAACTTCTATCTTCTGGCTTTAGTTTCATATTTTATATAGTCTAGGTGTATAAAACAGTAAAGTACTAAGCGTTTATTTTTTCTTTCGACATAGAAATGTGTTTAAATTTTCTAAGAATACATTATATAGTTATCAAAATATATCATTCTTAACAATAGTTCCATGCATTTATTCTACATTTAAAAACGATAAATGATTAATTGTTCAGATAAACAACAATTTTCAAGAAATTAAATGTATAAAGTGTTGTTAATATTGGAATTATCCAGTTAAAGTTCTTGTAGGTCTTTCTCCTGCAGAGTTTTGGTGGAACAGCATATTCTGGCGTACATTCCTTCGAACTTCTTTGTAACATGACAGCACTGAGTGGCTTTATTCAAGGGTTTGAGTATTATTTTAAGAGGAAGTTATGAACTGTTGACGACGATGTTCTTTCAATCCCTTAAACTGTGAATTTTGAACTTTTTATTCAAGATGAAATCGTCAGTATTACTTAATTCATTTAGAGGTAATCGTGAAATGTCATTAATTGTTCTTTCGCATCGTCTACCTGAAGGACAAGTTTTGATACCTTTAATCAGTCACTAAAATATAGAGAGACTTGCATATATAAATCTCAAAGCATTTTACAGAAAATAGGTATGAGTTCATTATGGTTAGATAGTGGAAGAATAGAAAAGGGATTCTGGAAAGAAGTAGAAACAAGAATTGAAGATATTGAAAAACAAGAATTGAAGATATTGAAAAACAAGAATTACGGGCTAATCTTAATAACAAAAGGTCTCTGAAATTATATAGAACATTTAAAAATAATTGGGGCAGAGAAAAATATATTGACATCTGTGATAAAGTACGAAGAAAAGCGTTGGAATGGTTTAGAACAGAAGTAATATACTTAAGGGGTATAAGGAATGGATATATGGAGGGAAGATGCCCAATGTGTGAAAAAGAAGATAGTACTTGGCATTATATTTTTGTTTGTCAAAAAACAAAATATTGGAGAAACGAATTTCTTTTGCATATGTGGGAAAACATACCAAAGGAAATAAGAGGCAGATCAGAAGAAAACATAATGAGACTGGGAAAATTTATTGCCAAGGTAAGACAAAAATGGCTTTTGAAAACAGGGAAGACTAATGAGAACTAGGAAAAATAGTAGAAGGTATAAATGGAAACAGATATCTAAATCCAAAGTTTTAATATTGTCCAGTATATACACAACCTGGATTAATTATAATGGGACGTGAGAAAACGCAACTCCAAAACGAGGAGTACGTAAGATTTTGTACTTTTTTCTGCTTTTTGTAATTTACGTCCTCCAACGTTAAGTCATATCGGACGATGAATGGAATGGGTGAAATGATGCTCAAATGAACCCGGGACTCCATGGAGCTTAGAGTTACCCGACATTCGTCTTTTATGGAAACCCCGGAAAAAACTTTATCCAGGTAACCCACCCAGACCGAGATTCGAACTCGGGACCTCTTGAACGTGAGGTAGACATGCTACCACCACGCTACCGAGGCGGGCTTTTGTATTTATGGTACACTAATTACGTTATATATGACATAAGTTGTATATGCTAGATACTCTAATAAGAAATAGGAAATATAACTAACTCACTAAGTAACTAACACTAACATTTAAAACCATGGCTGGAACTCAATCGTGGATTTTCAGATTTCCTTCTGAGAAAAGCCCGGTGTGGCACAATGCCGGAACCTGCTTTTTTCATTTATGTAAAACTAATTTATACCATATATTAAGATGCACAGGTTTTAGACGAAATATTAATTCACCAGCAAATAGAAGAGCTTATAGCAGATGATAAATTTAATTTCTTCTGTACAACCAGAGGACTATGAGGTACTTAGATTCACATGGAATAATACTGTAACTGTTACTTCGGAGATGACCTACAGACAGTTGGGGAGATGAACAGATATAAGTAAAATGTATAACCTTCTCGTCTACATTTACTAACTGCAAAATATGATACATATATCGACGTAACAGATCTTCTGGAAGTTTCCGTTCTCTTCGTTTCTCGAACGCTCCGGAACTTTGTAGATGGTTTCCAGCGGTTACATAGGACAGCGCTCCTGAGAGTCAGTAAGTGTAAGCAGCAAGTTGATAGGCGTGATATAGTGAGTTTGTGACGACAAGGTGACGTAGAGTGTTTAGTGTTAACTTGGAAGGTCACGGATGTATACTGGTCGCCAAACTAGAATGAGATTGACCACATGGAATAACGGTCTAAATAAATGGGAGGGGATGAATACGTCATAACAGTTGCCATAGTAACGATTAAAATGACCAATTAGAGTCGAGACGTTTCCATGTCAATGTTAGACGCTAAACCTTGGTCGCCGATATTCTAACACGTGCTTAGCATGACTTGCGGGCAAGCGAGTTACGCAAACGCTGCAGTAATCATAATACCTTGGTGTTTGTTTCTCTTCTGATAACGCTGCATAAACAGAATGCCCTCACAGTAAGAGATCCTGTACTGCCAAGTTACTTTGCATTTTATTTGTGGCAATTTGCCTTGGTTTGCAT
Organism: Mantis religiosa; assembly: GCA_030765055.1. Classification (NCBI taxonomy): domain Eukaryota; kingdom Metazoa; phylum Arthropoda; class Insecta; order Mantodea; family Mantidae; genus Mantis; species Mantis religiosa. The sequence continues at coordinate 177,376,593 of CM060947.1, read as the reverse complement.
GTGTGTGAGTTCGTGTATCTGTGCGCGTGTTGTTATCATTTGCAATTGTGTTTAATGAATGCTTAATTATGCCTAAGCATAGTGGCAAGCGAAAATCTGAACGTGCTCGGGAACCAAATAAAACTGTATTTGGTAAAGGTATTCCAAATAAAAGACATACACGGGAAATAATATGCTAGTATTCCATTCTCTAAGGTGCTTCATAGGACTTCACGTGCGTAGGTGTCAGTAAGGGCATTAAGGTTAAGATTGGGAAAGAAAAGTATTTTAAAGAAGCAAGTTAGACATTGGGGGATAAATTAGAAACTCCCGGGTAAAATTATATAAACGACATTTCCCCACTTCAATAAGATCCATGACTGTAGATCCAAGACAGTAGATCCATGACTGTACTATCGTCTTTGTTATAGTATTATAAACAGTTAATAATAACAATAATAAATATAATAAAATACTGAAATACCCATTGCAGTCGCAACCGAATCACCTTCGCACGCGTAGTGCTATCGCGCATTCCATGTGGCAGCAAAAAGCGGCAACGTCGCCTCTCTCCGTACGAAATGTCAATCACTTTCTAGATTGGCGACCAGTATAGTGTGTTCGATTTCCCAACAAGTGAAGTGAACATAGAGGCTGCTCCGCACGTATTTCATTAGGCCACTATGAGAAAAAGAAAAGTTATGTCATAGGTAAACGAACTAGACCACAGTTTTGAAGTGTGAAAACTGGAAAAAATTCATATTACTATGTCCTTTTACATTATAAACATATAGAAAGGTTAGCAAACCATCACTAGTTATATCTTCTGTGTTCAAGTCCTCTCTACTACCACATCAATTGCTGTATGTTTTACTTGTTTAGCTCGAATTATCCTTTTTCAGGTAAGCTACATACTTGAACCTTGTGTGAATGATTTAAATATTTTGCTGCAGCTTCCAACAGGTGCTCCAGCGAACTTATTCCACACAGAAGGTAGGGTATTCGGACATTTTCGAACAAAACTTCTCGATATAGATTCTCCTCCACTATAGATTCATAGAGGGCAAATCTATAGAGAAATGTAATGCATTCATTATATCTATATTACATAATCCGAGCAATCTTTTAAAGAAATGACTACTGTTTGTGTCATCTTGGAACGATATTAACAGTGAAATATAAACCGAACGCCTATTGTGCCCTGGCACATAAATGAATGAAAATTCACACAGAAATGCATAAACGTTCATTCTTTGGCCTCACTACCTTCCAAAGTGTAATAATAAAGGAACTTGAACACCTCAGCAGCAGATAGAAATTATTTAAGTTGGAACTGTCATAATGTAATCACAGGAACTGTAGATGATGTCACACGTAGTTTGAAACGCTGCTCATATGTCTTACATCGCAATATACAGGTCATTCTGGCATAAAGGACTTACTGTTTACGAGGAAGTCCACAGAATATCGAAAGCTAGCACACGCTAAGCTGATGACCACGAAAGATAAAACAATAATCGATCCAACAGTCCCTACTGGTTTGGGGATGATAAAAGAACTTGATGATTCCATACTCAGAAAACTATATGCCACAAAAAATGTTACAAGGAAGAATTTATTTCCTCCCCAATAAAGTCGTCCTTTAAAGGTTTTGTTACTTGTATAAGCGCTTTTGTTTTTCTAACCTCATTTTTAAATGACAAACATCTTGTCAGAAGCTATGTGACCAGACAGAGCCGATTGACGTATCCTAAATTTCATTCATTCACATATTTATTTATGCTATATTCATTCTGAATCTTTCAACAAGCAGGAATATCTTTTTGTTGCAGCTATGTTAAGTATACCTTGTCTCTTAGAAAAGATGAACAAGTAGAGAAGGAAAAAGAAGATACACGTACACACGCACAAACACGCTCGCGCACACACACACATTCACACACGTCATTCTCATTGTCGTCATTGTTTAATCCATCACTGAACTGTTTCATTCCTTGCTCTCACCATTCCTGGGGACTCGTATTTTTTGGCTTATGGTCTGACGTCCGCCTCGGGGTGTCTGCCTCACGTCCAAGAGATTCCGAGTTCGAATCTCGGTTAGGGTGAGTTATCTGAATAAGGTTTTTTCGGGGTTTCCCTTATCCTAATAGACAAATGTCGGGTAAATCTAAGCTCCATGGATCCCGGACTCATTTGAGTATCACTTCACGCATTTCATTTTCGTCCGATATGACACATCTCTTACTGTTTTTGAGACTATTAATTCTATTTTATGCAATTTTTTCATCTTAAAATGTAAACTATTTATCCTTAACTCTTCACAAATTTATGGATTTTTCTTTTTATCCTCCGACATTTATGAATTGCGTTTAGACTGCTTGTGCAGCATTTTTCTGTTTATAAATTATGCTTCTCACTCTATGAAATTAATTATTGCACTGCATCAGCTGGAACGGCATTCACTGGTGCCAATGGAACATAAATAATACAAGATCGTGAATTCATAAAATTAAATATACTTGGTAGCAATAAAAAAGACTAGAAGAATTAAATCCTCTTATACAATTGCTGTGAATAAATAAGTACCTTCAAGTATTAAAGTTGCAGGAAACAACAGTAAAATAAACCTTAACGCTTGTACAAGGAGAATATTAGGACATGAAACTTGACAGTCACATATATTAAGACGTAAGTCGTTCAGAAAATCTTATTCCGTGCCGACAGTGTCCTGATATATGCGTAGCTACATTTATTTCTCCCACACACTGTAACTCTCCCTTGCTTGCTCCAGTAGCTCCTTGGCATATGACAGCTTTATTTACCTTTCAGAGGCTGCGATATAGAGGATAGTATTTCTTCTTTCTCTCTCCTCTTCCCTCCATTTCACCTATATTCTCTGTAAGAAGCAGCATACGAAGACACACTCACACATTCTTCAGGGTTTCTGCCTCGGGGGAGACGACTGACTCCAAAACACGAGAGAGAGGACGTCTATCTCTTTCTGAATATTTTCAATTTGCCTTCTTTCCTTGTCCTAGCGCCATGTTTTGTGCTGCGGTTCGCCAGAATCTCTCAGCCAGCTAGATCCTCACATTTTTTGAAAAGTAACACAAATCAGACTGTACTTGAGTAAGAACGTTCCCAACCTCATACTCCACCTGAGCATCCTCTCTCTTCATTTTGAATTTTTCCTTCAATAATATTGATAAAGAATAACAATCTATAAATTAAGACAACACTGTGTATCTATCCTATTTATAGCAATAGCTATTTTACTGTATATGTGTACTAGAACATATAATATGGGTCACTCAGCTAACGCTCAGTTTATTACCATCATTTTTTACATCGATTGTTGTATTTTCTGAATGTTGAATTACTCGGGAAACAAACTTTAGATGACAAATTGATAACTAGTTGCTGCTAAACATTTAAATTTAACATATAAGTGATTCGTGTTTTACTTGACACAGTGTTGCTCACACTCATAACAAAACAACTGAAGGAGTTATTTTAGATATTTTATGTTTGAGAGGAATCGTAATGTTTAATGAAATTGTTAAAATGTAAGGTAGATTAGGTGTAACCATGACAACCTAAAATGTGAAGAAGTTGTTAAAAGTTTTAAAGATAATTTTTTCTGATTAAGAACGTCCTAGGAGAAAGACGTTCATTTGTGTCTCTCCGAGTTTGTGCAGAATTATTTTGAGTGTGAATTTAAGATGCACAAATAGTGTGGGTGTAAGAAAAAACTAGTTTTGGCTTCACTCTTCGTCAGATCATTGATTATTTTCTGTAGTGCCGATCTGCAAGTTCGCAGAATCTTAATCTGCAAGAATTCAATATTGAGTATTTTATAAAAGGATATCATCTACAGATCTTACAATTTTGATAGGATGTAATAATGGTTTTAGTAGAATAAATTCCAGTGTTTTGAAGAAGAGAAAAATGGTTATTGTTTTCTAACAAATTATTCTCGCTGTGATACTACGGTCAGAGAGAGACAGAGAGAGAGAGAGAGAGAGAGAGAGAGAGAGAGAGAGAGAGAGAGAGAGAGAGAGAGAGAGAGAGGGAGAAGACTCATTGCTCCAGAGCCGAGGCACACTTCAAGATCGACACAGAAGATGAGAATAATTTATCATCTTCCATCCTTAGTGCCTTTTGCACTAAATATTCAGCTATCACAACTGAAATGCACTTGGCTTTGTCTGGTGAATATCTACACTGGTCTTTAATAAGTTTCTTATATAAGCCTCCGAATACAAAACAATCGTTCCGATGAACGATTATACAGGCTCCTTATATAGGCTCCGAATAAAAAATTATCGTTCCGATGAACGATTATACAGGCTCCTTATATAGGCTCCGAATAGAAAACAATCGTTCCCATGAACCATTATATAGGCTCAGAATACAAAACAGTTGTTCCGATGAACGATTATATTGGCTCCTTATATAGGCTACGAATACAAAACAATCGTTCCCATGAACGAACCTCCTCGGAATCCAAATAAATCCTTTGGAGGGAACAAGCTGCGTATATTGTATTGAGGAAGAATGACTATTAGCTGAATTTATTTACTTTAAAACTTTTATTGCGAGATTTAACCTTCTTAATTAACTGAGTGAAAAACATATTTATATTTGTGATTTATAGGAATATCAGGGTTTGTACAATTTGTTTTGGGAGGCGTGCATTTTACATTTTCTCAGTACAACAGAAAAAACATTTTGGCATCATAAAATGTTACGCTAACATATACGTGTTTAAAAAATGTGATTGCATTAGTACATTAATATTTTTATATTATCGACATCAGTGAAATAATCGGAATACTCAATAAATGACCTGCTCGCACTGCAACACTTTGACAAGGTATACCTCCTTTTTGAAAATGTTTGTCGAAAGGAAACCTTTTGCCTTCGAGTCAGCGATATTGGAAGGAGGAATAATGGACAGCAGTCCGGAAATAATCTCCTAATGGCATCAGCGGCTTACAGAAATGGCAACTGTCTACACGCGAACGTAGCTCCATTTGTAGAGCACCGCTCCCAAAATTAGAAGGAACAATGATAAAGATTCAATTACCAAGAAGCAAAAGCGCCATTTATACTTCATCTACATATTCTGAAGATTGAGACGATATCTGAGATATTCTTTCAATAAAAGAAAACCTTTTTGTAATTCTTTGATTTAGCAGAGACCATAACGATAACGTCTTGCTCATTAAATTAAACAAGGAAGGAGACATGTTATCTTCTATGAGTCTTTCAAAATGACCGTACTGAGAATTTGTGTAGGTTTCAACTACAGTGCAAAATAGACCTGTTCAATTCTAGGATTTATCATCCTTTATAACAGCGAGCTACAACTTAAGCCACGTAAATAGTCAACAAATGTAAGAAAAAAGCGGTGTCGTTTGCTGATTTAAATACCTTTTATTTTCTACCAAACTTTGTGCGTTACAAATAAGTATAGGTAAAATGTGAGAACGACTTTAAAAGCATTGTGATTCGCTAATATATGTTTAGATGTACGTAAGTACAAAATTTAGGTGCTTTACAGTGCACTTCATGGAAATTATAACTTTCTTTCAGAAAAAAGAAGTAACTGAATCACAAACGAGGGAATTTAGATTAGAAAAACAGGGAACCAGAGCTAATTAAATTCATCAAAGGTCAACTGTGGCACATCTCCATTAGATATAGCATTTGATAGCATTCTTCTTGCTCAGTTGATATAAATACCACCAACTGCTCATAAGATCTAATTATGATAATGACCTGGCCGTAGTTGGTGTTAAATACAATTATTTCAGTGGCTCCGCATACATTATATTAGAGAACATTAACTGTTGCGTTTTAAGCAAATCATCTTTGGTTAGGTGGACGCCATTATGTTCCAGGCGTATGCATTTTTGGAACAGTTTTCGCAGCTCAAAACGCTCCAAACTTTTTATTAATGTTTTTAACGCAGGGGAAGACAGGTACTGGTGGTGTGACGTCAGCTCCGTCAGCTCTAACCGCCAAATATGCCCCCGAACAAAAGGCAGGTTAGCGTATGACGTCACCGCGCTGATTTCCGCTCGACAGAAAACGTATGGGGTATTAACAATATGTACAAATTACATCTTGGGTGTTGTAACATTAATGCTGAGTGCTTTAATTACACAACTGGTCACAGTTTATAAACAATTACATTTTGGCTCTGTGCTATGAAAAAATATATAAAACTTCAACACGTAGTTTATCTGAAGGTCAGGCATAATACAAAGTAAATAAAATAAAACAAAGTAATGTTCTCTGCAAATTAGAGGAGACCCATTCACAATAGAGTTACGTGGACGTTTTCCGACACTTTCTGTTTCATTTTTCTTTTACTAGTTTAACAATATCAGGACGTGATTTCTAAGAAATTTGTAATCGAAGACTTTATATTAGATTGTAATCCGACAAGGTATTTCGGGGTTTAGACTTGGTTAATTTCATAACAGAAAAACAAATTGTTCGCACACAGATGTCGAGCCAAACACCCACAATGCCCGTGCGGTAAGTGAGCACAACCTCTGAATTGTAACATTTTTGTAAAAATCAGCCAACTCTTTCTTGTGGGTATATTTGTTCTTCAATAAATTGTTACATTGTAAATTTAACAGTTTCTTTAGGTACGTGGCAGCTACATTGTTGTCATTGAGTGTGCTAAATCTGACTGAACCCTCAGATACTGTACTCACAGCACATTTATATAGGCACATGGCTCTTGCCTGACGTCATACGCAATGCAGGCCTCCCTTCCGGCTGAAATACGTCAGAACTCTCGAAGCTGTCTTCCTTTGTTTTAACTCAATTTCCCAATAATTGCAATGCGTGACATTTGGCGCTGAAGAGTAATTTAGTCAGCTGATGCTGTTTCAAGACAAGATTTGGTTTACTTACTGACTTGAAACTGGTTGATTCCCATTGTAACGTCGGCACTGTTTTAGTGTAGAGTCGGCTACATTCTCCAGAACCGAAATATATTGTTTCTATTATATACACATACATATATCTATTTCAGTGGAGATTCACAATTACTATTTTATTCGTTAATTTACTATTTCTGTCTAAATATTTATGTGTAGAATTTAGTTTTAAAAGTTGCGAAATTCATCGAAACTCCCTACTCCACCCAGATATAGGACGGCTCATTTTCCTCTGCTGAAGCAATTGTAAACACTTCAGCTAGATGGCAGCTGTGGAAACATGTAGAGGAAAGTTGTTTCAAGGTCTCCATTTTGGGTGGGTATTTGTGATAGTCAACAAAGCAGCAGAAACTAAAGCCAAACTCCGGAAATTTTGCATAGTTTTGCAATGTGTTATCAAAGATAAGGGTTTACAGAATTATTATTATTATTATTATTATTATTATTATTATTATTATTATTATTATTATTATTATTATTATTATTATTATTATTATTATTATTATTATTATTATTATTATTATTATTATTATTATTATTATTATTATTATTATTATTATTATTATTATTATTATTATTATTATTATTATTATTATTATTATTATATTATAGTATTAGTATATACTTTGTTCTAGAAAGAAATATTGTCTAAATCACTGTGACTAATGCTGAGCTCCCTATCATATAATATGCTGACAATGGGGTCAGCACATATGCATCCCCACATATGGGATGCTAGGCACATATGGAAACATTTATTTAGTAGGCATAGCAAGGGAAAGGGACGTTGCTATTTGCAGAAGTGGGAAATTCAATATTTAATATATTATAAATATGATACTTTACAATTAACACATAATTCAATATGTTAATACATATAAGAATTTTATATATTCATTAGTTATGTTTTTATTGCGGGGGTTAAGTGTAGCTGAAATGCTTGCCATTTTTCAGAACGAAGATGATTTGGATACACACAATGAAACTGACATCCTGCTGCAACCTCCTGAAAATGCTTCTGAAGGTGTTACCGATGAAGATTCTGGCGAAAAAGACAATATGAACATCAACAATCTGCCCAAAGTATGCTTCAGACAGACAGAAATGCATATGACTAGCCACTCTGCAGAAACTGAAGGAACTTCTGAGTCTAAATCCAAGAAAAATGTGGTGGAAAACTGGACCATTTAGAGTTTTGTAGAAGAATTACAACAGCAATACTCTACAGACATGGAGTTCCAAAATAAGCTGCTGGTAAACCTCCAAAGCATGAGAATGTGGACTCCAGATATGATCACACTGATCATTTTGTAGCACCACAGAAGAATAGAACACCTTGTCGACTGTGCTACATGAAGACTCCAACCACATGCAATAAATGTGAAGTGGGTCTGCATGTGAAGTGTTTTCTTCCATACCACACCAAAACATAATAGCATTATCCAAAATACTTTTAAAATGCTCCTTATTTTGAGTATGAAAAATAGCTCTAATTTGTGTTCCAGTTGATTTCTACAAACACTAATTCTATATCTTTAATAGCAGTATAATATATTACTTGTCTCCTGAAATGTTACTCTTGATTCTAGTAATCAGTACACAGCGCTTTTCCTTGAAACATAGTCACTATTCTTACGTGTCCTTGTTCCTAACGTCCCACATATGAGACACTTGATTATCCGAGACAACTGAATGTTGGGCAGTAAAATCTGTTAAAATAAGTAAAACTAACTTAAAACAACACAATATGTAGGAATTGAAGGAAAATTTAAGGTGAAACTCATTTCAGGCATATCTGGGTTAAGTTCTGCTTTCCTGATGTGGTTTCCCACCAAATGGATTATATTCAAGTCACATAACTCAACATTCAGACATATACATCGATTATATCGCTGCGATAACTTAATACATTGCCCCATGTCTACTTCAGAAGAAACTTTTGATATACTGTGTAACAGACATGACATTTTAATGCACGCTGCACTTCCAATTTACACCAAACGCAGGAACACTTATTTGTCATCCAACTAACGTCGTTCAGTTAAGTTGATTCTTTGAATTTGTTGCAAGCCAACAGAAATATGGAAAAAGTAGTCAGTATTTTGTGCATAGTATTAAGTATAATCGTGCTTAGGTATAGGCAATGCTCACAAATTTGCGATACAAGTATATTTTTATTGAGAATTCTTCAACTTATAACTTCCTCAGTTGAATTTTAAAAAGTGTACCATCATGTAACTGTAAAGCAAATAATCGTCTCTTATTTTTGAGATTTTATGTGGAAAAACGAGACTATGATTACTCAGAAAATTATAACTCTGTAATCCCTTTGAGAAATGGGCTGGAGCCAATCAGGTTCTGAGTGAACGTGGAGACATTAGGGAACTAAAAAAGGAAAGAAAGAAAAGAAAAGCATCGCGATCTAAGAGAATTGTTCGCATTTTCTAAGCATATTCATTCACTGAGTTAAAAAAGCTGGCTGAATGTTTTAATAAGGCATGTGGCAAAGATATCTTCCACAAAAAGACACACTGAAGCAGAGGGGCACATCATTTACGCCTGTTTCAAGGAGTTTTATAAAACAAAAAATGTATTTTAAACGTCAAAAATGATTTCTGGCGTTGCTTTAACTTACTATTATTTTCTCAGTCAAACAATATTCAACTATACAGCTGGACCACTATCTTAAAATTAGAAAGGGAGAATTTTGTACACTGCAGGGTCAAAATGAAAAGAGATCGTCTGTCAATGATGTTTAAGATGATTTGATCCACAGTCCGTCTCAGCACGTACTTAGCATAAAAATAATGATAACAATGCGTACATCTGGGGTTAATAATTTTGAATGTGCATACTAAGAAATAGGTTTGTGCCTTGTACATTTGTCATAATGGGCTTAACGTGTCCAAAAGTAATATGAATTAAGCAGGTTCATTTTGGAAAGAGGTTTAAACCATCTCAAGATCATTGAGTATTCTGAAGCAGTTCGAAACAATAGTGATAGTCTCTTAAGGACGAAGAATGCAATTTGTATAGCGTAGTCCACACCTGAGTGCAATTGGCTGAAAACAAAAATGTAGATACACTGAAAGTTTATAAGCAAACACTTAACTACATGTATACGAGTACATCCAACCTAATCGAAACGTCTCTGTCGAAGTATCTGCGGTTGTTGGTACAGTTTGTGATTCAAGGATAAAGCTATTAAGACACGTTGGTGACCATGCAAAGTTCTCCATCTTGGTTTCAGAACACACGAAAATAGTTCAAGACAGATGAAATTAAATGATGATGCTTGGTTTAAAACTTTTGTGAAAAGTAACACCAAGTGATTTTGAAGTAATAATACAAATGATAAATCACCAAGTCTGCGAAACACTAACACTACATAAGGAATGGCTATACCTATAACACACTAATTATTATGTCACACTCAACTGTTGAAAAGTGATGAATTTTACATTAGTCTCGTGCTTACATTTTGAATTTCAACGCAGCCTATTTTTGGGACTTCCAGTGATTTGTGAAAACCCCTAGTAGCTTTAAAAACTGAATATAATTGTTATTATGCGCATTTTATTTCAAAACATGATGATGGTACCAACCTAGTGCCAAATAAATCTGCCCATAAACACATGCATACTCCTGTGTTTAGACTTCCTATTACACTTGTTTTCCATAGTAATTTTAAAAACCCAAACATTTGTTTGTAGCCATGAGACAGCACTTCAAAAACGAAATGGATTTAAACGGCTTTAATTATTATAGTGTATATCAAATGTGCCACTTTCAAATAATGGCAAATACTGTTGCACTGTAAGAATTATATCGTTTAGATGTTAAAAGATGTTAAGATGTTGCAGATGTTAAAATGAAAATTTAATGCATTTGTTGCGTCAGAAATCCTTTTCAAGAGTAACGCGATATTGTGTTTAATTACGCCTTTTTTTGGAACCCATGATCTTCAGCTCACTCATTAAAACGAACAATTATTAAATATCCATTGTAATACCGTGGTGTTATTCATAAATGTCTTTGTATAAAATATGTCAAAATAATTTATAAAACAGTAAATATTAATTTTATACTAAAGTTTCCAAAGTAACTTAAAAAAATCAAGAGTAAGGGATTCATGCATAAAGCTTAACTTCTACCCTCTCTGCCTCCGCTGTAAATTCTGCTATTCAACTGAATGACTTGTTTTTGCTCTCCTTGCTGGAGTATAAATGTTTAATGTACAAAACGTTACCTGCTTCTTCGATATTCAGAGGTTCAAGAAACTTTTGAGGAAGGAATTACGAGGTTTGCTCCTGACATTTGAAGCAACCAGAAGAAGATGGACAGTCAGACTCTTGGCAGATCTCTCGAGTACTTCCATTACTATTTCATTGCAAAATGTTCTAACTTCCACCAGGTTGTCCATTATAACTGAAGGTTAAGTATTCCATTTAAATGATAATACATCACCTGGTACAATGTTTCAAGCTCTGAATCTACAGGCATTCAAACAACATTGTGTGTACAGTTCATTCATCGTCAATTATATTCGGGGAAATAGGTTCCTATGTTTTCCATTTGGTTCATTTCTACTTCATTTGTCTTATACAAATGCTATACACGACTAGCTGAAAATCTATCCAACTATATCTTCTTGTTCCTACGGAAAAGATCAAGTAGTTATACTTTAAGCTTCAACGATCAGTTCTGCGAAATTATTTGCGATTAGTACAAGATTAAAAAAAACTGAGTATTAAAAATGCCATTTCTCCAGTTTTATTTGAATTTGTGATTAGAATCTTGGATTATGATTAATAAATTTTTCCTCATAGAAATGCGCTTCTTTTAAGTTAAACATATATATGGTTATATTATTTATTGAATTCATAAATACAAACAATTGAGCACTGTAACTCAACCTAATAATGCTGGATTTTTAAAGGCTAGAGCTTACAGAAACTTTGCCCTAAATTATTTAAACTAAATTGATAGAACTTAATTATTGTACAAAAATTAATTAAAATAACCCTTTAAAACCTAATCAAATATGAATTACCGCTTCTACATTCTGAGTTGCAATTATCAAAATCTACCAGATTTATCAAAACTTTCAATGGAGTTGAATTCACAAAACAAATTTCTGCTGTTTTTGCACAATGATATATCTAAACAATCTGATTCTATATGTTTAATTGAATCTGTGTCTCCAAAAACATAGTAAGTTCTGCTCAAGGTTAAAAGACTTTATAACACAAAATCCAAATGTATTATAATATAGGTTCTGTAAATTCAAGAAAATATTAAAAATATAAAAAAAAATTTAAAAAGATTTAGTATCCCATAATTAATTCTACACAAATATTTTTTACATTTGATATCTGAAAATTATATATGGTAGTCATTTAAGTTCATTTCATTTATAAAAGTTTCATTTTAATTATTATATTTCATAACTTTGAATTAGCTTCGAATTAAATGTTAGGCCTTAACTTGCACATTTGCCCTTGTTTTGAGATTAAGAGACTTTTTCTTTCAAAGGCGATGCTATAATTCATGCTCTTATAATTTTTTGCTGTAAAAGTTTACTAGTAACAAAAAACCCGCAGCATGACTTTCTTGTTTGTATCTTGGCAATGAAGGAGCTGGCTAATTTCTGCGGCAATATGGAGGTGCGGCATAAGCATTTAAGCTTTCCTCTAAGATGCATTGCATATAACATAAATAAACAATTTACTTTAATCATTTTCCTGAAGACAGAGACGTTGATAGGACTTTAGTACCTCGGATTTTAAGCTTTTGTCAAAGGCTAGAAATGTTCATCTGATGAACCACTTATGCATATTTATTCCATTATCTTCAACTTGCAGTGAAAACTTGTCTTCATAGCCTCTCTTGAAGTATTAATTCTTTGCCCAGATTGCTTTCACAATCTATTCCCTATGCACCAAAAACTTAATTTTGGATTGAATTTATATTTATGGTATGACCATGAATACGGAATGAGTCTTACATGTCTGCCGTTCAATATTTACAAATGCAAACTCAAGGGGAAGAAGCTAAACTGGAAGACCAGAAAACTTTGGGACGAAGCTTTTGTGAAGTCGTAACACGCTAAAATGATCAAATCATACAGAACATAATTATGGTGATAAATTTATATTTATAGTTCCTTTATACATTATAGTCATGTCATGTTCAAATTTGCAAGGTACTGAAATTACATTTGGCCCAAGATTCGTGACTCTGGTCCAATATTTCAAACCTGTAATTATGTTTTTGGAGTATGGAGAACATAATTTATCTAATAACCGAATCTTATTTATCTACTGAAGGGACAGTAACGTCCACTTCCTCAGATTACCTTCTTTTATGCGAGAGTTACACCTCTAAAGGTCTTTACAGGATAATGCCGTGGGTTATTAGTTTGTTGAAAAGTAAATTTTGGATTATATGATATCTTGGTTACGTGGCGAAGAGTGGGTGAATTATGGGCCCGTAACCAATTAGGTCATTTGGGCCTGATGCCAAAACTAAAAGCTAAAAGCTTACAAACTGATAGTTAAAAAATTCAAGCGGGAAATAAAACCTGAAAAATAAACTAAAAGCATAAAATTATTAAAATTATAAAAATGATACATATAATCTCAGTACCGTAAAACACACCTGAAGTCAAAGAGAAATTAAACCTGTGTATTGAAACCTATTTTGGGGAGGCAAAGAAGTAGTTCAAATATAGTGAATATATATGTATATATTAGTTCAAATATAATGATAGAAAAATGTGAGGAGAAACTATGCAATGCAGCATTCATCTAGCAACCAAGGAAAATTGCAAAAAGTACTTCATGATTGGCATCTGGGTCCTGAAACCAGGACTTCCCGAATGGGTGGAGCTCGCATTACCCTGTTGTCACGTCACTAGGTACGGACAGTAAGACCAATAATTCTGGGGCTTATGAGATACAGCTTTTATATCAATCAGAAAATGTATCAACTCCTGGGCTAGTAATAAGAATTAGCAATATGTGTGAACTGTTTCCATAATCGGCGTATTTACTTGCTTATAGAATTTTATCATTTCTCGTCGAAAAGCTTGTAACAGTAGTTGCTTCTTTGCTTTCTGATTATCTGTTAGATAATAATGCAAAAAATAACATAAAAGGTCACTTGAAGCAAATAATTTCGAATGTATACAGATAAAAATACAGAAGTATACCTTCAAATGAAGAGAAACTGGAGTAGCGAGCCAGAGATCGAACCTGTACCTACTAGTACAAGTGGAGGCTTCCATCTGAAACCGAGAGCTTCCCTCCATTGTATTTTTGTGGGTAACAAGCCAATTTCGTATATTTTCATAGCTTTCCTTTCCTCATCTTCAGAGGGTTCTTGACCGCATGTTTTCCTTTTTCCCCTTTCTGCTCCCTTCCTTATTGAATTTGCTCTTGCATCTCTCGTTCTTTAAGATTATCTCTACTCCAGCTGATTACTGGATCCGTACACAGTTTGTGATTATGGAAACGGGCATTGAAGCAAGAGAGCAAGTTAAGCTCTAGAGCTTCAACTGATTCTGCAAAAACATTCCATACCAAGATTTCAGCGGAAACGTGTTTTGAAAATCCCTGAATCAAATTATAGAAAATATTTTGCATACGAGAGAGAATGGGGCAGAGAGAAAAAGAGAGAGAATAGAGATAACTTAAAACGGAATTTCGAGTAAGTACCAAACTGGTATTTAAATCCAGGTTCTTCTGAAGATAAGACTTGAAAATTTTACGATAAACAGTTCCAATAGTGTGAAGAATGAATAGGTATGTATCTGTGTGCTTCAGTAATTTCATGTCTGCCTCACGTTCTAGAGGTACCGAGTTCTAATCTCGGACAGGGCGAGTTACCTGGATAAGGTTTTTCCGGGGTTTTCCCTTATCCTAAAAGACGAATGTCGGGTAATTCTGCTCTATGGACCCTGGGCTCATTTGAGCATCATTTCACCCTTGCATTCATCGTGCGATATGACTTAAAGTTGGAGGACGTAAATTACAAAGAAAAAAGGAGTGCAGGTCAAAAAATACAAAGTAAAGCAAAGAAAACTAAAGATAAAAAGCATGGAGCTCTTTGATTAAAAACAGGAAAGAAAAATTAAAGACAAATGAAGCCTTATCAAGATACAATATTTCTATGCGATACTTATTTGACATTCTTTTCTCAAATATTACAAATGTGTGAAGGTCTCATAATAAAAACATTTGAGTATACTGTATTGATATTCCATAGATTCATGCAGCGGAATGTCTGGATGTTAAAAGTTTATAATAATGATAACAATAATAAGGAAAGGGATAACAGTAATAAATAGCCTTCGTAGTGCAGATGACAGCTTGTCTTCCTCACGTTCAAGTAGACTCGAGTTCGAATTTCAGTCAAAGTGAGTTATCTGGATAAGGGTTTTTCAGGAGTTCTCCCATATCCTTAAAGTATAATGTCGTATAAGTCTAAGCTTTATGGACACTGGCTCATTTGAGATCATTTCACCCACTTCATTTACCATCCGATATTACTTAAAATTGGGAGGACTTAAATTAAAAACAAAACAATAATAATAAATATTGGAAGGAAATTTGGGTACTAACCAGGTAATGCGACCAAGTGCGCTAGAGAAGCGGAACTCTTCTAATGGTAAATAAAACTTCTCTATAAGGACCCAAAACGTTATCGATAAACACCTCAGCTTACTGTATGCCCGGCTGGTTGGATGGGGAGTCAAAATTTATCTTTAAAAAACTTGTAGAGACCACGATCGACATATAGGTGTTCCGCCCTGGGGTAGAGCTGGTCTCCCCGTGAGCTCTTTTCGGTTACAGCTTGCAAAAATATGACATTAAAAAGGGTTTGATTCTGTGAAAAAAAAAATTATTTTTAAATATATTGTTTGGATGTCGGAGCTTTGTTTCATAATGCCCATTTAGCTGCAGAAGCTAAATGAAATATAATGCGACAAATAATCAATATATAATATTAATATATAATTTGTAATGTGACAAGTATAGGGCCTCAGGATCAAGTTGTAACACGAGATTTAAAATATTATCTTCAATTATACATATACAAGTAATCACCATTCAGATATTCACAATTCATACTTGTGCTGTAAATAGGCACTACGTAAACTTTTAGATTTTTTAAGAATATCGACAGTGAGGTAAAGAAAATCAGAAATAGAACTGTGATATTTCATACCTACACATTTATGTGAGTATTAGGACTATTTGTCGTTATTAAGCTATTGTAGAGACATATAGAAACTTATGAAAATAAGGTAGTAAGCATCTTTCTCAGATAAGTCATAAACGATATTAATTTAACTAATTCGTCATATCGGGGTTGATAAACCACTTTCTGCAACGCTGAATGTGGTAGCATGTCATATGTGTGATCTATAATGGAAAGCCAGAGACATTTTAAAACTGACAGCGTAAATTAAATATATTTATTTGTTTATTTGTTCCCCATGTCACATGTTATATTATTTGTAATTTTTATTTAATTGCTATTAAATGAGTTGCCAAATGTAATGGATTAAGTTCCAAATAAATCCATATGTAACAAAATAACAAGTTGGCATAAACAGATCTCAACAGCTATTGGTAGAAATTCAAGTTAAAGAACTTGTTTTTTGTATGATCTCCAAAATAAACATTTTAATGGAAATATTTGAATATGTTTTGAGAATGTTAAAAATAATGAGCATTTAAGCATGCGAAATTTGGTTTCAATTGTGTAGAGTTTTGTGAAATTACTTATGTTGCATTTTTATAAATCATAAACTTGTTGTTTATCCAAAGTTTATTTACATGTGTTCATATTATTCACTGACAATACACTACAGGATATTTCTGGTGAATTGGTGAAATATTTGTATTGAATTTTTGTGTGGAGTAGAATAATTCTCTTCTGTAGATAAGTGGTAGAAAAAGAAAAGTTTGGAAAGCGCAGGAAAATCGATAGAGCAATTTAAGAACATAAATATTGGACATATAGATTTTTTCATTGAGAGAATAGTAAACTGGAAGGTTATGTTTCCGTTTACTTTGAACATTAAGTATTTTCCGAAAGTTTAACGCTGATTCTAGTGACTTCTCTAAAATGTTTTCCCTATATAAGAACTGCTTACGCTTGAAGTGATGTCCCAAGTCGGCCATGCAATGCATGCGTAATTTTTGAATTAGATCAAATTATAGTAACTTTTTCTCCACTATTTACTTCATATATACGTTTTAACATTAAATACTTTCACTAGAAAGTAACAAATATGTATTAAATTCATACAAATGCCCAAAAAATTTTAATACATTTTAATGGCACATCAATGAGTAATAAATAGCTCTGTGCATATTAGCTATTGCTTTTGTTTATCTCTTTACAAAGTTTTAGCATTCAGTTTTTTACATAATCTCAAACCAGATTTTCTCGTTTAAACAGCAAACCCAAAACAGGAGATCACTTGACACAGTCTCTCCAACTGAAATGCTTTCACATTTCTACAGAACTCTGTCTTTTCAAGAATGGAGTGTGTAACGTATTTCAGGGTTCTTCACTTTAAATGAACTCTTTCAATTCTTTTTAGAGAATTCTTTGCCACTTCTTGGAAGATATTTAAAGTGCACTCAAGCATAAAAATGAGAGTGCTTATTCTTAATTGAAACTTCTTATGGAGTACAAATTAATGACAATTATCTAGTTCTTAGACATAACAAAAAATTTAAGCAGTAACCTTAATGCAGTTTATGAAGTGCTCAAGATTTCTAAAGTGTGTGTATACTGTGCAGTGGCTGATACAACCTTAATACTCATTTTGAAATGTTTCAAACGTTACACAAAATGTAAATATTTCACAACATCCTAAACGTGCCATTGAAAGTGTCAGCACCTCAATATAAAGGTTTATATAACATTAAATGTAACAAATATTTTGAGATATACCTAGATGGAACAAAGCTGTTACAAGGTCATCTATTTTCCTTGCGGTTCCGTAAGTTACGCATAACAAAGCTTATTTGTTTTACATTTGCTGTTGAAATAATGACCCTTCATAGCTGTGCACAATTTCAATCGCAGAACTTAATTCAGATATAGCATATTAAGAACACTTCTAAGACCGTGAAATCGACAGCCGAGCTTTTAGCGTGCCTAAATGGTTCCGTCCGAGCTGAGAGAAGGCTTATTGTTGAATTTTTTAAGAGTGCGTTACATTTTAAAACACCTCATACCTTCTGCTCTTACAGAAGGTGCTAGTAGTGCATTCTATTTCAGAGATTAATGTAATTTCATAGTAAATGTTCTTTTTCAGTTATATTTTGGTGTAATTTTCTACACTTCATAATACAACTTTCGCGATTTGAAAGTCTAGAGGAATGAACTAGGTAGAGCGAACTGACCCTTACACCGACGGAGGGTGGGACGGGGGCATCTATGTAGACCCATTATCACAATGGACCATCCAAACTACTTACAATATTTTACACTGCATAACTAATGAGTGTAACTCAGGCTTATTACATTATGTGCTTGTTCTTACATATGTAAAGATTTTACTTGATTTATCTATTTAGCTATCATTTATTTATGAAACTGCTAATCATACAATTCAATTATTCCGGAATCATTACATACCAAAATTTCTTGAAAGGCAACTAAATTTTGAACACCTATCAAAGCGAAATATAATGAAGTACAGAATTGTCAGTGAGTGAACTTGAAGTATCATACTTTGTTTACATTTTATAATACTTTTATAATATACAACTATTTTAACTCGGGAAATTAATCATTATTTCACACTAACCCGTGTAGGCTAAGATTTGTTTAAAAAGATTCAGATTGAAAATTTCAATACCATAGCCGGGATTTGAACCGCAGAACTCCCGGTATCCGTCAGGTTGCTCTTAACCATTAAACTACCCTGGCCAACATATCAGCATAACAAATTCTCCAACTCACTTTGTATTTTCCCGGTAAACCACTATGGGTTTCCATATACAATGAGATATGCATATTTTTTGCGAATTACTGTGCTGTAAGTACTTAAGTACCGGGCTTCATAGTTAATTGAAGTAAATTAATAGTTCTTCCTCACTGACCGATTAATTAAAATTAAATTAATTAAATTTTTAAACTAATAAGAGTGCACTATGGAAAGAAAATCGTAAGAATGAAGCTTAAAATAAGTAAGGATACATCTGTTAAAGTTCCCTAGGAAATTTCAAATAAAACTCTCTTCATTCACACACTGTATGAAATAACACAATGCCCGCCTCCGTAGCGTAGATGGTAGCGTGTCTGCCTAATGTTCAAGAGCTCCCGAGTTCGGGTCTCGGTTAGGATGAGTTACCTGGATAAGGTTTTTCCGGGGTTTTCCCTTATCCTGATAGACGAATGTCTGGTAGATCTAAGCTCCATGGACCCCGGACTCATTTGAGCATCACTTCACCCATTTCATTCATCATCCGATATGACAACGTTGGAGGACGTATGATTACAAAAAACTGACACAAACCATTAAATTTCATTCATTTCTAAAGATATATTCCGCCGAATCTATGGACTTTGTGCATATTTTATCCGCAGATATCCCCGGTGATTGCAAAATGAAGGATAACCAACACTTCCAGCGCCTTCTATAAGATACTAAGTATCGTCCATTGCACAAATAGTTTGCTTACTTTCATGCCAGCCTATGTAGAGCAGGTTGTAGCAGGTTCAACTATGTTTATTCACATTTTCCTCATTCTAACTGGGCAATGCGAGGATGGAGGACTTAAGGTTTGCGGTGCGTCCTTCCCAAATATTCATTTCATGCATCGCAAGTGTCCCCAGCAGTATGTAGTAACAACGGGCATTAAACGCTGGTCACACTTGGAAAATAGCTGGGTTATATTGACTATGCTGCCAATTGGCGGTCTCTCAGATAATTGTAAACATTCATCCTGAACATAGAAGACTGTAACAGGCTATAAGGTTATACCTATATCGGCCATATGTCAAAATCCTACAGAAGTAAACCGAATCAAGATTTCGAAGATTGCTGCTTATAATGTGAGAAACGGATTAAATAGGATCTTCTCGTAGCTCAATTGATGGAGCACTTGCCTCTTGCACGAGAGGTACCGGGTTCGATTCCCGGTTCAGCATGGATCCTTTCTCTAGGCAAATGTGTTCTCTCTACTGTCCAGAGTCTGGAAGTATGAGTCAGATGACCGAACGTAATGGCTCAGATGGTTTCGTCTGTGGTCCGCCTTCGGGAGATGTGGGTTTGATTCCCATGCCCGGCCTATCTTTCCGGGTTGCCAGGTGAGTGCTGGCTAAGTTGATTACATCCTCCGAATTTCCTGTCCCTCCATTTAATCTCAAATATCGGTTTACATCTCTCATCTGGTGATCTTTTTCAGAGGAGCAAGCCTTGGCGCTACATTGCAAGATATTCTTCTGGTTAACAACCCCTCCTCCGTCAGCTCGGTAACTCCCTTATCGTCAGACGGGGTGGGGGTCAATCTTCACTCTGTGTGGACTGCCCTGGTAGATACACTCACCCCAAGGGCGCCCGACGCCTCCGTGGGCCTTTCCATAGGGCAAGACCTAGAGACTAACAAGCCCCCCATTCTGGTCCGAAAAAACAAGACGGGATGGAAGTGGATACAACACGCGCACCAACCCCAAAGGGGAAGGCTACCGATTAACCTCGGTGGGGCCGCCTGGTGATCTAGCACACCTTCTACTAGCTATGCTGGCTAGTACGCGGAAATATGTGGCTTCCCTCAATCCCGTCCGTAGACGTACCCCACCAGTTTTACTGACGAGCCGGGAAGTTTACAACTGGTCAGTTGTATGGAGCCTGCCCTCTGCATTCTCGTGATCCCTTAGGTCGGCCGCCTTCTGTCTCTCTCGTCTCATCCTTCCTCCCGGGGATGCCCTACTTGGGGCACAGATAGAGCATGTCTGGCCACATTGCTGAATCCTCTCCGTATGATTCTATCCTATAAATGAGATGTGTGTGTGTGTGTGTGTGTGTGTGTGTGTGTGTGTGTGTGTGTGTGTGTGTGTGTGTGTGTGTGTGTGTGTGTGTGTGTTTGTAAGGGACGGGGGTGTATGAGGCAGAGTGAAGTGCACATATAACTTTAAACCTGTCATTAGCATCGGTAATCCTTTCCAAAGGTAAAGGGCCATCGAAAGTTCGAAAATACTTCTATAAATATTATTGCAATTGTATACTGTGTATATTTTGATAAGTGATGTTCTATGATGAATAACCATAAGAAATAGACAATATTCTTCACAGAAATGGCCTCTATAAAAATTCGCATCTATTTTGTGACATCAGTCATTGCAGAGGTATCTATTATTATGCTTTCGAAGTTTTAAATATTTTTTTAGCTTTTTAAATTATGTAGCTATGTTCAGTTGTTTCTCGCTGTATGAAAAAAAAACTGGGATTTTATGACATTGTATAGCAATCCGCCTTTAACCACGTAACTATCGACCCACTTATCATCTTCGTTATTTCTATAAGGAAATGAATAATGGAACTATTTCTGAAAGTATTTGTTTCGATTACCATAGAGTAAATATGAAAATAACCTCACACTGGAAAAATTGCAGAACAATTCATAGAATGTGCGACATGATACTTTTCATGACATAAAGTAAAAAGTATAAATTATAAAACTTTTACTGATCGATTGCATTAGGTGTTCCAACAATTTTATAGTCTTTACAGAGTAGGAGTGAGGAAAACCTGGAGAAATAGAGCAGAAAATGGTGACGTCCCAATTTTTCATGTATTTAATGTGATGTACATGTTATCGGCAGTCAATGTCACACGCCGCCGGCATATAGCAACACGTTCGCCGACTACAAAAAGGCAAGCGTGCGGTCGAGCTTGTATGGGTGTTCCTTACTTTTGTGCAAACTGGACTGTCACATGTGTGGCGCTAGAGGGGACCTCTATGTTTCAAAGCAAAGGCCCACTCACTCTCCCTTTCTCATTTCCTTGCTGTTACATGTAGGTACTCGGAACTCTTATGCTTTAACTTTTGTGAAACATGCATGCTCCAAAAGAATGTTTCCCGAGAACAACAATGGACTGGGAAGGGAAGGGAGTTATGAAAGGCAAGAGCTGTCACCGTGCACGTGTGCCGGCAAGATATAGAGGGCTCTTTCCCATGCTTATACGATAAAATACGGTAAAAAGAGAAAACGCTAAGAGTTTCTTTATGGTCATTTTTGTCGATAAACGTCTAAGCTAAGAGGGTTTCACCCCTGGTACACGCAGCTCCTGGGTAAGCGGATCTCAGCCCTGTACACAAAACTGCCTAGGGGAAGGGAGATTCAACAATAATGATTAAGAGACCGGCTTAACAAAACATCTATTCCAACAAAAATTATCTTATAATAAATATTAAATTATATTTATTTTAGTTTAAAAAGCCTGATATATGGCATTCACATTAGTCTTTCTTAATCATCGTTGTACAAACTATTTTAAAGAAGTTACTCTTGCACTTTTTGTCAATTGAAACCGAATTTCGCCACATAGTTTGTAATAGGTATAAGACCTTTAAAGTAGGTGTTTGTTTTAAAAAGCAGATCAATTCGATATTTCTGAAACATCATGGTCATTATTTGACCACGAGGAGAGAAAATAGATTCCTCACTTGAAAAGCAGCCATAAAAATTTGAAGTTACACATTAACCCCTATGAAAATAGTTACGTAGAATTTTCAATTTTCAAAATGCTGATATTTTTAAAAAGTAATTTCAAATATAAAGGAAAAAGTAAAAGATAATCACAGATGCACGTATTAATCGAACAGAGAGGTATGGGAGATCCATGGACAAATGCTAAATATCATATCAGAGACCTTTGGTAAAATGTAAAGTTTTCTATTATTATTTTTACATAGAGTTACAACATGTGCTTTGCCGTTGATATATCACAGGATATTTGCAGTGCTCATACAGTTATATTTTGGAAGCTACTTTTTTAAGTGAGCAGAAGTTGTTGATGAAGGTTGTCATGTCTACGATGTTTAAGTGGGTGTTCAGTATCTGGTGCGGTTTTACTTTGACAGTATTGTAGGTCTGTATGTTGAAAAGTGTGAGCATTCTGTCAGTAGGTGAATTGCTGTCTGTAGTGAATTCTCGGGGCAGCTGCACAAAGGCGACGGTGATTTGTTAATTCTGAAGCGTCAATGTTTGGTCAAGAATAACACTGAAAGATATTTGACAGATTTTTGGCAGTACACGAGGAAAAAGATTCTTGTACCTATATGGGGAAATAAAAGGTCTTGAGTTAGAGTAAAAAATGCATTACGATATATTCTTCTTTACCTTATCCCTAGTATACCACTTATACCTAGTATGCCGCAGTGTTAAGTGATTTTTGCTGCTCTATCCCTAAGGTCAGATCTAAAGAACGGAAGCTTTGGTCTGACAGAACACTAGGATGGGTAATCAGCCCGATACCTGGTGTGAGGTTGAGAGAAGTAGATGATTGTATGAAGGCGATATGAAAGATAGGAAGGGAGCGAATGGTGAGGGAAACCGGAGATTCCGGAGAAAAACTGCCCTAGCTCCTTGTTGTCCATTACAAATCTCACTATGCGGTCGCCTGAGATCGAACTATCTTAGTGAGAGTCCAGCGGTCTAACCACTCGACCACGGCGCGGCCTATGAGATATGTAATAAACTAGAGTAGCCGTCCAAAACTTGAAAGACACAAGTAAAGAAGGTATAGGAGAATATCCAAAGCAAAGAGAAATTAATACGTGTTTTTACTATTAATTAGGCTGCAATAGAACCAAGCAATGGCGCAAATAAGTATGACAATGAAAATGGAAAAGCCTAGGATCAGAAAATACTAATCAGAAAGATTATGACTATAAAAGAAAAAACATCATGGAGAAAATTATTTGGATCAAGATAAATTGCTAAGAATGGCTAAGGGGAAGAATGGAATTGAAAGAAAACTTAAACATAGGAATAGAGAAATCCATCAGCGGAAGAAAAATGTATCAAGCAGTACAGAGGGTCACCAATACACAGAAAGGTAGCAGTTGGGTAAATTAATAAGACAGTAGACAGTGCTATAAACAAGTCCGTTTATTTAAAATATAATATAGATTAAACTGTATGTAATACAATTAGTAATTGTGAGCGATAAAATATTGATTCATTATAAAATAAAAGAATATATCGCAAATAGTGCTACAATGTCAGCGGATGCAAATAAACTCCTTTAAGAAGTTCTATGTGCAGTAAGATTTTGACTGTCTCTCACAGTTTACAAACTATCCCTTTTCAAAACGAAAAGGATTTTTCAAGAAATTCAAGATATATCATTTTATGTAAATAACTTAAATAGGACATTTTCTTAAACAAAAAACGGTAAGATTGTTTACCATACTGTATTGTAATTATTTTATTGCAGTTATTGTTCTATGCTGATTCCAATATGTTTGTATTGACACACAATGTAATTTTTTTTATCTACATGGTCGCTCATAACCTAGTTGTTCGTGCGACCTAAAATAAAGTAAAAGATGAGATGAAAGAAATGTGAAGTATTTAGAGGCTAGGTACTTCCAAGAGTTATGTCCAAACAAATAACTTTTTACTATGAAACTAATGCTCAAAGGAAACACTGGTTGCTACAGGCAGACGGAACATCCTAGTTAGGCTGAACTGTAGTAGAAGTTGATACACATTCTACCTTCCGTTATTGGTTGGCCTGTAACTTCTGAGTTTTTATTTTTTAAAGTGAGCGATTTGCGTGTAGAACAAAATGTTTTCGCAATTCATTTTATGTTTTATTCGACTGAGAATTATATGTTCTACAAAATAGAATGTTCAGTTTTTGTAAGCTTATATAAAGTTTGTTTCTTTCAAGCTAAAATGAAGTTAATAATCATTTCTTCCACACTAACCGTGTGTAGGCTAAGGTTTGAATTAGTAGAGCCAGACTGAAAATTTCAAATCCCGGCTATGGCATTAAAAATGGAGTGTCAAGTTGACAACAAAAAGCATTTTCGACACCAACTTTTTGAATGTAATCGAGGTGCCAAAGCATAGAAGCTATTTGAAAAGTAGTTGATAGGAAAAGAACAAGCACTCTATAAGCATGTAAAAACTAAACACATATATTTTGTATAACACATATTCTTTATTGAATAACAAAACACATTGCCAAAAATTTTTCACGTAAAACATTTACTAAAAATAAAACTAATTATGAGTCATCCCATTGTTCAATCGTACACATTAAGAAAAACAATGATAAAACCACTTCCACTCGTAGCAGTGCACATCGGTGTGCCGACTAAAAAGTTAAAACTCACTGCGTATAAACTGTATCGCTAAAATATGTTCCTACATCTTCATCCTTTTTACGTTTTCTTAGTGTAAAAGTCTAGTACGTTACAGTTACGCACTTTCTCACTATTGTAATTTATAGATTAAGTCGGAATTTCACTGCATATTTTAAGACTGTGTTTCTCTGTTTTCAAATCCCAAAAATTCACAGAGTAGTCATAATGCCCTCGAATACGGTTAGCATTAGAAAACTTTCCCTCCGCGATGGGCCATAAAACAAGGTGCCACATACTTTCAAGATATATATTGCTTTTTGTGTCTTTGAAATGTGGGAATGTCTTCACTTTTATTACTGAAAATGGATTCGAAGATGATGGTGCTCTGGCGAGGTATTTCGATTGCATTTCTTCTTTCATACTGTCGTTGTGATTTCTGAAATTCGTGAAAGTACCCCTAACTTAGTTTATTATACGTTACTAAATGTTTAATTTCAAAATAATTAAATACTTAAAATGGAGTGACCTCAAAATGCATTTACAGAAAAAATGCATTTTAATAATTTTTGCCGATGTCTCTAAGGCGACAATACCTTTCAATTTTAGCAGTCTTTGAGGAAAAGAACTTCATTTATTACTAGGTACTTCTCGTGTTGTGGTCCGTTTCGCAGCAGATGATGAATCGGCAAATCCCAGCAAAACAGATGTAACTACGCAAGTAATTTAGCTTCTGGCAGTTAAAATCAAATAAATGGAAAATTAAAGCGCGCCTTTTGTAAATGTGACAACTTTTTGGTGTTTATTTATTTACAGTCTTAGAACCAAGGGTCATGACAACTTATAAGGAGTAATTTCATGTTAGGTTTTTTAAAGCAAAACAATTTTGTGCGTTCGTATAATTAAAAGTCAAATTTGCCGAAATTCTAAATGTTATTTATTTCCATAGAAATACACTGTTCAATTCTCACGTAACAACATTACATCACATATACAACGCAATCTTCCAAGGTCGATGACAATAAAAACAGCGTTCAGTTTACATCAGCTCTCGTTGCATCAACACTCTCAGCTGTTCTCTGCTTACCTCTCGCGACTCACTAGTTTTACAACTTCTCTTGGCGAGTCGTCGCCTCCTTAAATACCTCATTGATACTTCTAGATATTTCCGGAATAAACAAAAATTCGAATGTTCTGTACAAAAATCAAGATATCACTACAATGTTCCATTTACCTCACTTATCTGTGTCGGCAAGTCTTGTCTTAGTGATACACTACCCGACTGTTATCTTTATCTGCAGGTTCTTTGTGTACACAAACCGCGCTTATCTCTTGGCACCCAAATTTCCGTAATTTTCGCCGCGACATAGTGTGTAACACTATGTGTTGCTATTGAACAACTTACACGTGATTAAATGTTTACCTTAGATGCTTTAAATATTTAAAAATTATAAGACAAAGAAATAAACAATTACATAATATATTTAAACAATCATGTTAGATAATTTTAAAAATTAACAATGTTTCTTAGAAATTTAATATTGCTTAGGCTTATCGAATGTTATTTTCCTATGTTTTGACATCCTTTAGAAACGAGTTATTAACAACGCGTTTGTTTATATTCTGAATTCCTGCTAATTTATTTCCAGAACTTTTTATTTAACACCTTCAGATGTTTAAGAATTTATTTCTCCACAAATTTTTACTTGTTAATTTATGACGTAGGGTCACAGTAATGGACAATGGAGTATGTCAAAGCGTAACTGAGGTGTGTATAGCTTGTAAAACGATGTACATATTTTGTGAACTAGCTAACTAGACACACGTTTCATAAACTAATTGTTTCAAGATTGAATAACTGACATGAAAATGTAAAGGTTGCTTTAATAGCCATGAGCTCAAAGATAGAGGTCTTTTACTTCATTTTCTAAAAGTAATTTAATAACTAATTTAATACCTAATATATAATAAAATTTAATTCCTTGTTGCATAAATATTTTCATTATTTTCAGAAATACCAATAACTCCAACGTATATACACATGCAACATGAGGCGGTCCGGCCCGTAGCGTACGACGTCGAGCTCTCCCCTGTGCTCAACACCTCACAATTAAGGATCGGTGGCATGCAGAGTTTAAGGAAATGGAGTTTGTAATCGGTTTGAGGTGACTTGTAGCTCCCACATGAGAACTGTAGGAGTAGGTGCGTCCTGACTGGTTGTGGGTTGAATGATGACACCTCGAATCTGGTAGATAGAAGTTTATTGTTATCCTTAGGCTCCTTGTTCACCACCAAAAGTCGTCGGTGTGGTTGCTGTGTTTAGCGTCACTCTCAATGTTGTGATGTGAAGCACGGAGGCAGTAGCACTGCGTAGTCGAACTGGATATATTTATCGCCTTCCCTATACATTACTCTTTGTGCTAACTCTCACTGGAGAGGTTGTTAAATATTGCCCTTTGTCTGTGTGCATGACGCAGCAGTGTACTTGTTAGGCGGCACAAAATACGCGTCCGTCTCACGTAGAACTCAGGAACGAAGAAGTGTTCTTACTAGCAAAACCTACTTTCCGCCATCAATTTGAATTACCCCCACTCTAGGTATTTCTCGGAGTTTGCAAAATCACATGAACAAATATCAATTTTCTATTGGCTGATAACTTACCCCACTTGAGATCAGTATTCAGAATTTCCAATTTCGGACCTAACATCAGAGACGCTTTCTCTAACGGTCCGCATGCAAAAAATTATGCGAAGGCATGTGCTCTGAGCGTCGGTCAAAATCTTATAGCCTGTTGTCAGAAGCACGCATGGGATTTTAACAATGGGTTCGTTTCCGAATGAGAGGCACCAAATTCGTCTTGAGGGCAAAGCAGACAATAGAGTAGGGTTGTTTGTTTACAGGGATTGCAAAGGGAGTTTACTGACTTCGTAGAGTAGCCTTGTCACTGTGGTGGTCTCCGGAGTATACGCTAGCATTCTGGCACATGTTTATTCTGGTATACGTCATTTATTTATATTTATTCGTTTGTTTGCGTTAATGTGCTTCTGATATCAGGTTATATGTCGTCTCAGTGTTACTAGGTGACAGGGGCTGCGTCAAACATTAAGAATTTTTCCTTTAAACATTGCCAATATTCCTTGAAACTAGATTCTTTCATCATTCTAATGAAATTTTTGTAAAGTTTAAAATCCTTGCGAACACAAAATTACTGCCCCATAATAAGAAATTGTTAGCCATTAAAGAGCTATTTTTGAGATAATATTTTACTCACCACAATGTGTCAAGGTCTAGAACCATTTCATTAATACTATCACAATTTTCAGATGCACATACCTACCATCGGATGTATACCATACATCGGATGGAAACAGCAAATAACTTTTCAGGAATCTGCAAAGAAAATAAAGTCGAAGTCAATTTTTGTAACAAATCGCGTGTAAATGTACTTTGTATGAATGCTGCGTTTGCTTTATTGTTGCTCTTGGGGTTTCCACATGAGTTACCGCTGGCAAAGGGAGCTTTATATGCTCTGCAGATTTTCATGGCTTCGAAAATGCGCGTATGCGGGGATTTTTAACCTAACAAATTGTGCTTAAAACGTAAAACACATAAAAACTCATTATTCTGTGTAATAACAAGCAACACAGGGGAGTAAAACCTTTGATAATTTTTTGGTTTACAAATCCTGTAGGATTTGAATCTAAAGCCGTCATTCAGCTCTCCCCTATACCAACTTAAACACATTACTGTTCCGGCTTTGTGGTTGGCCATTAATAGTCATACAAAATAAAAATTGATTTTTTTGTACAGTCAAACTTTAATTCCAACAACTCCACCGAATAAACTGGCATTTTCTATTAAACGATTCAAGACTGTATTCTTAAATTCTGCCACTTATACTCCTAATTTACAATTTTCCACATTTTGTCTTTCAGTTCTGTTAGGTATTTAAATAAAATGTACAAGAAATATAAACGCAGACTACAGAAACTGATGCAACCTTGTATTCCAGCTCAAATATAAAGGATTTTAAGGGAATACACCAATAACCAAACTATGAGGTATATTTTTATGATTTTACTGAACTATTGTCACAAAACTGGTGTATTTTTAAAGGCTTGTCATTAAAAGAGAAGCAATTCTAAATGTATACAAATAAATTTGAAATGTTTATTTTACATCTACAAGATTCTCTATGAGTACACGTACAACATAAATTAGCTTTCCCAAGGTCTGTGTCAGTCTATCCTGAAGGAATAATCTTATACGAAAACATTGTCCTTTTCTCCTTATATTATCAGTTCCTGTGACTGAGGCTTTTTGTATATTTCTTATTTTGCTTAATTGGCAATAATTAAATTTCTGAAAATCAATTTAAGATGTCTGGAAGATAAAAGTATACGAGGGCTGTTCAATAAAGAACGATCATAATTTTTATGGTCATAATATTTCGCACTAAATTCAATCTTATTTGCCCAATGTGAAATAAACACGCCATAGTAATTTCATTATTGGTACTCCTGGTTCCCGTCTGTGAAAACCAGGCAAGTTCAGACATGTTCAGTATTACCTACCGCTGCAATGGAAGTAACACGCGAGGAACAATATGTGGCTTTGAAATTATGCCTTCGTCTCAACAAATCTTCAGTGAAGGCTTATAAACTCTTACAGGAGGCCTATGGAGAGTCTGTTCTTCACTACAGCACAGCTCGAAGATGGTTTAAAATGCTTAAAGAGGGGATACAATCAATTTCAAAGGAAGGTGGACCCGGTGCTCCAGGTACTGCTCATACGGAAGAAAACATCAACACTGCTGCTGCTACTGTAAGAGAGGATCGAGGAATTATCACAAGATCACTTTCTGAAATACTGAAAATTGGGTGCTACCCACACGTTGGTGACAGAAACATTACACATAAGACGTATTTGTGCGCGATGGGTTCCAAGACTGTTGATTCCCGAACAAAAGGACATTCGCATGGAGGTCTGCATGCAGTTAAAGTTGATGTTAGAGGCAGATCCAGAGTTTCTTCCAAACGTAATCACTGCTGATGAAACTTTGCTACATCATTTTGATCCTGAGAGCAAACAGTAAAGCTCAATGTGGAAATCTCTTTCACCGACCTAAAAAAAAAAAAAAAAAAAAAAAAAAAAAAAAAAAAAAAAAAAAAAAAAAAAAAAGTGGTTGCTTCTGCTGGGAAAGTTATGGCCATCTCATTCTTTGATATTCATGGAACGGTTTATCAGCATGTTGTACCTGCACACACATCAGTAACTGGACAATACTAAAGGGATATCCTAAAAACAGTGCAAGTCCATATCAGGTGCAAAGACCACATTTCCATGAAGCAGGCTGGATGCTACACCATGACAATGCTCAACCGCATATTGCCAATGTTGTTGCTGAATATCTTCCAAAAATCAACGTGAAGTGCATCCCTCACCCTCCCTATAGTCCAGATTTAATCCTATGTGACTTTTTTCTATTCCCTAACTTGAAGAAACGCCTTCGTGGGAGACATTATCCATCATCAGAAGTAGTGGTGAAGGCTGAGGAGGCGATTTTGAAGGATATCTCAAAAATGGTTTCCAGCATGCCTTTGAAGACTGACAGAAACGCTGGGACAAGTGAATCGTATTCAGGGGAGACTATTTTGAGAAGCACCATCAAAATTATGAGGATGAGTAAGGGTAGGTTGTCAAAAATATTTGTGATCATACTGTATTGAACAGCCCTCGTAAGTTGATCACCTGAAAGCAGAGGTACATTGAAGTGTTTAGTTTCTCTGAGTTATGTTACGTCTTAGCTGTATGTTATAGAATCTTTAAGTCTTTTAAATAAACCTTGTGTAACTTAATATTCAACTTTATATTATGTGCAGATGAGATACCACTTCGAAGCTGGTGAGACAGCCTTTTAACATAATTAAGCCTCTTAAAATATCAAGAACTATTTATTATGTGTGAAATTGAGATATATCATTAACTTAAAATATTATTAAATACCTTGTTTTCTTGTGTGGTATGTGACTGTACATCATTATGGATGTAGGTGTATCTTGTAATTTGATATGTTAACTCCATATTTTAACATATCAAGAAGCTACTGATATAACCTGTAGTCCAACTTGTTGTGGCATACCTTTCCATTTTTACTTCCTGGAAGGATTTTGGTTTGAAGAATAAAATATTTACATATCTGAAATAAAATAAACTGCTGGTCTGCTCCGAAATCAAACCTGTGGAAGCAATTTTAATATTTTTACGTCTTATATTCCAATTGTTTTCTCTTAATAATTTACTACCATCAGTTTAATTTTTCTTTGGCAGCTTTAGTTTACCTTTTTGACAATAAAATTAAGGATAAAACTGCTGACTTAGATTTTTTACCTTAACAGCAATGTTGATTTTTTTTTGTGGTACAGAATTCCTTTATAGTGTGTTACGTTGTCGTTTAATGTGAATCTTAAATCAAATTAAAAATGCTTCAATAAATAAATAAATATTTTTCGTTGATTTTGACATTAGATATACGTCTACTTGGTCTATTAGGCTGCTTTGGAGACAGATGTCGCTAATAATATTGATTTTAAAAAAACCTTCGTTTAGGTTTCACAGTCGATACTGAATAATTAGTTTGTTTGGTTCAAAGCGATTAGCACAAAGTAAAAAATAGGATTAATACATACTCTCAGTATCACATTAACCTGCTATTTATGGTTTAGTCATCTGCTTTCACTATTTTAGAAATTACACTGACCTATGTGTCTCTTCACCCACTGGCATCGGATACAGAAGCATCGACTATTTTCCCAGTTTATTGAAACGTATTCACATTCCTGTCATAGTAAAGGGGAATGAACCATCCAGGGCAATTGTACCGCAAATTTAATCCTATTATAAAATGCATGGCAATGCCCATTCACGCGTGCTATGGAAGAAGATATGCAACACGCGCCATACCTTTTACATTGTAATATACCCCTTTTACAGTGCATTAAAGCAGAATTTACTATACAGCGTGTTTTAAGAGTTTTATTTTCTGTTACAAAGTCACTGTTATATTCTACAGATATTTCAAAAGCAATGAATTTACAAATTCGTCGGAGAATCTATTTAATTTTGTGTAAAAATGCTGATTTGAAATTTAGTACTGACCCCTAACACAGGGCCGTAGAAATACAACTGTAGTTCATTAAAAGGAAACTACGAATTTGATTTTGTATGGAAAATTTACTGGATGCCGAAAACCAATTTTCAAAAGAAATATCACTATGTAGATTTTGAGGATAGAAATAAGCATTCCTAGAAAGTTTTGCTAAAAAGAAACACTAAATGCTTTAACATTACAGTGTCATTATCTACCTAATTGCCAAACTGCCTGTGGTAACTTAGATGCAAAGAAACGAACTCTTATACAATAGTAATCAGTGGTAGTAGATACACAGGTTGTTTCAAAAAGACACCGAACGATTATAGCCGTTGCGTAGTTTATAACTTAACTAGTCCGAATGTCGGTGTCGCAGCTTCGAAATTCTCTTGAGTATATTTTATGCCACATTAAATATTACATGATTTTGTGATTAGGCAGGGCAGGAACCATTGGTGTGCGAACAAAGTTGTTACAGGGACGCACCGATCACGAAAACAAAAAGATTACCCCTTGCTCTTTATCAGTGACCCTAGCCCATCTTACAGGTAATGGGGCAAAGGGCAATTACTTGTAAAAAAGTCGACTAATAACTCGGACAGCTGCAAGGTTACTCTTCAGTGTAAAACTACACATTGCGTCCTAACAGGGAGGATTTTGCGCGTACTTAGCAAATCCAAGCAATATGGAGTGCTATACGAACGTCGAAATGACGGATATGGTTTTGATGGATGAAAGAGCTGAAGGGAGTTCAACGAACGCACGATCAATTTAGTTCCATTAAAAATATTAATTGTAAAAATAGTTTCATCAATGATAATATTTATTTGTTTAACTTCAGAGCATTTTGTTATGATCTTAATTGTACGATATCTTCAACCCCTTACTGTAAATATCAACAGCTTCATTTTCAGTTGCAAATGCTTAATTTAATATTATCAAACACATGAAATAAAATGCTCGTCTCAAGATATAAGCCATTTAGTTTTGGTTAATTCATCTTCAATTCTTTAATGCTTTCTGTTCTGTTTATCATTTAATGCTTCCATCCTCAACCTCACGAACATTAACTTCCCTCTAAAAGGTATAAGTTGCATATGTTCACTAGCTTATTTGCCATCATGGACTGCTAAAACGGAATTTTGGAACACTTTAAACACTCATAAGCAATAATAAGAAGCGATAGCTTCTTTATTTCGGTTTCATAAGCCAAAGAAATTCTTAATACTAGCAAACTACTGGGGAGTATGCCGATAAGTTTACAAACAGCTACAGCACGCGACACGGCGTGTGACCTGCGAACTCCGACAGCGTGAGACACGCGTCGTTGTTCCTGTCACTGCCTAATCCAGACTCATTCTGGAGCATTTTTATGCGGTTCTGTTGGCGGTAATCTATATGTGTCACACAGAAGCTGATAAACTACTTCTATATGTTCGTTTGGTGTCATTCTGAAACACTGTATGTATCTTGTGAAACCAACTGATTGTATGTAATACCTAATGTATATCAGTACAATGAGTGAATTCCATTTTATAGTTTGACTGATACTGTAACCAAGTTATTCCAAAAGTAAAGTGGAACCAGCTCTTATCACGTGATGTAGTGTACTTCAGGAACATATGCATGTATCTAATTGGCAAAAGCTAGATATGCATCGATTTCTATTGGCTGGAAGCGAGGTAGCAATGAACTCTACTCCAGCCAATAATGGAAGTGGAGAAGCCAGTTTAAAACAATGTATCTAGTATTACCTTAACAATTACTAGAGTATTTCGATACTTTTTCAAACACAGAAAGTTTTTGAAAGGTTACACATAATTTTCAGAATTAGATGCTTTCAGAAAGTTTAGAAAATCAGGGATCCAACACCCGTTCTTGTGTATAAATAGTTCTCTGAGCATCGTATATTTTGTTCCTTTACAATTTCGCCATAACTTGTAGAACATTATACAATAGAATTTTAAAGAACGCCAGGAAAGCTAATTTAAGTCAGTTAAATTATTGTTCCAGGTTTATAAAGCCACCTGCATAACTTCGGGTAAGTCAGCTAGCTGTACTACTTCCAGCTGCATTTTGGACTTCTGAAGTTGTTAGAATAGCTGACGGGCATTTTGTGCAGGACCCTTTCGTTTACATTCTACAATTTTTTTGTTTTATTTCGCTAAAGGCAGAATTTACCAACATAAGACGCTATATGAGAAACGCATCACTTCCAGGTGTTCACTTGACAGAGTAATATACAGTTTTTCAATATAAACGTCACTATTGATCTTGACAGTTTAATGTTATATAACATTGACAGAAAATGTGAAATTAAAGTACTACCAAATATGTCTTGAACGAATGTCACATAAAGTCTGTCATTTTGGAAGCTTCAACGATAAATTTAGTTTTGATTTTTGACGTACTTAAACGTACGCGCATGGTTCCTTTGATCCTATTTTTATATACAATGCGTCAAAATTTAATATGAACCACTGAAAATAAAAATAATAAATACTGAATTAATAAAACTGTAATGTAAGCCTAAAGAATGCACACCTAAGCAAAAATTATGAAGTAGCTTTCTAGAAAGTGTTGTTCGCCGAAGGTGAATATAACTTATTTTACTTTTTAGTAAATATTTTACTTCATTGAGGGGATATTGAGCCCATAAAGTGTAAGTAAAATGTCACAAAATCAGTACTTACTGACGACTTGCATGTTCCCTTTAAGATATATATTTGGAATATCTGAGACTGTATTGAATTATTACTGAGATCTGTTGAGAATCTTAAAAATACTTAAAAGTATTTTGCCATAATGACCCTTTGCAAATTGATTCCTCTGGAAGGAAAGTAAAGCCGGTGGTTCTGTAACTTATATTTACGGCGCGGCAAAGAATCTCACGCCTGATAAGGAGACCTCTGTGCAAAATTAAGCTACCATTTACGCCTGTGATAGCTAAGACCAACAGCAGGTACAGAACGTCGGTGAATATGTAGAAATGCACTCTGCCTCATGTTCAAGAGGTCTCTGGAGTCCCACTTAATTTGAACTACCTCGATTTTTTCTAGGGTATTCCCTCATCCTGAAAGAGGAATGTCGGGTAACTAACCTGTATGGACTCCGGGCTCATTTGAGAATAATTTCACCCATGCATTCATCCTCCGAAATGATCGAACCAGTTAACAGAAGAAGAACCTTCCAAATGACCACTAAAACGTTTAGCTTTGGCACTGCTTCAAGAAACAGATATAGGAATTAGGTAACTGAATAGAGTTTCAAGCGCTGTATTTCATATACCTTTAGTGAGTATTGCAGGACAATGACTAGTCTAATAATAGTTTGCTTGCTTTAGTTTGTTTTTCCTTCTCCTTTTCACCTACATTAATGAGAATTTGAGTTGGAAAAAATGTTGGAAAACTCATTGTGTCGGTAAAACATTAGCGGGCCTTTGTTTCTAATACTAAATATTCAAATAAAGATTCTAGTGTGAAGGCAGCACATGTCTCGGTGGAACAATTCACAAATTCTTTGCTTACACCTTCAACTTATTATTGTTCAGTCTCTTATTTGCGAACTTAAATATTTCATTCAGTTTAAATGTTTTTTTCCTATTCATATCACTATTTATTCCACTTAACATTGTTTCATTGCATGGCTCTGTACAGCTATTTGTGTGTTCTTATTGGCAATTTTGTATTTGTTATGCTTTGTCCAAGAGACAGTCTTTTAATAACTTAACCATCTTAGGGCATGTGATATACAGTTGTTGGTTATAAGGATTAAATGGAAAACTTGCCCGCCTCGTTAGCGTAGATGGCAGCGTGTCTGCCTCGCATTAAAGATGTCCCGAGTTCTAATCTCGGTCAGGGTGAGTTACCTGTATGATGTTTTTCCAGGGTTTTCCCTTATACTGAAAGACGAACGTCGGGTAACTGTAAGGTCTATGGATCCTGGGCTCATTTGAGCATCATTTCACCCATTCCATTCGTCGTCCGATATGACTTACGTTGGATGTATGTATATATATATATATATATATTTAACTTGAATATATCTTTGTCAATCATCATTAGCTGGCACTTTGTGTAGTATAGCCTCTGCCAGATTTTCTACTGGCAGAATTTTGGGATTACCTTAAAAACGAGTTTTCCTGGCACATCCAAAGTTCCCATTACAACTTCAAAAGTTGTTCTGAATTGTAGATATATTCTCAAATGTTTGTAAAATATACCTAAATAACAAATTATTGTTTATATGTGTGCTATTTCATATATTATAAAATGCATGTTACTTTAAAGTTTTAACAAAAGACACTATACATTTAGCTACAGCAATTAACATGTATTTTGTTTATTCAAAAATATAAGTAAACATTCAGAGCATGGAGACAAGTGCATTCTCTAGACATGTACATGCATAATTTATCGCTCTTGAAAACCAGATCTAAAGGGTTTCAAGTTTTACGCTATTTTTGCAGTTGTGTACCTCATGTAGCACCTTTATTCATCTAAATTACACAAAATATAGAATTTTAGACTAAAATGAAATCGAGTTTCTAATGTTTATAATGTTAGTTGCTTTACTAAGCTCCGATGACAAGCTGTTATCCAAGCTCTGAGGTGAGAGCCATTCTGGTACAACATTGGATTTTCTCATCACCACTAGCGTGTAAAAGCAGCTCTCTAAACTTCTTGTTGAAGTTCACTTTTTCCAACGCGGGATCGCATTAAATCCTACATGTGATACCGGGGTGTTGTAAACTCACTGTGTAAAGTACGAAGTCTGGCACAAAATCCTGCCGCCTCTTGTTTTGCGGGGCTACGCTGGCCGCTCTGCGGAATACTAAATGTGCTACGACTATTGTTAATAAAACAAGTTAATCCGGAGCCAGATAAACGCAGAGCTTGATACGCATTTAAATGTAAAGGGCATGTTTTATCCGCTCTTAAAAAGGTCCCGTTGGGAACTGTGTGCTGGAGTGGCGAATCCGTTTAGGCCACTGGTTTAAAAAATTACTTTTTAGAGGTGGGGTGGGGGAGGAAACTCAGAACGTAGATTCTGCAGTACCAAGGCGATATTGATGATTATTACTTGAGTATACTTTTATCAATTTAACCACACTAATGATGAAAAAGTTCACGCCTCTCATCCCGTTGTCTCATGTTCGAACTACCTGGTACAACCTAACTGGTTGTTCGGAGGTTTTAACTCTGAACAGTTAGTTTTACAACGACTCATTTCACAACTTCATTCATGTTCAAAGTAATTCTTTAGCACACACATATTGAAGGCAAATAATCCAACGAATAAATAAGTAAATAAATAACAGCAACAGTGTGATAATATAGTATTGATATCAATACTAAATTGCGCCTGCCATAACACAGAAGCACTCTATTACGCGTATACAGTCGCACTGCTTTTGGTTAATATTGATTCATGTGTGATTCCATAAGAACATGGATATTGTGATTTTGGAGTTTGTAGAATTAAAAGTCTAGTTTGCATAAATACAAAATGTTCTTTATTTTCGTAGAAAGACGTTTTACAGCCCTGATAGTAGCAGTATGACGTAAACCAACACAGTCTCTCGTGGCTTCACCACGTAAACAGACAAAAGAATACAGTTCAAATGTCTACACACACAATAGACAGCTCACTAGCGACGCTGTTCACTCCTATCAGCTCCGCTGCTTGACTAACCAGCTCCATTTTCCAGTTTAATTTATTAAGTAGTAATGGCCTGGTGCCAGTACAATAGGGCCCGGCATATATATGCATTTTTTATATTTGTAGTGAGGATAGTCGTTTTGGTTTTTGCAAAACCCATTCGGCGACCTAATTTCGACCGCCGAGAACAGCTTTGCTTATTCCAGGGTGTAGGAGTGGCTCGGGACCACGGGAACGCCAATTCCCGTACCTACCGCAGTAGGCCCCTGACGGGTTCAGAATAACGGAAAAGCCTAGAGTAATTTATGCAGAAATTACACCGTGACCAAGATATGAACTGGGGGCCGTAGTACGTAAGGTAGTTTTTAACATATAGGTATAATAAAATAATATTGTAGTTAATGTAATTGAAGCAGGTTTTTGAAAATTTCGCTTTCACATAAGGTGTCCTCTATTCCCATGTTTCCTTTTAACTCCGATTAGTCTAACAATATCTAAAGTTTACCTTAAAGTACAGATATATTATTTTATATTGACAGGAATCCTGCGCGGTAGGGATGAGTAGAAACTGTGGTGGGGATAGTGCACCTATCGTTACAATGCGTCCCACGCGTAAGATTACGAGAGGGGAGGGCGGTGCATTAGGTGCCTAAAACAAATTTTATTCTCGAAGCCAGTTTTGCAGCTCTTATAAAGTAAGATGTAATTCTTACTATGGTAGTAATCTCCACGCTTTTGTTGGATCTTAAATAGTACATAGGCATTTGGAACAAAATCCTGTTCTCCTCCAGCAGGCATGATAAACAACTGTAGGACTTTCAATATCGCTGCAGAGTCCCTGTAACGTATTTCACTCAAGGCATATGGTCCAGTATGTGCTGTATTTATATAAGTTTCATCCATATAAACTATATAAACTTCACTTCAATATATCCGAATATTTCGTAAATGCTTAAGTCTTTTTGCACGTATGGTGCGATGTTCGATTAAAATTTGTCTGTCACGCTTAGTGTTTTTTTTTTTAAAATAATCCTAGCTTCAAAATAACTCTTCTTAATGTTCAGACACTACCTTGGAAGTCAGTAGAATTTTGAAGCTTCATAAGCAATTTCTTCAAAGTTGGTCTTTGTTTTTCTGTGCTTTAAAATTATTCATAGTTCGCCTAACTACTTCTGAATTAAAACATTCAAATTTTATTTTGTGCATGTTCCTAATCTTTGTTTACTGGGCATAGAGAAGGACGTTGTTGCACTATCACCAATGGCTTTTCTTTCCTTAACTCTCCTAAACCGCGTTCAGACACAACTGTTGCCTCAGATACCCTTCGCCAGGTTTTTATAGCTGACCCAGGCCATTGTTCCTTTTTTATAAATTTATGGATATTGGTTATTTCTTCTCGTGTTTTTGAATGTAGCACTTTATTTCCTAATGTGCTGCTAGGAGGCGTCATTTATAAATGCTCTCTTGTAGCCAGGAGACAAGCACATTTTGAAACAAGCTGTAGTATTACCGAGTAACTCTGCACGTGTTTAGTTGCTCGCAACTGGTTCGCAACTGACCTGCCCTCCCCTCCAGTTGCAACTGTTCTGAGGTGGACTCGTCCAGATACCACTGCGCATCGCTCTGCACTTTTCAAGATAAAGAAATACATCTGTAGATAAGAGCAGGAAGCGTCTCTAAGAATGGCTTATACAACAAAACAGTAGCTACTCCGATGCAACACACTATAAAATGCATATCAAGGGCAAAAAGGAAGCTTAGGAACGAAATTTCTTTTACGGATTACAAATGACAGGTATAGCCCGGAATTTTAAGTAAAACGCTTATAAATGCTTTTTGTAAAAGTATGGGGAAGGCTTGCCTGTGAAAAAATTTGCTGGATACTTTACGTATGTATGCACTTAAGCTTAAACTTTTGAATTTTATTTGGATAATAATTACGGGAAATTAGGCCTAAGATGCTAATTCCCGCTACAAAAATTAATAAAAGGAAGTTCCAAGGTTTGACTATAAGCTATTTTCAATTCACCTTTCAACTCAATTCCACAGACTTTATAGTTGAATCGTTAGAAGCAATTTGCTTATTTATTTAAAACAAATCCGTTACAGCTCCACCAAGTCATAAAATAGTTAAACGATTATATTTCTGAAGATAAATATAAACATCCCAACCAAGTTAGCGGTAACGTTTGATATCTACTCAAGTATTATGTATTTAACAAAAATATCTGTATACTCTGCCATCTAGTGGCTAAGCTGAAAGTTTTCTCGGCTATAGCCGATTTGCATTCATATTCAACAAGGATTTATAACCAAGTACAAAATTATATAATTTATCAACGTTTACTGTATTTAATTAAGTGTAATAGTTACAAAGTGTTCTTGTTTTATATATGCACATATTTACATGGGCGTTTATTTCACACCCGTACATTCACACACACACACACACACACACACACACACACACACACACTCGATGTCACTATATACACTGTTTACACTATGTACACATGGGTCTTACTGCGTACTCGCAGTAAGGCTGCGGCAGTTGGAGCGGTGATATTCCCTGCCGTGAGTGGGGGCCTCTGCCGTAGATTTGTGCGGCCATGGGCCGGGGATGCTGGGCGCGCAGATTGGGCGAGCCGCCGTCGTTTATAGTATCTTTAATCTGGCGTGCTTACCATGCCGCGGATCGTCTACAAATACTGCAAATGGCAGATTTGTGATTTCTAATACGTGCCCAGGTGGAAGAGCCCCGTTTGAGGATGGCCTCGGGTATGGTAGTGGCTTTGTTTCCAGGTGGATTTGAGTGTTTGTATCGTAGTAAGGAGAGGGACGGAGGGGATCTTTCTGAGGGGTAGGTTTTGGATGGTTTGGAGGTACTTATGGTAGAGTTGGATGCGTTGGCCCAGGCCATATACGCGTACAGAACTACCGACAGTATAAACCTCCTTGTCCCTTATTTATACGCGGGCCATTGTTTCTAGAAAGTTGCCGAAGCATCACGGTCTTTCATAATGCAGCGAGAATTTCCAAACTATCTCCGTCTCTTTCCCTCTCAGCAAGTGACAAGCGCTCTTGCGCTCCGAGGGCGTGGCTTGGGTGCCATCTGTGTATTTCACTCCACGATTCTTTCCCTCTCCCCCCTCTCTCTCTTTATCTCTCTCTCTCTCTCTCTCTCTCTCTCTCTCTCTCTCTCTCTCTTGGCATTCGCATAGGCACGAGCTGGCCGGAAACAACGCCTGGCGACAATATCCATGAAGTTGAAGGAGCATCACTGGTTCTGGGATATCATTTGCATTGTACCATAGGTAGGAAATGAAGGTGTGGGCTACCAAGTAACAGCGCTGCTTCAATCCTAAACAGTCAATACGGTTCTTAAGCTGTTGAGGATATCCATATTTAAAGCAAATACACTGCAAAGGGATGCTGAGAAGCAAGTTATACAAAATCTAGCATTCCTTAAACAAATGTTTATTTTCCAAATCCACTAATCTATTTGTCAACATGTATTGTAGTATACGTATAGATACTGTCCCATAAGTAAGGTCGTTGTTTCAAGAAAACTAATTATTTGAAATGCGTTCTGACAAGCAATTGAGCAATTAACTAATTTTACATTCTATGGTCTTTGAGTTATTATTCAGCGAGGTTTATTATTCCACGATGGTACCTAGTCTCTTGTTTTTGTTGCAAAGAATTCGGTGACACCCAATGTCAAAATTTCTTCCAAGTAGAACATAGGCCATGAATTAAAGTAGATGACAATCTGATGGCGCAAGATTAGGGCTGTATGATGGGTGTGGAAACTGTTCGATTCCTCCAATTCCTCATTTCTTTCCATGGTTGTTCGAGCAGTATGGAATGCTGCATTGCGCCGTTGCAATAGAACTCTATTTCCGTTAACTAATGCAAGGTATCTCCGTCTCAAGATTTCATGAATTCGTTGCAGTAGTTGAGATTAAATATTTGCATCTATCGCCCACCTGTTTCCAACAAACTCGCAGTGAATCACACATTCAAAATTACTTGGGACCGAACTGATAGCTTTGGCAGTTTGGTGGAGACCAAGCTACTGTTTCGAGACATCAGGCTTTCAGTAATATGCCCATTTTTCACCACAAGTGGCAATTCTCCTGATTAATTTATCATCCATGAAGATTACTGATAAGCTGACGACACATGTCCACTATACGCTTAGTCTGTTGAGGTGCCAGTTCTAACGTAAAGATCTGCAGCTTTTGTATGACT
Organism: Mantis religiosa; assembly: GCA_030765055.1. NCBI lineage: Eukaryota > Metazoa > Arthropoda > Insecta > Mantodea > Mantidae > Mantis > Mantis religiosa. The sequence goes on along the minus strand of CM060947.1, from coordinate 177,334,237 downwards.
TTCCAAGTGTCTTAATTTGGCGATGCACCAAGTTCTTTTGAAAGCCTACCAAGTTCTTTTTGCAAATTTTTTCACAAAACTTGGTGCGTGTCTTAAATATTCCATATCTTCGGTTTTCCAGAACATGTTAAATCTTTAATATTTTCGTCTCCATTGTTGAAAAGTTGGAACCATGGCTGTGTGACATTCTCACTAACGACACCTTCTACTTCTACTCCATATATTCTTCGACCTGCGGCAACGGCTATGCAATCTACAATTGCTGTAGTGGTTTAGGAGGACTTTGTTATCTCAATTTTTTAATTGTTTGTTAACAACTGAAGACTGATACATGCTGGCAATGTACGCAACGGTAGCCATGGTATCTTGTAAGTAACATTGTTAAACAAAGGAAACCCAATAAATTTTCCAAAACACTAAAATCAAAAATCGACTTGACTTATGAGACCACCTAATAACTTCAGCGCAATTGCACAAAATGTGAAAATTCGAGGGCTTTTCAATAAGGAATGATCATAATTTTTTACAGTCATAGTTTTTCGCACTAAAATTCAATCTTATTGTATTCTGTTAGCTTAATGTGAAACAAACACGCGGTAGTAGTTTCACTGTTGGTACTCCTGGTTCCCGCCTGTGAAAACCAGGCAAGTTCAGACATGTTCAGTATCGCCTACCACTGCAATGAAGGTAACACGCGAGGAACAATTTGCGGCTTTGAAATTCTGCTTTCGTCTCAAAAAATCTTCAGTTGAGGCCTATGCAACGTTACAGGAGGCCTACGGAGAGTCTGTTCTTCCCTACAGCACAGCTAGAAGGTGGTTTAAAATGTTTAAAGAGGGGAGACAATCAATTTCAAAGCAAGGTGGACCCGGTGCTCCACTTACTGCTCTTACAGAAGAAAACAACACTGCTTCTGCCATTGTGAGAGAGGATCGACGAGTTAGCTTAAGATCACTTTCTGAAATACTGAACATTTCATTGGGAGCCAGCCGCCCGTTGGTGACAGAAACATTACACATGAGACGTGTTTGTGGGCGATCGGTTCCAAGACTGTTGATTCCCGAACAAAAGGACATTCGCATGCACGTCTGCATGCAGTTAAAGTTGATGTTAGCGGAAGATCCGGAGTTTCTTTCAAACGTAATCACTACTAATGAAACTTGGATACAGCATTTTGATCGTGAGAGCAAACAGCAAAGCTCAGTGTGGAAATCTCCTTGATCACCAACACCCGGAAAAGCAAAAGTAGTTGCTTCTGCTGGGAAACGTATGATCATCTCATTCTTTGATTTTCGTGGAATGGTTTATCAGCATGTTGTACCTGCACACATATCAGTAACTGGACAATACTACAGGGATGTCCAGCAAACATTGTAAGTCCATATCAGGCGCAAAAGACCACATTTCCATGAAGCAGGCTGAAGTGCATCCCTCACTCTCCCTATAGCCCGAATTCAGCCCCATGTAACCTTTTTCTATCCCCTAACTTGAAAAAACGCCTTCGTGCGAGGCATTATCCATCATCAGATGCAGTGGTGAAGGCTGCGGTGGCGATTTTGAAGTTTCTCTCTAAAATGGTTTCCAGCATATCTTTGAAGACTGACAGAAACGCTGGGACAAGTGCATCCCATTCAGGGGAGACTATTTTGAGAAGAAGCATAAAAATTATGAGGATGAGTAAAGGTGCGTTGTCAAAAAAGTTGTGATCATTCTTTATTGAACAGCCCTCGTACAAACACGTACAGTCACGTTTCTCAAGGCGGAATGTGAAATATTTATGACATTTGTTAAATAAGTACGATATAGTTTTCGTGCCGTTTTTTATTTAAAAGAAAAAGAATTATACTATCTTTTCTCTCTATCTGTCTATAATGTAGAATATTCTCAGACCGTCAATCTTAATTAACTCAACTCCGTTCACTTCATCGTGTTAAATGCTGTTTATTTTCTCTCTACTTCTGCCAATTAGTTTACCTTCTTAATTTACCCTTATACTCTCTTTCCCTTCCACATTCTCCCCTCTTTTCTGTTTCTTCTCTTTTCTCTTCATTCTTAGCTGCCCCAACACCCATTGCCCTTGTCTTTTCTTCTTACTTTCTACATGAACACTGCCATCATTTTCTCTCCAATTATTTTCACTCCTCTCTCCCCTAATGAAATTTATTGTCACGTGCTTCTAAAAAAACCTGAAATAAATGCGTTTTGTATTGATGTGAAATATCAGAATAAGGTTTTAGTAGCACGCAAACTTGTCTGATGTTATGTTATCTTGCTATAGAAATATGCCACTAAAAGATGGTAACTATGCAACGCAATAGCCCATGTAGGGCCAAAGCTTATCACCGCGTCCTCCATCTCTGCACACAACGGGCGTCATGAACGGGATGAAGTAATACAGGCTGAGATGTGGTTAACGCCTGCCGCTGGATTAGAGCAGATTTTTCAATCTTATAATCGAGTTAGGAGAAGAAGCCCAGGACTGAAAAGAGGTATGGCTTCCTAAGTATTCTTTGATCAAAGAGTTGTAAATAATATAACTGTTATGTTTATACGTATTATCTAACGTGATTCTAACAAATAACTAAATAGATATCTTCCTTTTAATTAAAATCTTAAAGAGGACCTAAATTAAGCATAAACATTTATTTTAAGTGTCCAGGTACTACGCCAGCTATCGCCACATTCGTCGTCGAGAGACCGAGCAGTTCTAGTCACAGATCACTGAAGAGTCTGTTGTAACTGCATATGAAACATAGAGGAAGGAGGGGAGCAATCCAAGTAGAGCACAGACTTTCTGCCCGGAAGATACATTAGCATATTCATGCAGACGTGTGAAAATTATTAGACTCATTCATGTTCTTTTACTTTGCTTCAGTTTAACATTCAAAGTAATAGGTATTTACCGCCGTAACCTATTTCAATTTGTTGTAATTCTTTTCCATGCTATAATATGAAGCATATTCAATGAAATTTCTCTCTTAATAATAGCTGGGGGATTTTTCATTTACTGTAATACAGCAAGCGTCAGATAAGCCTACCGCTACAGACTGCATCCCGTTTACCGGCAATCTGTCCGGCAGAATCAGCAGAAATCTCGCTAAATACATCAGGACCATCCACAAGCCACCTCACGCACGCTTAATCAGCACGCTTAATCGTGATGCTGGATTTCAGTTGAGCTCCTCTTGGAAACCAGCCTTAAAATGGAAATCCGTCGAATTAAGAAGCAAAGTTCAATACAGCTTGATAATCAAGTTAAGTAGTTACGTTTCTTTGACACAGTTTTCTATACTCACGTCATCTCCTGACCTGTTATTTAATTTACTGAAAACAGTCTTTTGTTCAATAATGCGAATTTTGGTAGTGTTTTGTCTTTGTTCATAGTTGTTGTATCCACTGTTTCATTTGTTGTTATAACATTTTATAAATATCATGATAATGGGAGAGATGCACACTCCTGAAACGTTGATATCCAGTCGTCTTTTCACCTGGCTAGTTGACCGAGAAGAAAATGAACGGATTACTCTGTTAGTCAGGATTTTTTTGGTCATTTTCTGTACTTTTTTACCAATTTTCACAGGTGGGTATCCTTAAGTTTCCCACAGGGACACTGGTTTCCAATTGCCGAGCTTTGTTCATGATATTCTGAACATTTTAATGGTATACCCACACGCGCGCGCGCGTATCAGTTAATGTGTCTACTGATCTATTATACTTAGATTATAGACACTAAAGTTAGCTGTTGAAAGTTGCTAATAATTTCGCTCTTTAAAACAGTACGAATATTAAAATCTAGGAGTGATATTCTCATATTTACTGACGTAACCCTTGACAGAATGCTCCCAGCATCTTGTGCAGCTTCAAGAATTGCGGTGCCCATACTTGGGTTGCTCTAATAGAATCTGGCTAGGAACGACACTGTAATAAAACAGAAGCTAAGAATGAAGTATAGTCCGGGACCCCCTGCTAACTCTAATCGTTAATAAAAGTCCACCCTGTGGTGAAATATGTGGGCGTCCTCCCAACACCCATTGTTTGCTCGCAGTGAGACATAAATATGGCCATTCTCTTAAACTACCTTGATAACTTACTATATACACACGTCCTTTTCCACCTAGATGCATTTTTTCTAACCCTACGCAACATTTTTATTTTAATATAGCACGAGAATGCCACATCAGGGCTGTTTGCTGAAGGCAATGCTTGGAAAGTGACATGGATCACTGTTTTTATCGTGCTCCAGGCGAGTTAACAATTCGAGTAGTATGTGATCTCCTGATTATGCAAAATCTACCCTCAATCTTGCGTAAAACCAAAAGTAGCGTTATACCGCTTCATTTTTACCTTCTTTTTCATGTAATCCATTTTATAATTATAGAGACAACGCAACCAATAATCTCTTCACAAATGCAAAGCGCAACAAGTTCCTATCTTGTGTGCTATTCAACGTGTGAAAGATATTCTAGTGTCACTGATTGGCTATTCAAATGTGAATTTATTCCTAGTGGATGGAAGCCCACATCGGTATCGTAGATGGCAGCGTGTCTGCCTCACGTTCAAGAGGTCCCGAGTATGAATCTCGGCCAGGGTGAGCTAACTAGATAAGGTTTTTCCGGGGTTTTCCCTTATCCTTAAAGACGAATGTCGGGTAGCTCTAAGCTCCATGTACCCTGGACCCCTTTGAGCATCATTTCACCCATCTCATTCACCGTCCGATATGACTAAAATTACAAAAACAATACAACTACTGGATGGAAACGAGCGACAACGAACCTCTACCGATTCCTTCATTGGCTGGAGAAGAGTTTGTTAATAATCCAGCTTCCATACGATAGGAATCGATTCATGTTTAAATTCAGAGACTTCAGAAAAGCCTCTCTGTGCGAAGTAAACTACATAAAACGAATTGATTTCGCTGTACTGCTGTTTCAAAAAATCTCGTGCATAATACAGTTTTTCTTTAGAAAAAGTGAATGATTCTTTAAAAATGTTTGCTGACGATTTTCACTAAAATAGTATAATTTATAAAATATGGGCATTATTAACAAAATGTATATACTACATTATTTTAGCGAGTTTTGCTTAGCATGTAAATTATAACAGACACACAATCTTTTTCAGTAAGAAAAGAACTTAGGTGAATTTTTCGCTAATTCTTTTATTTTCAAATCGAATATTTCATAAACATGCAGAATTTATAAAAGAACGCAATTAGTGCCACAGAACGTTTTAATAACTTTAGACATTTCGAAATATTCAGACCAGTTGTTACAACAATTGAATGAACAATGATAATTGGAACTAATATTCATTACTTATTAAGTTATTCCAAGAAAAATTCTGATATGTCAAACACATTTAACAAAGAGTTATTTTCTTTCTTTAGTGCGTGAGCTCACTACAAATAAACATTAGGACCTCCAATAATGATTGTAAGTTGTTATATTTTTCACAAATTTAATTATATAAAAATATATGGTGAGTGAAAGGTGCGTATTAAATATAATCTATAAAAAGGTACATGCGAAAGAGAAAAAAATTACAGAGCTTTGATTGTTCAAATATTGAATATTTTTTCAAGAAAGGGTACTTATTTGAAATTTAATATCAATTTACGAATTGCGTAAGTATAAATAAGCTTTCAAATTATATTATGTTGATTATAATGTTTATATTAATGTTACATAATAAAGAAAGCAGAGTTTATATTTTATAACTGTTCTGTTACTCCATCACTGGACTGTTAATAGTGAAATTGATTACTAATTAATTTATGATTTGTTGAGGAACATTAGGGTAAAGGTAAACGGCCCACATACTTGGGTACCTGAACGCTGAACCATACTCATATTGGCCTAATAGTTGCTGAGAATTCACAGGAAATATCTTTTCTAAAGATTACATGTTTCTTTTGTTTGGCAACTAGCAGATCTAAAGACTCATTTACGTTCTAAAGTTTTTGCAAGATGTTGGTAATTCTATCGAAATATTAATGAGAAATTTTTATTTATAATGGTATGCTTTAACTACTTTGATTCTGTAACTTTTTTCATTTTTTGCAAATTATATAATTTCCCAAATACATGTTTTGAGTATTGTTTTACTCCATGTTGTAACTGCTCTGTAAAGTAAGATGCCATGCGTATAGGGCATATGACACATAGTATAATAGGATACGATGGGATGCATTGCAAATTTAATTTTAAATCTAATTGGTATTAGAAAAAAGTGCACAAAATGCATACGTACATAAATTGTATTTTTAAATTCAAAATAGACAATTTTACTTCTTAGTATCAACTTCTCACCCAAATTTAAAATTGAAGGGCTAGGAAGTAAATAATGGTAAGGGATATTTATGCTAAAACTGAGTTAATGCCAGTAAATAATGCTAAGGTTTCATTTATGAGTAAGCTGTTTTATGGTTTGCCAATAGGTGGCAGCAGCATGCAATGTCAGATTTCTTACACCCACTGGTTTTCTCTTGTATCAGGCATGAAAACAATGTTTAGGGGCAACAAAATGGCTGACAGTAATAACACTTTGTGTCTTTATTCTGTGAAACAAGAGCAATTAATGAGCTGTTTAGCATATTCTGTGAAACAAGCAACTGCATGGAAGATCCGACTTTGTTCTAGATAAAAATGACTTCCTCCATTCATCCGAAAGTATCGGTTCTGAGGTAAATAAAATACACATCTCATTTCTTGTAAATAATGTTAACTCTTCTACGTTAACATTTTCTACTTCCCAATGTACAATATCTATACTTACAGTGTTAAATGTTATACGACAATACTATTTACTTTGTAATATGCACATTAGGTTTAAAAAACTGAGTAAAACTTTTAAGGCTATGAGCACTTAACACTGACAGGTACCAATTTCTGTTAATGTGACGTATGGTTTTTTTCTGTTTTCTAGTACAAACACTAATGTTATCTGAATGATTCCAGAAGGATTACAGCTCCAAATAAACATGCTGCTGCTGATGCTGATCATGATGGTTATGAAAAGAAAGTAAGAGAAGAGAACCAACTGTTTTCATACTCCACTCCATAAAAAGTAATCATTAACACTGTCAATGCACCCAAATAAACTAAATGGCATATTTTCTTGAGTGAAATGGATCCCTCCCATATTCCATATCTGGTACAACAACCCTAAATCTACAAGAAGTAGTGAACTTTGTCAAAATGCAGATCAGTAATGTATGTTGATAAAGATTGTGTTTTAATTTAATGCAGTGTTAAGTACCCTCTTATTTCATGTAAAAATGTTAAGTACAACTGCACATTAATAAATAAAGTTATTTTTTACAGTCACAATACAGTTATAAAATTATTAAATTGGTAATGGAAGTTCTTTAATCGTAATTTTATGGGAAAACATCTTTGTTTTCTAAGTATGCTCAGCATATGATTTTTCTAAACCTTCAACTCTTTGTTTCTCTAAATATGTTACGTGTCCCTTACCATTGTTTACTACCGAGCCCTTCAGTTATCACAAAAGGATAATGCTAGTATTATTAGCTTCACATATTTCAAAAATTGTTCAGCTCTAATCAGTATAAACGAAGAGACAAGTGTTTATAAAAGTATACATATTTGCAAACCAGTCTTGTTTCAATGGTTTTATTTAGCTTTTTTGGAAAATCTGCGTGCTACAGAATTGCGAGATTTCCCGTTTTCAGAGAGGCTAATCAACTGAAAAGAAATGCCTTATCCCTAACGCTCCGTCCAACTGGGTTGTGAATTATCTCTCGCTTGTCCCTTCCGGATCACTTGACAAACGGATTAGTCAGTTGAGGCGAGAGAAATGCTGTTTACTTCGGAACAATACACTAAGTGACTAAATATTCATAGCACAGGAAATGCTCTCATGAATTCCATAACCGATTACAAGAAATAACGCTTCACTAAACCGAATTGTGTCAAGTGCTTGTGTAGCGACATTAAACAATTGCCACAAAGCGTTTCCATTAAGCTAAACAATTAAAAAGTCAAAGTAGGTGTGTTCTTCGACAAGTTTTAATTGGCTAAACGCAGCTGAAAGCAATATGCAATAACGTCATCTAATGTTTGAGAAGAAAACGACAGAACAAATGCCTTGCTCTGTATGCAGCCCGCAATGCATAAAAATGGAGCGTGTAAACTAAAGCAAAGGGAACGATTTTACTCCAAAAAGAAGTGATAACGCTTGTGGCTATGACCATTCTTTACATTCTTTACATATAGATATTGCTTTATAATTTTGCTGTCGGCGTAACTCGACCGTGCAACAATGAGTGCAACAACGTTCCATTTTCTGCAGGGAGTGACTATTTTATGCGATCTAGACCATAAATATGTGAAAACGAATGCCTAAGTAAATCGAATAAGCATTCACAGCACAGCAACCAGTATTTTAATTACAATTGCATATACTGTCTTGGCTGCTTAACTGAGGGTCATTATAAACATCTATTCAAAAGAGTGTCATCAGTACTGAAGAACCGAGGATTATGGCAAGGTGCTTGAAGTCATTCTTAGCTTTATCATGTATCCTGTAGAGTATGTCAGCATGAAACCTGCAATACAATTATATTGTCAACATCACTCAAAATGGACGATGTACAGGGACAGAGCGTGCTCATTGTTATCCACTGTCTCATGATTCGTGATCAATCATATGTAGTTGAAGGAAAGTCAGGTCCAAATACGAGTGAAAACAAATGGTTTATTTGGATAAGAAGTAACCACTGATCATAGAATTGTGACAAACAAGTTTACAATTTTTTTTGACGACGCATTCTACCCCCCAAGTTTATATCAACACTACAATTGTGCCGAAATTTGGTCCAGGAGTTTTCTTATGTACCCGCAGAATTTCTGACATGAAGCGTCGCTTTTAAGCGCAGTTACAAGCCATCGGTCTGAACTAGTTTTGAACTCGCGACCTTGAATTGTAGGACAGAATTTCACCAACTGAGCCACTCAGATCGTAAACCAGCTTAGTGAGATACATATGTGTTGTGTTACAAAATAGTCATATTGAATTTTATACATAAAACCTCCAGTTATGCTGATGGTTTTAATCGATTATTCGAATAAATCTGTTTTACAATTTCTTCCCAATTTATTCATGTTTGTAACAAAATTATAATAGGATGCTAATGTTTATCTTTTTCGAAAATTTTGGTTTTATTGCTTTAACCCAGGTTTGATTTAATTGAAACTTGAATATGAATGCAGAATCTAATAACTATATCGCTCCAATAGTATCTTAATTGTGACTTCATACCTTATGCTGCGCATGATTGCTGCTGCTTGTACTGTATTAAATATTTCATGTAGAAACAGAGAGACATAATAAATATCTCCATCATCATCATCATCATCATCATCATCATCATCATCATCATCATCATCATCATCATCATCATCATCATCATCATCATCATCATCATCATCATCATCATCATCATCATCATCATCATCATCATCATCATCATCATCATCATCATCATCATCATCATCATCATCATCATCATCAAGGATTGGGCCCCGTGACCCGTTCCGTTCTCTTCAAGAGCCTACTGATCCTTCCAGCGTAGAGCTGGGCGTCCCACATCTCTTTCCCTTCGGCATATAATCTAAAACTCTTCTTGGAAGTCGTTCCGCGTCCATTCTTAAAATATGATTTTTCCATTCATTTTTTCTTTATTACTTTACTGTTTAAATTAAAAATCCCAAGCTCTTCTCTTATTGTTTCGTTTCTTACGTGGTCTATTCTTTTATAACCTGCCACGCTTCTCAAAAACCTCATCTCTGCCGATTCTAGCTGTTTGCGTTGGTTCTTTGCCAGTGTCCATATTTCGGAACCGTATATTAACGTTGGGACTACCATTATCTTATACAATTTCATCTGTTTCCTTTCGTCTTTTCCTGTTCAGCGTTTTTATTATGGTCACACACATTTGACTGAATCTGTTTAATTTCACCTCCATATCCTTGTTGTTATTTGCTACTGCTACTGTGTTGCCTAGATAGTTAAAACCATTAACCGGTTCTAGTATGGTATTGTTTAGAACTAGCTTACTCACAATTCTCACATTGTAAATATAGGGTAAAAATCGAACAAACCTTGACCATAGTCATACATAACATCTCTTACATCATGCCATGTGCCCCTTTTTTGTGCACCTCATATATCTACATTTATCAAAAATTTAATTAACTTCAAGCCAGGTGCAATTTATAGGCGAGGCCACATTAGAGTATGACAAAAAATTAGAATACCCAAAACTAACCAGATATTACGAGAATCGCATTTAGCATTTACCATTTAGTGATAATTTTATACCAAATTCTGCTGTATATACACAGATGTACACCTTAAAACATCATTTTGTATTTCGGAATAAAATAAATTATAGCTATTTACCTTTCCCAATATGATTTAAAATGAATATTATAAACAAAATATTCCATTTTTATTCTCTTTGATATATACGTAAGTAGGTAATCCATTGTTTCCTTCTCTTTCTCTCGCTTTCCTTTGTGCACGTGTGCGTGTAAAAAAATGTGATACAAAAGGAAAATTTGGTCAAAAACCACATATGGAATTTAAATTCAGGTTTTTAAGAATATAACGTCAAAACTTAAATGTCAAAATTCTCTACAATATTGATTTTGTGACAAATACTTCTATTACATATTTTTATTGAATTAGCAAGATGTTTAAGAATTTTTTCAAGAAATGAAGCCTCTATATTGGATTTTATTGCCATTGAAGTCCTCTTCATTCTGATTAACTTTGCACAATTGGTAAACCGTAAGAGGTAGAGAAAACGTGGATTTTATTAAAGCATACAATTTATGACATCAATTTCGAGACATTTCTTGACATTAGTTCGAATTTTAAATACCTTTTATCAAATCCAAGTAATTTTTTTCTTTGTTAGCCATTAAATTATCACCAATCGTACCACTCTGTACTACAGCTTAGATAAGAATTGTCATAAATATGCGCATTTTGTTATATAATAATACTTTTCACAGAACTTAGTTAAATACTCATTTTTAGTTTTCTATGTCACGTGCATGGTAGGTAGAAATAGTACTGCACTTCATCCAAAATTCGATTTCTCAGGCAGAAGGCACTCTTTTGAAACCCCTGAATCCCAAAAATGTTTCATATTAGTGAAAAAGATAGAGTTGCAAACAGATAATTCAAGAGACTAAATGCCGAATAATACGAAACCAAAATGTTCTAAAGGTGCGGCACGAAGGTTTTGAAAATTTCACCATTTCAGTCATCCTTTGCATGGAACGTTTTTTCAAAATTTTAATTCTCACTTAATGAATATAATGATTTTTATTAAAATTCCACACATTAAAGATATGTCCAATTATATATATATCTTGTATTTTTAGAGAATAAAAGTTTAAGTGAATGTAAAGCATATTCTTTTAAATTATGGAAAATATTGGAAGTTACTTCATCCAATAAAAATATTGGAGATTTTGCACTATTAAATCCAGAACGAAGGTGTAAAACTGTGCAATACCTTTATGAGCCAAAAAAGACTATAGTTTGTTTTTTCCACATAAAGTACTCCCTGGAGAGTTTTATCAGGACTGGGAAGTACGCCGCTGTCAGCAAAAACAGATGATGAACGTCAAACGACAGAGTTCTCGATATAAGCGTCATATTGCCAATAATGTGAAGGAAAAAAACTACTTCAGTGAAAGAGGAAGCTTTTTCCTCGAGTAGATGTGATCATTAAGCAATATTCTCCCACGTCTGAGGACACAGGACAGAGAGAGACTTGGCAGCAGGAAATAATGATGTGGGTCCTTATGGAGAAAAGAAAAGCGTCTGACGACTTATTTATGCAGCGAGCTTCAGATGAGCTGAACTTGATGCATTGCCTGCCTCAGCTCTCACAAAGATGATAGAAATAAGGAAGAGAAATGTTAAAGAAGTCAAGGAAGAAAATTCAGTTTTATTCCACAGTTATGTCTGTACTGCACGTGTAACTTTGAAATCATAAAGAATAATCTTATAACTGGTTAACAAAGACGTGTTTAATTTTTTATGTTTAATACCCTTATATAAAAATAATTTCCACTGTTATTATTTGTGTACTTATCTTGTATTAACTTACATAAAGTAGGCGAACTAATCATCTGAAAATTATGTATCAATATTTGTATCAACATCTGACCAAAATTACCTTCTATGAACCCTTTAAATAAATAAAAAGCATTTTACTAAAAATGTGTGGGGCATGCATGTCCGTGTATTTGTGAACAGGAGAAATAACAAATGAATATTCTATTTAATTTCTGAATTTTTCCAGGATGTTAAAGAAATATTTTCACATTTTTATTTACCAAAAACTACTCTTTAAATACAGAGGCTTTTATTGTTCTTTATTTTATTAAAATAGCTCTAGCGATTATTAAAATAACCATAGTTTACGACATTAACATGGCAAATAAAACGTACACATATTTTTGAAATAATCTGTGAACCCTTTCTCACCACTAGTAAGTGTCATAAATCTGTATTCAACTGGAATAGCATACGTAGAACAAAACAGTTTGCGAAATAATTATATATATAATTATATATAATATATATTGCAGTTATATTTTGCCACTTAAGTATACAGCTTGGACAGAAGTATTTTCAAAATTAGGAATGGATTTTAATAATTCATTGCCTATATACAAATATGCAGGGATTATATTAATCCCAATAATGTTGAAATTATTTCAAGACAAACGTTTTAGCGGCATAATGATCGGTGGTAATCGAAAAACGCCTTTCATATGAATTTATAATAGGAAATTAATTGGTTTACTGCGGCATTTTTTTTTTTTTTTTTTTTTTTGGTATTTGATAAGATCAAGGAGGGGTGTCAGAGAAATTAAAAGATATATATATATATATATATATATATATATATATATATATATATATATATATATATATATATATGGTTGGGGTAACGCCTAGGTAAAAGGGTGGATACAAGGAGGGACACCTCGCAGACTACGACCTCCACAAATATCTTTTGCAGTTAACACCCCTCATAAGGAAGAAATTATGTGGTAACCGCAGGAGACAAACAGACAGGCTACAGAGAAATTCCTAACAAGTGGTGAAAGTTCATCCCGACCTCAGGACACCCTGCGTAGGCGTCAAACCTCTGGGTCTGGTATCGACAAGTGCCTGCCCTTATGTAAGGAGAGCGACCACAAAACGCCTCCCAGGGCCGAGGAGAGCAAGAGACGGCAAGCATCCTTGGCATTTGTCCCACATTGCCTACACCACGAGGCTTAAAGTGCACCTGAAAGATAAGGAAATGGAATGAAGGAAAATAATCAAAAGGAAATGGTGGTGTTGAGACCAGCACCTCAGTATTGGCCTAAGTGAGAAAGAGAAACTACAGAGAACCCACCTCACCTCCACCTCACTTAGTAGAGTATATTATTTTCAATCCATGTTTCGTAATATAAATGGGAATGAATGAAATGGGAATGAATGAAATGGGAATGAAATTGGGAATGAATGAAATAGGAATGAACGAAGGAAGGAAGGAACGAACGAAGGAACGAAGGAACGAAGTAAGTAAGGAAGGAAGTAAGGAAGTAAGGAAGGAAGAAAGTAGGTAAGGAAGGAAGTAAGGAAGTAAGTAAGGAAGGAAGTAAGGAATTAAGTAAGGAAGGAAGTAAGGAACTAAGTAAGGAAGGGAGGAAGGGAGGAAGGGAGCGAGGGGGCGAGGAAGCGAGGAAGCAAGGAAGCAAGGAAGCAAGGAAGGAAGGAAGGAAGTAACGAACGAACGGACGAACGGAGGAAAGCACGAACGCACGAACGCACGCACGCACCAACAAACAAACAAACAAACAAACAAACAGACAGACAGACAGACAGACAGACAGACAGACAGGCAGGCAGGCAGGCAGGCAGGCAGGCAGGCAGGCAAGCAAGCAAACAGGCAAACAAACTAACAAACAAACAAACAAACAAACAAATAAATAAATAAATAAATAAATAAATAAATAAATAAATAAATAAATAAATAAATAAATAAATAAATAAATAAATAAATAAATAAATAAATAAATAAATAAATAAATAAATAAATAAATAAATAAATAAATAAATAAATAAATAAATAAATAAATAAATAAATAAATAAATAAATAAATAAATAAATAAATAAATAAATAAATAAATAAATAAATAAATAAATAAATAAATAAATAAATAAATAAATAAATAAATAAATAAATAAATAAATAAATAAATAAATAAATAAATAAATAAATAAATAAATAAATAAATAAATAAATAAATAAATAAATAAATAAATAAATAAATAAATAAATAAATAAATAAATAAATAAATAAATAAATAAATAAATAAATAAATAAATAAATAAATAAATAAATAAATAAATAAATAAATAAATAAATAAATAAATAAATAAATAAATAAATAAATAAATAAATAAATAAATAAATAAATAAATAAATAAATAAATAAATAAATAAATAAATAAATAAATAAATAAATAAATAAATAAATAAATAAATAAATAAATAAATAAATAAATAAATAAATAAATAAATAAATAAATAAATAAATAAATAAATAAATAAATAAATAAATAAATAAATAAATAAATAAATAAATAAATAAATAAATAAATAAATAAATAAATAAATAAATAAATAAATAAATAAATAAATAAATAAATAAATAAATAAATAAATAAATAAATAAATAAATAAATAAATAAATAAATAAATAAATAAATAAATAAATAAATAAATAAATAAATAAATAAATAAATAAATAAATAAATAAATAAATAAATAAATAAATAAATAAATAAATAAATAAATAAATAAATAAATAAATAAATAAATAAATAAATAAATAAATAAATAAATAAATAAATAAATAAATAAATAAATAAATAAATAAATAAATAAATAAATAAATAAATAAATAAATAAATAAATAAATAAATAAATAAATAAATAAATAAATAAATAAATAAATAAATAAATAAATAAATAAATAAATAAATAAATAAATAAATAAATAAATAAATAAATAAATAAATAAATAAATAAATAAATAAATAAATAAATAAATAAATAAATAAATAAATAAATAAATAAATAAATAAATAAATAAATAAATAAATAAATAAATAAATAAATAAATAAATAAATAAATAAATAAATAAATAAATAAATAAATAAATAAATAAATAAATAAATAAAAGAGAGCCTTTCTTTGTAGCACCTATAGTTAGTTTGATCTGTCAAACTAACTACTACTGGTTTTCAGTACTCTTATAAA
Organism: Mantis religiosa; assembly: GCA_030765055.1. Taxonomy (NCBI): domain Eukaryota; kingdom Metazoa; phylum Arthropoda; class Insecta; order Mantodea; family Mantidae; genus Mantis; species Mantis religiosa. Next base: position 177,318,867 of record CM060947.1, on the reverse strand, counting down.
ACAATTAGTCAAACATGTAGAGAAGTCATTCCTCAGTAATACAGTTAGACAAATTTGCGTTCGGGGTTCAGTTGTTTGGAAAAATCAGACTAAATTTTACTTTCTCTACTACTTAGGAAGTCTACCAACAACTGTAATTCGAGATCTGATCGTAAATACATCTTTTGAGGCCACTTCAATCCAGTTTGTGTGTCTTTTTTATTTATTTATTATACAGCATATTCCATTATATTATGAGTAATACTATATGCTTGGGTGCACAATTACATAAGTTTTGTTTGCACTATTGGGTTACATATTATCAGATTTACTTGAGACTGACGATTCTGTTAACCACAGGTAGACTGCAAACAGAATGGGGTCGGTATGCGCATGCGTGAGGAGAGCCTTCTCCCCTTCTACGCCATCCAAGCATCACCCTCCCTTCCGTCATGCAGCAGAGCGCAAACCACACGAAATGCCTGTATTTTAATGCTGTTTTGATTTTCAAAGCTATTATAAAATAATAACCTTGAACATGACCTTACAATCCATCAACAAATAGCTAGAATCATAGTTTCTTTAAACCCTGAGAAACTAAGCAGTGATTTGTCAAAAATGCAAAGAGTGAATGTAACAGTGAATGCGAAAGCGAGTTAAAAAGATAACCGTGCAGCCCGCGCGATGGAGGAGAGGCAAGCTAAAATGACGATAGAGGGGGAAAGCTAGAGGACTGCAGTGGTGGTATGCCACGCCTTTAACTGCATTTTCATCGCGGTCTAGTTGTAATATGATTAGTTGCATCCTGCTTTAAATATTTATAGATTATTGAAGTTGATACTATTCACAAATATACTACAACTTCTGGTGTGCTTTTGTGTAAGTTCCGTTTTTTCTAGTGGCCAGCGTCCACCAGCCATTGTTATTGCTAGAATAGATTTTCCCATTCTTTATTTAACAGATTACACTCAAAGATTAAATGGTCCACAGTTTGTTCGTTTTGGTTGCACTTACACATTGGATTGTCACTTATTTTAAATCAGTGGTACTACACTTTAGTTTTCCTGTGACTCTTTAACAATGATATTAGTTTTATTTGTATTTATGTGTGCGTGTGTGTAAGTGGTGGCTGGAAGCGGAGGGTGGGCGCGTGATGGGTAGAGATTAACTTTCTAGGCAATATCGTTAGAATATAATTTAAATTTCGCATGCATATACCCTATTTTGAAATATCTGCGTATGGTTTCAGGTGCTTGTATATTATAATCTACAACGAAATGTGTAATAGAACTGTTTTTGCCAACATTTGTCTGCATTAACAGAAGTAGGATTAAAAATAAACTTTAATAAGAATAGCCTCTCTAAGCCACATAAAAATAAACGTTGGTGGGTTGATAAAATTTGTGAACGTAACGCCCCGAATTTTCTAGTATCATGATTAAAACACTTTTTTGATTTTTCATACTACATAATGCAAAGGTTATCATTAATTTAGTCTGTTAATTTGAGTAGATCTGCGATAATACGATCCGCCATCAGAAGCGCATAACCTATGCAGAAATACGATACGTGTACTTCTAGTTGTATACCACAACTTGGTTTTATCAATTTTAAATATACAAGTGTGTTTTTTCCATAAAATGACCGACCTTGGGAAACTTGCTACTTAACAGAAGAGTTTCACTATGAAACAAACTTTAAAGATGAAGGTTGAACAGAGGCAACTTTTTGTGCTCTCTCTGAATCAATAGAGGCATTGAAGAAAATGTTAACGTAGTGGAACGCTTCACGGCACTAAAAATATGATTAGTAGTGCTCTCAACTGGAGAGGAATCGTATCTCTTGACGCCATCGCTTGTTAAGTCACACACACCCTGAACTGTGCACAGCGAAGCTTAGCTCTCTTTAATTCATCACAGCTAAACACTTTGCAAAACGAAGATCTAGTTCAAAGGATATTTTCCACGTCCAAAGCCGTTATTTTCATGCTTGATTATGTAAGAGGGTCTTTTCTCGGCCTCATGTCTAATCTCCAGGAATAATAAATGTCCAGCCGGTTCACATTTCTGCTTCAAGTCATATATAATAACTTGTTAAATGTAGTGTTATGTGAACACTTTCTTTGCATAGAACAGAAATGATTAACATTTTGTTTTATAAATTGAACTGTTATGGCGTGGTCTGTTGGAGATATATAGATTTTCAGATGTTTCGTCCCCAACTACGGTGGCGCGGTCTAAGTCTCTTAGGAGCAGATTGGCCCGCCTCGGTAGCGTGGTGGTAGCATGTCTGTCTTCCGTGGTTTTCCCTTATCCTGAAAGACGAATGTCGGGTAACTCTAAGCTCTGTGGACCCCGGGCTCATTTGAGCATCATTTCACCCATTCCATTCATCGTCCCATATGACTTAACGTTGGAGGACGCAAATTACAAATATATATATATATATATATATATATATATATATATATATATATATATATATATATATATATATGGAGCAGATTGCGTTGTTTCTTCTCCGCTTACTTAATTCATTGGGACGGCTCGTTTCACTACTGAACGCCAGGTTAAAGATGCTTAAGGAAAATCGTGCCCACGTTAGGATAGGTATTCCGTAATCGTTAGAAATTCCATCATTGCTAGGGGTCATCCCCCGGCTGAATATGGTCGTATTTCGAGTTTCCTCTCTAGGGTGACAACGCACACAAGAGGCTTACGTGCGGTGTTGTGCTCCAGGATTGGAGGCCCGGCGGACTAAGTATTTTCAATTATTCCATTTACTAAGTCTAAGTTTTCCTATTTCTAACTTTCTTCTTGGTTTTTAATATATCATAAGTACATAAGTAAGGATCAGGTGTGTCTTGGGTGATCCTCTTTGTTTTGTTATACTTACTGTCCACCACAGCAAAGTAAGTCCCTGAGAGGAATGTACCACCCTTACACAGTGCGACAAGGACAGCGAATGTTTGTCACAGAACGCATGCTACACAAGCAGCAGAACCGTTAAAAAATACATGCGCCTTTATTCATTCTCTGTACTAAAACCGAGAAGATTTATTCACAAAAGTAGAAGCCGTCAGAATGTTTTTGAATGGTCTCTAACTGACCTGACATAGGAGGGAGGGTGAAGGAACGTTCACCAACCCCTGCATCTCGTTCCCTGGAGACTTTCTTTGCTGTGGTAAACTACAGTAATCTTGATGGAAATAATCATTTCTTCCACACTAGCTGTGTTTAGGCTCAGGTTTGAATAAGTAGAGCTAGTCTGAAAAATTCAATGTCATAGCCGGGATTTGAACAACGGATCTCTCGCTCTCCGTGCGGTTGCTCTAACCAACTGAGCTACTAGGGCCAACGTGCCGACACGGCATTAAATTCTCCAAATGACTCGTATGTTTCCCGGTAGATCACAGGGGTTCTCATATGTTATGAGACAAGCATCTTTTTGGCGACCTACTATGCTGTAAGTACCTAAGTCCCAGGCTTCATAGTTAAACTACTATGTTATTCAAGTAAATAGATGGAAATAATCATTTCTTCCACACTAGCCGTGTGTAGGCTAAGGTTTGAATGAGTAGAGCCAAACTGAAAGTGCGTGTCTCATAGTATATCAGAACCCCTAGTGGTCGACCGGGAAACATACGAGTCATTTGGAGAATTTAATATCTTGCTGGCATGTTGGCCATAGTAGCTCAGTTAGAGCAACCGCACGGAGAGCGGCAGATCCCTGGTTCAAATCCGGGCTATGGAATTGAATTTTTCAGTCTGGCTCCACTTAAAGTAATCTTGTTTAATGTACTTTGTGGTTGGTTTATTTCGGAGTGACCATCGAGGTCTTCAAGTGCTTCAAGTCGTCAAGTACTTGGAGTATATCTTTTTCTCAATCTTTCTTTTCTTTTCTCTTCGCAACACACACTATACAAAATATAAAAGTTCTGGCTTTAGCATTAATTTATAAATTATAACTTAATTTATTTCTTAAAAAGTGAATTATACTTAATTAAATAGTCGTCAAGCTTGGTGTAAGACGTTGCACAAGCAATGTACAAGAAATACTTTGAGATTTGCAGAGAGATAGCACACCTCTATGGAACAGTATCTCTAGAGCTCCTTGCAGACTAATTTTACCATGCCGTTATTGCAATAATGCACCTCAAGTTCAAGAGGTCCCGAGTTCAAATCTCAGTCAGGATGAGTTACCTGGATAAGGTTTTTATTCCGGGGTTTACCTTTATCCTACAAGACGAATGTAGGGTAGCTCTAAGCTCCATGGACTCTGGGCCCATTTGAGCATAATTTCACCCTTTCCAGTAAGCAAGGGCGTGTATCAACCAGTGATGAGCAAGGTTCGGGATGACCTGTCAGGGTGCGCACCAACTTGGCATGTGCCGTCATCGAGCAGTTCCTGGATGAAGACAAACGATGGTTGCTACTGGAGTTAGAGAAGGCAAGTGACATCGAGAAACGCACCGTCCACAAGATATTGCGTAATGAGCTGCAACTATACAAAATCGCATCGCGGTGGTTACCGCATGTACTGACGGAAGATCAAAGGTGGTTGCGCTATGCGATATGCTCCGACCACCTTGCTCGCTGACAAAAGGACGGCGATCAATTCTTGTTACAAATAATTACCATTGAATGAATTTTGGGCCAAGGCATACGAACCAGAACTGAAACGCCGGTCCGCGGAGTGGTGACATGCTGGATCACCAAACAGGCAGAAGTTCCGTCAGAATCCTTCCCCATTCAAATTGATGGTGATCGTCGTGTATGACGTCAGGGTTGTCATTGTTTGCCACTTTGTTCCACATGGTATAACAGAGACCGCACGCATAAATAAAAATGATCTTACTCTAAAAAAGAAAATGTACAATGCATTAAGCCTCTCACCGATATGTATTTCGTATGACGTCCATTTTAAAATGTAGGAGAAGCTATATGGACGTCTATAGATATATGTGCATACATCCATTTAATTGACTAGTAAACTTAAAAACATAGATAAACACACAATGGCATATGTCCATGCTCAGGATTTTTTTTTTTTTTTTGCGACACGCCAGCCATTTTTGAAAAGGACGCACTATTTTTGCTGTGAGTGGTATAAATTTAGGAGGATGCTCTGCCTTGATATGTGGAAGTCCAGGTCTTGCGCTGGTTTAGAACTCTCCAAATAATTATGCTTTTTTAAATGGAAAGATTTCCGTGCTCCAGCGATGAGATCCATTTGCGTTCTCAGTGTTGCCATGTTGTTACCCCCACTATTTTATTTCCCTCTCTCTCGTTTACTATGCTAATGGCTTGCGTCGCACATAAGGTAACACAAAGTAAAATTTTCTAAGTTCTACATATAATAATGCAGTTATTTGAATAAAAACATTAAAACACCATAATCGCATATAGCGCTCTATAGCCATAGTTTATGAACTACCTTTTTTATTTAATGGAAGTGGCTCATCCGAATCAATCATTACATACGTCAAGAGCCTTTATCATTTATCATTTTATCATTTGAGTCGTGGAGAGTTATGATGATAGGTTCCAAAATCTCATGGCTTCTCTCTTTCTAGGTATCGTTATGTTGTAGTCCTTTTTCATGTCTCGTACAGCTTTCCCAGTATTATGTTACCATGTCAACTTCTCCTGAATAAATAGTTCGACGTCACTCAATTTAATATCACACATTTTCCTGATTTTTAACGGAAGTACTTCTTGCAATATCTAACGGTTCGTTTCATTTCTGAAAACCCAACCCTTCCTTTTCTTTTTGCAACATTCAACTATTTAGTTACTTCTGCTGACCGTGTTCTGCAGTTTGTTTTCAATAACTAAATGATATGGACAGTATGCACCACATTAATGCTTCGCTCTTCTAAATAATTTGAGAATCTGTTCAGAAACCATTCTTTAAATGAATCAGCTGTCACGTGCCGGTGATAGTCTGAGGTACTTTTGGGGAGAAAGTCTATTTACTTTCAGGTAAGAATCCTGAGCTATCAGATCTTACATGACAAATGATAAGCCTATTGCCATTTCCAAAGGATTCATTTAGGCCAAAGTCCTTTTTGACAAATCTTGCCAGATTGACTTCTGAGAAGTGTTTATGTTTACCCGTCTGGGGTAAGTAAAATTTAGGTCTACTATCACCCGAATTTCTAATTTCGCACATTTTGAAAGTGTAAGATATGTGCAATGATGATTTGAACTCTCTAGGTAAATAAATACCGCCCCAATTACCAAGCAACAGTCATAAATATGTGACGACTTGCGTTATGCTGATAACAGCATTCAACAGGCTAACGGGAAAGAGAATCTAAAGTCTTGGCTTAATCGAACACATGTCAATAATTTAAATTCCAGTTCCGAATTACTACAAATATATGTGCACACATACACGCAAGTGATAATTTCTATTATAGTGCTTGCTCGTTACTCGTCATAATATAATACATGTGTACATTTATTCATTTTAGCATGACTCGAGTATATTCCTCGTTCATTATGTTCATGGGAGCTGTACCAATTATCAAAATATACAGAGTTACACTGATAAAAGTTCATCCAGGCACATTAAAATGGAGCAGGTAACCCCAAATCTTTGTTTCCAGTATTACAAGTAATTTGAACGGTGTATATGCAGCTTATGTAAGGATATCCCGTTTTACTTTCTCATAGATAACAACTCTTTATGTCAAAGCTGGTCCCCTTTGATTTTTATGTATTGCAAAGCATCAACCTTTCATTTACAATGATCTATTCACTAGACATGTAATTTTCCTTAAATTTTCACACAAAATAATGAAAACCTGGTCTGATTTTGTGTAATTTATCATCTAAATTTTCTATGCAGATGAGGTGCAGGTTCCACAAAATGGAAGTAAGTCTATTATTTCACATGCATCCACCCTCCCTCCAAAACAAGGAGTAGCTAGCATAATAATAATTATAATAATTTATTTAACCATTTGGCATACAATGCAATAGGTTTCGTCAGCAGGTCATTAAAATGAATCTACATTTAAGTACTCTTGTAGTGTACAAAAAACTAAGTAAATTAATGCTACTTTTAACTCTAGTTTTAAAATAATTTGAATTTAAAATTCGTCTTAGATTTAAAGGTAATTTATTGTATAATTTCATTCCAAAGTACAGATGAGAATCCAGAGATTTCTGTAGGCGAAATTTAGGAGGCACCATATTATTTCTACCCCTAGTTTCATGAGCATGTATATCAGAAAAAAGAGCCTCATCTGTCTTTTGAAGATGAATGAAGTTCAAACATACAAATACATACAGGGATGCTGCAGTTAAAATACAAAATTGTTTAAGGATAGGTCCACAGTGTTGGCGCGAATCACAATTTTTTATTATTCTAAGAGCCTTCTTCTTCTTCACTCCAAGGGCTAGGCAATGCTGCCTGTTCCGGCTTAAAACATGTCTGACCATCGTTTTCGTGGTCTTCCCGGATGTCTCTTTCCTCTAGGTTTATAGTTTATAACTCTTCTTGGGATCCTACCTCTCGGCATTCTCTCAATATGCTCTCTCCATTCATATCTATAATTTATTATTTTTTCTTTTAAAGAACTTTTTAAGAACCTTCTTCTGGAACAAAAATACCTAGTTGGCTTCTCCAAAGTTACCCCATAGCAAAATTCCATAATTCATGTGACAGTGAAATAAACTATAATAAACACTTAATAAAATATTAGTGGAAACACATATTTTAAGTCTTCTTAAGATAAATAAAACATTTGACAACTTCTTGCATATTTCTGTTATGTGGAATTTCCAACAAAGATTGTTGTCCAACCATATTCCAAGTAGTTTAACCCTCTGCACATGAATCTGTTATCTTTTAAACTAAATAAAACAGTTTTATTTTAGCTTTGTAATTTTTTATTTTTGTTTAGCATGTCATCTGTTGCTGTTGTAATTACGTCCTCCAACGTTAAGTCATATCGGACGATGAATGTAATGAGTGAAATGATGCTCAAATGAGCCCGGGGTCCATAGAGCTAAGAGTTACCCGACATTCGTCTTTCAGGATAGGGGAAAACCCCAGAAAAACCTTATCCAGGTAACTCACCCTGACCGAGATTCGAACTCGGGACCTCTTGAACGTGAGGCAGACATGCTACCAACACGCTACCGAGGCGGGCTGCATGTTATCTGTAGACAAGTAAACGTCTTATTTAGGTTCAGAAGTAATACCTATGAGCATAAATAGAACAAGTAATCTGTAAATCTCATTCAGTGTGAGATTTCCATTTCTGTCCACTTCTGAATTCTAACCTTAGACACTAAGTTGCCTTTTGAGGTCAGGGCTTCCCTTTTGAGGTCAGGGCTTCCTTCACCTTACTCGCATATACATCTGTTTCCGTAACAATAAATCAGTGGTAAAACAAGTTGATAATATCTATTAGTTGGCTGTCAGAAGTCGGTTGGTTTGCAGTTGTACACAAGGTTGTGTTCCAGTTATTTTAACCACTGAATAATGTCGATTCTTCACGAAGACCTTAAGGTACTCCGATCAGTTTTTTAATCACTGATATCTCAACACCCCTTCAAAATATGAAAATCCGCCATCATTATCCAAATCACCATCAGACAACAAAAGGTCTTCCCAATTTCCCGTACACTACCCACAAGTTAATTTATTTGCTACATTATTAGTTAAAGTTGTATTTAACACTGAGATTTAACAGTTTCGTGTACGTTTTAGCTAAAATAAATAGCTCTGAACCCCAACACTATGACAAAATTACTATATGAATTAAAATAGCAGCTGTGTAAGTCCACCATGCACTTGGGCAAGAAGTATCTAAGAAGTATATTCATATGCTGACAGAGAGGTTTGGTTCCTTTGCAGCTTGTTGTTACACAACGTATACATTATTATTGTGTGGTAGCACAAACTGAACAATAAAACCTTGAAACGTGCTTACGGAGCTATGGTTTGTATGCACTATTAACAAGATGACTCACAAATTAGACGTGGTCGACGCAAAGAATAAATGTTTTACCGTGAAACAGATATATTTCAACAATTTGTTAATAATATAGTCTATACTTTGGTCATACCATAGATGGATGCCCTTCAATTAGCTTTAAATCAGTTTGTTTCATTAAAATAACTTAATATGTATTTAAGATTCAAATGTGTATTTATGGGGCATTTTTACAGCATTTGGCAATAAAGATTGTGTATCCATTTCTAGTCTGTGGATGGCTGAAACACCCATTGCTGAAGCGGTTAAAATGTACATTTTATATTAATTATGTTTTTCTCAATGAGCAGTACCTTCCTATATAATTTTTAAGTGTCGTTGCTGTTCACTTGTTTCTTGCATTTCAATAGGAATCCACTCAAGGTATTCGCTATACCTCTTGTGCCTGAAATGAAATGTGTAGTGAAATTATTTTTGTGAATATTTATGTTGAACAATATGAAGCAGATGGCAAAATGATCTTTCGTTCGAGATAATTTGCAGAAGTTACATACACATAAATCACGGTGGGTAGAGAAAATCATGTCAATGCAACATCTAATTTTTTTACTTATTTTGGATAAAGGAATGCGAGGGACAACTTCTTGTAACAATTGATACCAAACAATGACAACAACTGCCTCATTGTAAGGAAGTAAATGTTGGGATTACTAACTCACTGAATGCCCCATGCAGTGAGACAAGGATTCTATCGGCTGAGTCAGATCGTCCGCAGCTTGGCAGTCCAGAGGTGATGAGGTTTACCAGTTTCTGCTCCACAGAGTATTCAAGGGCTCAGGGGATCACAGTCAGACCAACCCTGATTTGGTTCCAACCTACAATGTGACCCCGCTATTTGCTGAGCCGTAAAGAGCATTATTATCGAACCTTCCTCTATCCACTAGCACCATTTCGTTTAAGAGAACTAGAGCATTGCCAGCTCCTTCCTGTTCCCACTGAGATAAACAACACCAACACACTGTGGTCCTTAAGTAATCATTAGAACTTCAAATGTAAGTAAAGTAATCACTACATAAGCGGCAACAAAACTTAGAAGTTTCAAAGCAAGCATTTCCTGCATTCCGTTGAACGGGTATGTTGAAGTCGAGGATATTAAACCAATTTCTTAGTTTTATAGTAAAAGACATTGTTTATGCCAATTAACGCATATTATTGATGACAATACTTTATCGTTTAGTTTAACAAATTATCATTAATTAAATTTAGGAGAAGAGAAAAGAGATTTAAAACTTCACAATGAAAGAGCTACCAATTTGTTGAGTTTAATTTTTTTGGTGGTAAAATTACAAATGAAGGAAGTCAGTATGATATTATACTCTAATAGAAATGTAAAACTTCTAATTCATATTTAATATGTACAACAATACAAATAAAACAAACCTTTACATTTGTATTGTTCAAAGTACACATTTATATTTCAGAAATATGACAAAAATGCCCACAAACAAATCTTTTAGCTTTGGAACTAGATCATTGCTCAGTTCTAAAATCTAGAGAGACAAATTTAGGAATGGCAAAATAAGGCAGGCATAAATAAGACAGTTGATATATATTCCTTGGCAGACATGCATCACCTCTTTGGCAAACAAAATGGTCTCCAAAAGTGGACTTGGTGTATGACTTTCAAGACACATCATGACGAATGTCAGGTAACTCTAAGCTCCATGGACTCATTTGAGCATCATTATTTCATCCATTTCATTCATCGTCCGATATGACTTAACGTTGAAGGACATAATTTACTAAAAAAGCAAGCTTTTTCCCTAGGATTATTTGAGGAAAAGGGATGACTGAAACCATCCACAAACTTTTTATACTCCTTAAAGACAATATTCATTGGAAACTAATATTATTTCACTTACAGAACTACCGAATTCATTGGATGATGTCCATTCAAGAAAGTCGTCACAAAAACGTGGCTTTTGCGGAACGGAATTTTCGAGAAATGAAATTTTTACTTATTTTTGGTGCAGAAATGTTACATTATTTGCACTAATATAATTTTAAACTTTCTTAATTAAAATTAATGTGTTCCATAAATTTGATTTCGGTGAAATACGCTGTACTTGTCAACTCTGAACAATATGGTAGGAAGAAAATATTTGAACGGTAACTTGCCAAATTCTGGCAATCAAATTTATTGAAAGGAAGTCTCCATTTTCAACTTACACATACTCTATTAAAACATTCTGTTTACTGACATTTATGTAAGATTGAACGTCCTTAAAGAGGTCAGATGATATCAAACAACGAAATGGGTGAAATTATAGTAATTCTCCCTGATTCTGGAATCCACAGAACCCTGGCATTCGTCTTTTAGAATAAGGTAAAATCCTGAAACAACTCAGCTCTCTCACCCTAGCTGAGATTAGAACTCTAGGACCCGGTTGCATAAAAATCGCTAACTGCAGTTCATTTATAATCCAATGTCAAAATTGAACTAAGTTTACGAACCCGCGTAGGTTGTAAAATGCTGATCTTAGATCAGATGAACTCCGTTCAGTACTGATCTGAGATCACAAAAACAAATGCGGCAACACCGCTAAACATGTTGCAATATTCGTGTTGTGTCGAAAGGAATCGAGAATTATCGGAATTACTTGATTCTGCTTAATTCAAGTGCACAGAGTAGCCAATCTAGACATAACAAAAACAAAATAAATCGTTCGCTTTACGCTTATTTGTCCTAGAAATAATGTTATTTTAAATAAACAGTATAAGAATTGACTTCATATTAAAACAGTATTTATCAAAAGTTAATTATTTGGCTTACTTTATTTCCATTGTATGCCCAATGTACATCTTTTTCATTTTCGTTTGTTTGAAATGCTGTGAGCTAGAAAATATAAACAAAAAATGGAATATAAGTGAAGTTTTAAGTTACAAATTATTATATTTGTATATAAAAATGGAAGATTAAGCAAAAGAGAAGATGCGTTCCGCTAACTTTAAATCTCGCATAGGCCTTCTTATTTCACCATTTTCGGTAAGCATTCTGATGAAATGTGGTCGTAAAGCTGCAATCTCTCTTCTAGCTTTGTGTATTGTTCTAAAAGCAGTCCCTTTATTTATATTAAATATATCCCGAATCACCATTTGGAAGCTTTCAGCTGCATAGAACCGTAATGTGAGAAGGATTATAAATAATGGATTGAGTGCATATTTCCTTAGCGTTTGTGTTCTTAACTGCGCATGTAGCCTATGCTTCAGTTCTTCAACTACATGCTTTGATAGTCGAAATCTCATTTTGAATTTTCTGTCATTTAGTTCTGAGATGGGATTTCCTCTATGTTGGAAAACATGAGACCTTTCAAATTGAAAATTGTAATCATCAGAGATATCAGAGTAATCTGAATTCTGAAAATAATAAAAACGTATAGGTTATGAACATAAACAATGGATCTTTAACATACACTTGTGAAAAAATAGGTTATTTATTTACAGAAGTAATCACAAAAAAAATCTTTATTTACTATTTATTTAAATCTGCACTACTTATTTCTTCTCATAAACTATTGTGTAGATTCTGCAGTTCTACTGATCTAAGTTCAATCAATTTAATTGGATTAAATTCACCAGTCAGGTTTGATCTTAGATCAGGGCGCCATGAACTTAGTTCAATGTTTATACAACCAAAATTCTAAGTTCAGCTTGACTGAAGATCATTTTCATATGCTTGAACTTAGATTATCTTTTATGCAACCGGACCTAGAAATATTGAATATCCTAAGCCAATGAGGTGTGCTCCAAGGTTTTTGTTTTTAATTTTTTTTCCTGGTTATTTTCAGGATTTTCTCGACTTAAGTAACTTACTTCTGCGAGAGTTCGAATTATATGTTGACGATAAACTTTTAGGTATCAAACACACAGTTTATTTTTTTAATCGCATATAAATTCGTTTTAACATTTAATAACTCTGAAAAACGCTGCATTCTTCCAAAAAGAGTAAGGCTGCACAAAGTAAAACGTGTTGAAAATTGCCAGTAGAGCAAACTGTATTTTATACTTTTCACTCTGCTGTTAAAAATTGTCGCTCCATAAATAGACTGCTAAATTTAAAGTGATATCTGATTGCTTTTATGACCTGTCTTGTGTCTGTTAGACCATGGTACTGGTAAAACAAGCCTAGTAGCTGTTAGTGAATAAGTTGAACATTTCGATAAATCCCGTTTTGCATCTCCTCAAATCACTTCTGGGGAAGTAAGATATTTTACATTAAAGTTTCGTTAAGTAGACTTAATAAATGAAACATGATATCTTGTTCTTACACGATAGACCAAGATTAACTCTGCTGACGTTGGTAGTACAGCGTGTTGATGCTGTAACGCTTCAAGTATATGCCAGCTACAAGGCTTCAAATTTGTTCTTTTTAGATACATGTAACTTTATAACACATTATAGAGGCGGTTAGAACCACTAGGCTTAACCCTGTGAGTTACAGTGTTTCAAAGTTTAAAAAATAGAACATCTTTGTTATGATATTGCATATAAATTTGAAGCGTAATAGTTAAATATACTTAGAAGTGTAACTATCCATTTTAGGTGGAATTTTGTGTTATAAAATCAACTGATGCATTGTACTGAAGAAAACTACAAGTTTAATTAAAATTTCAAAATGTGTCTACAAGAATAACAATAATTGCTCTAAAGGAGAGCAAATATAATAATCGAGTTCTATCATCCAATGTCTCAGTTAAAATATTTTTCTAAACTTTCTGTAACACTGAAAATATCCTAAACTTTAAATATATTGTAAAAATATTTCAATCCTAATCCTCCACACATTATATAAATACTTCATTGCAACATTTTATCTTACTGATAACTTTTAATGAGCCAATTTAGAAAGCATGTGAAAATATTTAAGGGGAAAATATATTGTGTATTGTTCTCAGAGTTTAACCATATCGGCGTTACACAAAAGTCCTATATGCAGCATTTTGTACGATAGTAACAATTCAATTCATGCCAGAGGATCTACTCCCATTAGTCCTGCACCCGTAGGAGCATGGATCCGGCCCTCCTTCGAACAGAGAGTTATCGGGCTGTCCCGAAAGGGCGCCTGCATGGAGCTTTCCATAGGGCAAGACCTAGAGACTAACGAGTCCCCCTCCCCACCATCTGGTCCTGTGGACTCAACACGGGATGGAAGTGGATACGACACTTACGAGCGCCAACTCCAAAATGGGAAGGCTACCGATATGACCTCGGTGGGGCCGCCTGGTGATCTAGCACACCTTCTACTAACTATGCTGGCTAGTACGCGGGAATATTAATGACTTCCCTCAACCCCGTCCGGAGACGTACCCGATCTCCCACGGGTATCGGGAACCACTGCCCTCTCGAGTCCAACCCAATCCGAACAACTGCCCGAGCTTCCTCTAGTAACGTCAGAGGTAAGACGAGTGCTAGGGGTCTGCAGCACCCGCACTACGGTAGCTGAAGGGGATGGATCCCCTCCCCTACTATAGTAACACTCCTTATACGTAGTAGTTCTGGTTTGCTGTTCGTACGTACACTGACGTGTAGCCTATGATCGAATACAGCTGTTGTATGTTGATGCTGACAACATGAACCCTCCCTCTGCCAGCGTGGCCTGCTCTGTTTTTTCGAGCAAAATTCTAGTCAGCAGATTGGCAACGTACTTATCCTTCTTAAGTATGGTTTAACTATCCAAGAGCAATACTACTTAAACATTGCTCTTTTATTCTACACTATCATTGTCTTAATGTCGGTTTAGTTATTGTAATTCGATGCTGACAATATCCTCAACTTGTCTTTGCATGTAGCTCATGAAAGAAAGCTCTTACATTAATATCATACTTTGTCGACCAGATTTACAACACACCTCCAAAAGTTCTGGACCCTTCCCCTACATCGTCAAATTATGTTGCATTGTAGTGAAACTGTTTCACAGAGGTTTTATCTGAACCACTGTTTCAATTCAACTAAACACGATATCGTTCTTGGTTTGTGTTTTTCTGAATTGTTTTCGGTCCAATCATATTAAGAACTGTTGTGTGTTCTTGGACTCATAGGTCGTTTAACTGAAGCCAGGAAAAGCATTATTGCAATATACAGGAATGCACATTTTATGTACGTAATTGTACATATCTGGTCAGATTCTGTATTTCTAGGTACTTGGACCATGAAACGGGAACAAGCCTCACTAGGAGTATAAGAATGGCTGTTTATGAGTGTGTTAACGTGATTATTTCAACCCAAAATATCTCTCGCCTAGCATTAAAGATAATACGTATTCAGTTTTTGAATGGCTTGCCTCAAGATATTTTCAGTAATTAAGTAACAAATTACAAACAACTAAGAAAATTGCCTAGAACTCTGCATATTTGGGGAAAAATTAAAAACCAAGGAAGATTCCGAGCACAATTCCGCTGGAACAATGCTATTTTGACCCTTCTTTCATACAGAAAACATGAAATTCCGAAATTATATTTCGGACTGTGATCCATTTTCAGAGATATTACTTACCAAGAATTATCTGGTAGTACTATCAGAGTTAATAATTTAACCCGGTTTTCCAGTGTGATCTTCAACATTGTATTATTAAATATATTGCGCCGAAAAAAAAAGTTTTTCTAACAGAAATATGTAAAATAAACAAACTGGAAATATAATTTTTATTTCTTTCTTACGGTTTTTTGAATTATACTCAAGATACAGAATTTAGTTTAGAATCCTTGCATACTCTAAAAACGCTGTGAAGATCAGAATGACGTTTGATCGTGTTTACATGATATTTTAATCTGATGACCAGAACCCCCAATTATTCAGGTTGTTGTACTATATTGTGCACATACCTCCCCTCTCAGGTGCCGTGGCATAAACAGAGGGGAGATAGTGATATTTGGCATTCCTGAATGTCATTGGACTGATCCATTCCGTCTGATCTGTGGTCGGATATAGGAATGTGGCGGAGCACCGTCCTGTACAGACCACATTGTTACGCTTTCCTACAGCTGTAAGAGAGGCATTTGGCTGAAGTGTGCGTAGAGAAGTTCAATAATTACGTCAGAGAGTAAATCGAAATTACAAAACAAGCATAAAGCGTTTCTTTAAGGCCTAAAATTAGCAAATTGGAAACTCAGTAATTTCAAGTCCAGTTTCATTGATAAAATGAACAATCCCGATTAAAAATATTAAACTTAGTGTGAGAGAATAATCATCAAAACACAATTAACTAATGCAGTTAAATATAAAACGGCGAAATTTAGGGCAGAGATAAAATAACAAAAATATTAAAAAATCAAGAACCTCCCTCTCATTAGACTGGACAACGCCACGGATGGGATTCGGCAAGAAGGCCCAAACTGGGACTATTGTACCTACGGCTCCAAGTGGGGATACCAGGGAGGAAGGTTGAGGTGAGAGGAGACAGAGGATGGCCGTCCCAATGAGTCACGAGAGTAAAGACAGCAGGGTCCCTCTCATTACATATACCCCTACAGTCTATAGTGCCCCATTTAGTGCTTTCTATTTTATGCTTTTTAATGTCCCAAAATCCGTGAGAATTTAAATTGCCGTTATAACAGTCTTTAAATAGTAGGTTAGAACTATAAAGTCTATATCCGTGTACACATTTATTGCATTTACAGTATTTAAAATATTTCCAAAGTTATAGCTTTTTAATAATTGTAAAATTTTCAGGGCAGAGACCAGATTTCATACTCAACCTTAAGTGTTCATAGCTACCCTGTAGTTCTTTCTTCTCCACGTAGTTTCAACCTAATTTGCAATTACATAAAATACCTCTTTACCTTTTAAGAGTGTGAAACTAACTTTTTAAATTGTTGCTGCTTCAGTTAAGTTTAATATATGATTGGTTTATATAATCTCTGAAAATGAAGAAAGTATTACCAACTTATTGTAATAAGTCACGTGGAACATCTTACTTCCAATGTTATAAAATGTAATAAAATTATAAATACTCTAAACTAGAGCATAGAGAAGTTTAAATGTGACATTTATAGCAGCAATACTATTTCACAGTATACATTTGAAACAATCAGACAGATATTATAGTTTAATCAATTTTCAGATATACTTCACTTTAAAACGCAACTTTGAGCTTTATCTCTAAAATTTTAGTATATTTTGAATTCTTACGAGATACTTGAGTTATGTAAGAGGGTAGCTCGCCGTGGTAGTTCAAGCAGCAAGGGCTTTAGCACAAGAACCTAGAATTCGAGTCCTGACCATCGAAACGCATTTTTGAAGTCCGATTTAAGCTAAATTTATTTTTTATTTGTGAATCCTATTCCTGTTAATAAGTTCGATATTTCAATTGTGTTTTATATGCAACTGAGCATTTTGACGGCTGTTTGTATTTGCTTGCATTACGTGTAAATGCAAAAAATGTAATTATCTCCAAATTAGTGGTTCCACCTCAGCATTGGTGTAAATCTAGCTATGGCGATATAATCACGTTGTAATTAAAACCACAGTTTCATTAAAGTAGCTATCCTGTTAGATGGCGTAGTGAAATAGTTTCCTTTCCACTAGTAAGCAAATGCAACACCCGTTGTAATATTCCACAGCATATGGAAAGGAAGTGGTAAGCTAGCAACAAAGACAGTGACACCAAGCTTCGAAGTGATTTGTGGGTCATACTTTCGCCACTTCTGTTTTAAGTTAGTGTGTGCAAATTGATTGAAAAGCTCTAAAAAAGATGTTTTCTTTTATTTCACACATACCTTTTACTTCATGCTGTACCACTCTGTTTTTAATATCAAGAACATGCCATAGATTTCTATTCAGTCGTTCCTGGACCATCTAGATACAGCACCGTTTGAACTTCCAAGTCCTATTTTCTCAATTCTTTAAAAATTCGCTTTTCTTTCAGAACTAATCACTCTCAAAATACTTTTTGAACCATGTTACAACTTATTAGGTTTACATTTTAGGGATTCATGAATTCATATACACCGTTAGAAATATTAAACAGTGCAGTCGACATTACTTCTTTCTGAAAAAAAAAAAAAAAAAAAATCTTATAACAATCAATAAGGTGTTGTTTTTCCTTTAAAGAACTATAAGAAATGTCTGTAGGAGAACATCTTTCTCTCTCCTAAGCTCAAATTAAAAATTTGGAAGAGATGCAATAAATATTGTGCTCCAAGGAAAATTCCTGTATTGTCGCTAACCCGATCGCGATAACGCAGCTTGCGCACACAAAGGAACTGATAGGCAACACAGAGATAAAGAGTATGCCGGAACAGATAAACATAGTGCCGGGATAAAAGACTTGCCGGCACAGATAAAGTTACAAATTCTAGAACGTTCGTGTTTTATCTGGTGACGTGTTAGGGAAACTTTTATAACAGTTTGGAATTCAAGAACGGTTGTATAAAAAGAAGCCATTGCTAGTTATCGGACAGTCGAAAACAGGATTTAACAGTCGTGAACAGGAGTTGTAACGAGATCTGATGTTGTAAACGGATGTAATCAGAACGCTGTTGTTGTGGTCATAGACTTTGGTACATTGTGACTGTGTATTTGATGAAATACTGCTACTGTGAGTGTATTTCTACGCAAATAAAGAACGATTTGAATTGCTGCAAATTGGACTTTTAAGTCTACGAACCCACAAAGTCACAATTGGTGTCAGAAATGAGACGTTACGACATGGAGGCTACATTGGCACAGATTCTAGAGAATTTGGTGACGGCAAATAACAACTTGGCCGCGAAGATGACCGAATTAACAATGAAGACAGAACCGGCAAATAACAACCTGGCCGCAGAGCTGAAAGAAATGAAGACGGCAAATGACACTACCTGCGAAGACAGAAGCTGCAAACATCAACTTGGCCGCAAAGTTTTAGACGACAAATCACAAACTGACTGCATGAAGGTCGAATTAACCACAGAAATGAGAGCAGCGAACGACAGTCTGGCCACGGAAATGAAGGTGGCGAACGAAGCTCTCGCCGTCAAATTTGAGGAACAATTGGCCGGCGTGAGGGATGACGTCACGGAGCAAATTGGACGAGCGCGTCGAAGACCTGGCGAACAGCTTCAATGACCGAGAGGGAAAGGCCGACAGTAACGTCAAGTCCCTGAA
This sequence comes from Mantis religiosa, assembly GCA_030765055.1. Classification (NCBI taxonomy): domain Eukaryota; kingdom Metazoa; phylum Arthropoda; class Insecta; order Mantodea; family Mantidae; genus Mantis; species Mantis religiosa. Next base: position 177,299,792 of record CM060947.1, on the reverse strand, counting down.
CGCTATGGTGGAAGACGTCGAAGACCTGGTGAACCGCGTTAACAACCTAGAGGGAAAGGCCGACAGTAACGTCAAGTTCCTGAACGCTATGGTAGAGGACGTCGTCGGCAGGAGGTTGAAGGACTTGAAGGCCGACGCGCCGGCACGCGAACCGACATCTGCGCCCGTCGAACATCCTAAATACGACGGCGCGACAACTTTCGAAGTCTTTCGCCGCCAGTTCCACACAGTGGCCAAGCACAACAAATGGTCACCAGAGGAAGAGGCCGCACAGCTAATAGCCAGCCTCCAGGGATGAACCTCTGAAATCCTAAACGCGGAAGAGACAGCGGCGGCACTCAAGGACATCTGGGTGGCCCTGGAGAACTGCTTCGGAAACCACCGCTCAGCCGCAGCGTACCGCAGCCAGCTGAAGTCAAGGTCGCAGTAGCCAGGGGAGACGCTGCAGGAGTTCACCCCGGCAATCGAACAGCTGGCCAGTAAAGCCATAATCGACCTCCCACCAAAGTTCGTATCCCGAGAGACTGCCTAAACCTTTGTCGACGGGGTACGAGACACGGAGATCCTTCAGCTCCTAATGTTCGGCGACTACCAAATCCAGAGGCACTAACGGCGGCATTGAGGATGGAGGCGGCCAAGGTGACGGCTACCCGAACGTCGCGAACCAGGAATATCCGCCACACGGAGACCGAAGACCAGTCGAGGGACGCCGGCGAAGACCTAATGGTCTGTGTTGGGGGTGTGGAGAGCCGGGACACTTGGGGAGAGATTGCCCACACCAGGGAGAGAAGCTGGAAAACGAGTAAAGGCCGTCGTGGAGAGGGGAATGTTGGCACCATCACCACCATCCCCTCGAGTGACCATATGCTCCGTCAGCCGGCGCTTGGATGACAGCCTCATCGAGGACGGTTGGGTGGAAATCGTGCCGCGTGCTGGTGGAAACCGGGGCAGCTGTGACCATCATGAGACCTTACGTGGCCAAGGGTTTGCCATCCAGGAAACCAAGCCGACCATAGCAGCTTGTGACGGCATCGGGCGACACCTTGCCTGTGGAGAAGTAGGGCCTGCTGAAGTTGACCTTGGGAAGGAGTGCCGTACGTCTGTGTGTGTTCGTCGCGAAGGTGGCTGAGGAGGTGATACTGGGATTGTATGTCCTCAGGAACCACGAGGCGACGGCCGTCGTCGGCAGGAAGGTCCTGCTGCTCAATGGTGAAGAGGAATAACGACGTGGTCTGCCGCATCCAGAAGGTGCCCCTAGGGAAGATGGTGGTACGCCTGGATCGCCTGACCCGCTACGATGGTTCTGTTCGGAACGATCAGCCTTGAGGAGGGAGCAGTGTCGCGAACCCGATCGCAATAACGCGGCTTGCGCACACAAAGGAACTGATAGGCAGTAGAGAGATAAAAGATAAAATACTTGCCGGCACAGATAAAGTTACCATTTTCTAGAACGTTCGTGTTTTATCTGGTGACGTGTTAGAGAACCTTCTAAAACAGTCTGGAACTCATGAATGGTTGTATAAAAATAAGCCTTGGCTAGTTATCGCTAGTTATCGAAAACAATAGTAAACAGTTGTGAACAGATGTAACGAGATCTGTTGTAAACAGGTGTAATCAGAACGCTATTGTTGCGGTCATTGACCTTGGTAGATTTTGTTTGTGTATACGAGTAATATTGCTACCGTGAGTGTATTTCTACGCAAATAAAGAACAATTTGAATTTCTACAAATTGAACTTTTAATTCTACAAACCCACAAAGTCACAGTATCACATCAAAAAGGGGTTAGTTGGGATTTAAAAAAGGTTAACATATTAACAACAGTTTTACTCGGTTCATTAAACGATATAGTCCATTTGTTTTATGTTCGAGTATAGCATAAAACAGTCAAAAGAACATGAAAATTTTACATCTTTGATTTTCACAGCTGTATTGTGTAAACAGGGTGTGTTATGACCAACCACCAGTGCGATTTTAAAACTGTCGTATGACACATGCAACTACATTGTTCTGCTGTAACATGCTGTTCATACGACTCCCTCTGTACAATTTGTCCTGTATGAATCAAGCCATTAAGGAGAGATTGTTCTATTAAGTTTCCGTGATTCATAATACACATTTACCTGCAAATGGTTTCAAAATAAGTATATCCATTTATTTGCGTTCAACAATGGAAATAACACTCAGCGTTTACATCTACAATAGGCTTTGTTTTTGTTTTGAATGGTTGTTTTACATTTTTAATTCCACCATTGTCCCGCAGTGACCTATCCTGCGTATAAAACTGCACCTAAAGCACACTGAACACAATGGATGAATCAACTAACCATTAGCGATATCAGGCATCGTTGGAGGAGTATATTAAAGGTGAAAAAAAAATCTGGCATCCCTCTTAGCCTTGCCGTAAAAAGGCATACCGCTCTCCGAGTACATAATGTGATACGTAAAGGTAATCTAGCTACTGCAAATCCGCATTAATCAAATACACCATTACTGCATGTTATATTGTTTTAGTAACTGTCAATTGTTGGACGGTTCAGTTGATTAGACGCTGGCCTATTGATATCAAAGTCGCGGGTTCAAACCAGGACCAGACCGACGTTTTAAGAGTGCTTACAGGCGACAGCCCCGTCTCACTAGATCTACGGACAGCAAAAGAATTGCTAAAGTACCAAATTCTGGCACAAACCGGCGCTATTATACTTGACAGTTGGCAGTAGTTAATATGTTTTAAAACAAAACATATTATACCAAATCCCCAAAGATTTAGCAAAAGTAACACTCGCTTAGTTCACTTTTTTAATACATACATGCATATCACCGTTTATAATTTCTATTTTTTTAAGTTCTTTGCTAGTTCTTACTATAGTTCAATATTTTCAATTAATATATGATTATGGTAATCACTTCATAACATAAAAGTGCTTAAAATAGCGACTTTATACGACTTTAAGAGAAATAAATTTAATGGCATAATTGAGTCGTCAGTATTAGCCGATATCCTATAAAAAACTCTCTATTAGATACTAAACATGGAACAACGCAAAAGGATAAGTATGAAAATTTGCTAAAAGTATTAAATATTTTTACGACATTCTATACATAAGTAGACTTAAAAGCGTTTTAGATTCGAACGAGTTTGTTATTTAAAATGCAATTAGAATGGACTTGATATCAGAGTTAACAGAAGAAATCAAGATGTACATCTAATTGGACCGTCAAAATGACAAATATATACTTCCATTAAACTATTCGTGGAACTTTTTAGGTAATAAGATGTTTGGGGTTTGTTTCCTGAAGGAATCAAACGTCGGGCAAATTCTTCAATATCTGGCAGAGGTCATGATTTGGTGATTAAGTCGTATTAGGAGTTACGCTTTCTCAAACTTGCTCGAGAATGCTACTATACTGCTCGCCAATATAAAAAGTGATTGACATTTCGTATGGTAAGAGAGGAGATGTTGCCGCTTGTTGCTGCCACGTGGAGAGCGCGATAGGAATACGCGTGCGAAGGTGATTCAGTTGCGACTGCAGTGGGTATTTATTGCTATTCCTATGGCTATGGCTTACGCGCGCCAACACCAAAGTGGGAAGGCTACCGATATGACCTCGGTGGGGCCGCCTGGTGATCTAGCACACCTTCTACTAGCTCTGCTGGCTAGTACGTGGGAATATAAATGGCTTCCCTCAACTCCGTCCGGAAACGTTCCCGATCACCCACGGGTTATCAGGAACCACTGCCCCCTTGAGTACAACGCAATCCGAACAACTGCCTATCAGGAAGGGGCTCGAATGTTCGGCCCGAGGTTCCTCTAGTAACGTCAGAGGTACCACGAGTGCTTGGGGTCCGCAGCGCCCGCACAACGGTAGCTGAAGGGGACGGATCCCCTGGGGCTTGTTAGCCTCTAGGTCTTGCCCTATGGAAAGCCCCACGGAGGCGCCGGGCGACCTTTTGGGACAGCTCGGTAACTCCCTGGCGGAAGGAGGCCCGGGTTCTTCGTCCTACGGGTCCAGGATTAATGGGAGTAGAACCTCTGGCATTATTGCTATTGTTATTGCTATTGTTATTATTGTTATTATTATTATTATTATTATTATTATTATTATTATTATTATTATTATTATTATTATTATTATTATTATTATTATTATTATTATTATTATTATTATTATTATTATTATTATTATTATTATTATTATTATTATTATTATTATTATTATTATTATTATTATTATTATTATTATTATTATTATTATTATTATTATTATTATTATTATTATTATTATTATTATTATTATTATTATTATTATTATTATTATTATTATTATTATTATTATTATTATTATTATTATTATTATTATTATTATTATTATTATTATTATTATTATTATTATTATTATTATTATTATTATTATTATTATTATTATTATTATTATTATTATTATTATTATTATTATTATTATTATTATTATTATTATTATTATTATTATTATTATTATTATTATTATTATTATTATTATTATTATTATTATTATTATTATTATTATTATTATTATTATTATTATTATTATTATTATTATTATTATTATTATTATTATTATTATTATTATTATTATCATTATCATTATTATCATTATTACTATTGCTATTATCATTATTATTATCATTATCATTATCATCATTATCATCATTATCATTATCATTATTATCATTATCATTATCATTATCATTATTATTATTATTATTATTATTATTATTATTATTATTATTATTATTATTATTATTATTATTATTATTATTATTATTATTATTATTATTATTATTATTATTATTATTATTATTATTATTATTATTATTATTATTATTATTATTATTATTATTATTATTATTATTATTATTATTATTATTATTATTATTATTATTATTATTATTATTATTATTATTTATAATATTATACACAAAGAGAATAGAAAAGTCATGGATCTACATGCAAGCGCTGGAACATGCAAGAACACATCAATGTAAAGATCATCGTAACAAAGAGGCATACCTGTGACATTGATTTTTATAGATCCCCATGCCTGACTTTCTTATTTAAAATACTCTTCTTTCCCATTGTTAACCACAGTGTTCTTACTGATACCTACAGCACGTGAAGTCCTATCAAGCACTTTAAAGAATGGAATAATAGACTCCCCTGTCAATTTCTCCTCTTCGAAGTATTCTCTCACAGTGCGTATTATATCCGTGCCTGTCCTCTAATTGGAACGCCTTCACCAAATATAGTTTTATTTGGTTCCCGAGCACGTTCAGATTTTCGTCTTTTCGCTACTTTTAGACATAATTAAACATTCATTAAAACATAATTGTAAATGATCACAACACGTACACAGATACAGGGACCTAGACACACGTAAACTAAGGCAAATTACCACAAATAAAATGCAAAGGAACTTTATAGAATGTCTAACTGTTGTATAAAAAATAAGAACAGCAACATATACTGAATACGTGAAGGCATTCTGTTTATACAGGTTATCAGCAGATAAATAAACACCAAGGTGTTTTGTTTACTGCAACTTTTGCGTAAATCGCTCGCCCACACGTCACCATGCTAAGCACCTGTTAGAATATCGGCAACCAAAGTTTAGCGTTTAACGTTGTCATGGAAACGTCTGGACTGCAATTGGTCATTATAATGGTTACTATGACTACCGTTATGAAGTACTCATTCCCGCCCATTTATTAAAAGCGTTGTTTCATGTGCTTACTGTCAATCGCATTCTAATTTGGCGACCAGTTTGTACAGATTCATGCGATGATGAACGGAAGGAATTATGGGACAGAAGAACAGACGGATGGACGAACGGATGGATGGATGGACGGACGGACGGACGGACGGACGGACGGACGGGACAGACAGATATTGTCTTTGTTAATAATGCTGCCTATTGCTATGATCAAGTCAGCAACACCAATTGTAAAATTTCGTATTGTTTTTATGTCGGTATATCTACTAGTTGGAGCTGTCGCTTTTAAGCGCACTTAAAATGATGCAATTTAATCTTCCAAAAACCACACAGATTAACAAATAAAGTAGTGACACGGAGATAGACTGTGTTGTCTGTTACTCTTCTGCATATTATGTTGTGCTTAAATGAAAACACCTAATAGAATGAGGGAAGAAGAAGACCTACTCATATGGCAGCGCTGAATTTTGAATGAAGCTGATTTCGCTGGCATACTAAATCACGTTTCTGTAATAGCTTGGCTTGGTGACTCACTGTGATCCAATCTGATGAATAAAAGTTTGTAAATTCAACAAAAAGTAATCAGAACTTAAGACGTGAGATAAAACAGTGAATGGTATCATTTGTACTTTACTTCCATTTGCTAGTTTGTGTTCCTCACATCATTAACGGGCCATGAGGTTGAATGAATGAAATGGGTGAAATGATGCTCAAAGGAGTCTGGGGTCCGTGGAGCTTACAGTTACCCGACATTTGTCTTTCAGGATAAGGGAAAACCCCGGAAAACCTTATCCAGGTAACTCGCCCTGACCGAGATTCGAACTCGGGACCTCTTGAAACGTGAGGCAGGCACGCTACCATCTACGCTGTCGAAGCGGGCTGACAATGAGAGTGCCTTACAGGTATACCATAAGAGTAATTTCCATAAATTTCGGTTTTACCAATTGACAACAGTGGTAATGGATAACACGTGTGAAGTGTGCAGTTGTTTTGAAGTAGGCAGTACTAATAACAAAACAATGTAAATATGGCAGAAAAAGCACTTTCGTGAATGACCAATATATTTAAAGCAGCATATTGCAGTCACACCGAGTGAGGTTAACAGAACATCTATTGAAAAAGCAATGCCAAATATGATACCTTTAAATTTGAAAATCAGTAAACATAAGTGATTATACCCGTCTACACACTGACAGGTATTAATATGAACATAATTCGGTGATCAAGCCATCGTACTTACTATAAGGGAGTGTGGTGCATAAAGGCACAGCGGTATCGAGTATCAAAAAATAGTTTCATCTTGCATACATGACCCTGAGTATACCTGGTAATTCATAACTTTCAAGTTTATTTTTTTAATTTTGTTTCTAGTTTTTTATATAAACACCCCTTTTATTCAAATATATAAACGTCAACCCTATATTCCCTTTGGTTAGCCCCCTTTACACAGGGATAGTGCAGTATGCCAACAAGAATCTTTTCTGACAGCGTTAATTTTGACCTAATGCTACATTTGCCTTATGCTGATTAAGCACACTATCATAAGATTATTTGTGAGGTTATGGGCTTAAGATTGAAGAGTATGGCTCGAGAGGAATTGGCTGTAATCTCGTTTAGACCAATCCAATTATCTGAGCAAAATGTGAAATATAATCCAATATGCCTGAGCGAAATTTCCTCTCAAAGCACGTGCGTTTTTAGCAAAGTCCTGGAGAGAAGGGAGACTTTTCTGAAATCCTCGGTATTAAAGGCGAAGGAAGCGAGTGAAAACTCTAGCAAGACATATATTTCATAACTTATGAACATATGTAGGTAGTGGTATCAATAAATAACCTACTAAATTTGCGTTATAAGATCGTTACTTCACCAGATAATTTTTATTAGCGGTGCTAAACATAATTTTTTGAAATATAACTCTTGATACTATTTAAACTTGATTGATTGCTTTATAAGCTGCAAAAACCCAATGCCTTGTTGCACATAGAAATAAAGTTTTGTGTCACACATTAAATACCATATAGTTATTCTTTCGTACAAATTGGCAGTAAGTGATGGTAACCAGGGTTCACATTCCAAATTTTATATGGAATGTTGTATTTTAAAATGTTTCTAGCTGATTACTTTGAAAGCAGCAAATTTTGAACTTAGTAATTTATGGTAAATGTTCTGCATAAATATTTTAAAGATGATTTCATGCTATGCTCAAATTTAAACAAGAACATTTTTCTCCCTAAGGCAGCCTAGGTTCGAGCCCGAGGTGCTTGGACATTTGAGATTTGATGTGGCCGAAGTAGCTCTGGTTTCCCACAAGTTTCACTCCAGCTACTTTCATAATAATCTTTGATCCGACACTTAATATCATTATTATCATCATTATCATTATCATCATTATCATTATCATCATTATCATTATCATAATTATCATCATCATTATCATCATTTTCATCATTATTATTATATTATTATATTATTATTATTATTATTATTATTATTATTATTATTATTATTATTATTATTATTATTATTATTATTATTATTATTATTATTATTATTATTATTATTATTATTATTATTATTATTATTATTATTATTATTATTATTATTATTATTATTATTATTATTATTATTATTATTATTATTATTATTATTATTATTATTATTATTATTATTATTATTATTATTATTATTATTATTATTATTATTATTATTATTATTATTATTATTATTATTATTATTATTATTATTATTATTATTATTATTATTATTATTATTATTATTATTATTATTATTATTATTATTATTATTATTATTATTATTATTATTATTATTATTATTATTATTATTATTATTATTATTATTATTATTATTATTATTATTATTATTATTATTATTATTATTATTATTATTATTATTATTATTATTATTATTATTATTATTATTATTATTATTATTATTATTATTATTATTATTATTATTATTATTATTATTATTATTATTATTATTATTATTATTATTATTATTATTATTATTATTATTATTATTATTATTATTATTATTATTATTATTATTATTATTATTATTATTATTATTATTATTATTATTATTATTACTCTTCTACACCTATAGGTGAGAAGAGGTCCTCAAATCGATCCAATGTTAGTCAGGGAGTTGCCCGTGATTCATCTAGAAGGAGATTTTTACGATTTTTTTCCAGTTATATTCTTTACGCTGCCGCGTATCCACAGGTTCTAAATATAGAGAAATAAATTTATCTCTAGGAGCAGATAACAGATAACTATTTATTCTAATAAAATAACATTACAACCATCACAACCGTTCACTTCTTAAATCATAGGAAGTCATGTCTCCTTTATTAATTGTGACCAAATAGTATTACTTGACAGGGCGTTGAGGCATATTGACCTTCAGGTGACCAGCGCTGCGATCGTCTCTTATAGGGTCCTATCTGGTCGATTAGAAGATTAGAATTATCAGTAAGTTGACGTACAGTAAATTACGAAATACAAATGGAGCAATTGGAAACAGCATGTGTCTATATGATGTGATTTCTTGCGCCTACCGATGTATGACACATTGTTGTCCAGAAGACATGGTCACATCTGAATAGAGTATACCTACACTGGACTTGCCGTATATGTGCGATAAGCTCAGGTAAACATCTAAGTTGCGAATTTTTTCCTATAGACCTTCTCGCTTTGCCATGTAGTATAAATTAAATATCAAAACAAAAGAATATCGTAAACCAAGAACTTCGCAATTCTTTTGCAAGTAGTAAACATTATAGAATAGGTGGAGCTAGTTAAAAAGAAGTGTAAATCTCTTTGAAGCAAATTACACCATATAACTTCCTTTGTTCCAGTAGTCATTTCCAAGTTATCGGCTCTTAATAATGGGAATTGTTCAGTACTTGGTCACAGTTTTATCCCTTAAGTGGTAACTTCCGGCTCTTAGAGCATGGCGCTCTAATTTTCTATTATATTTTCTGCAATGATTATGTAGCAATCTTGAATGTCGAGCTAAGCTTTACACGAACATTGTCTTTGCTATGAAAATGTGACTTTATCATTGCGGCTACTCATTGTCACAAATTTATCAGGAAGGCTTCATAGACCAGTGTTATTGTTAGCGTAAGTATATTATGCGTAGCTCTTGCTTAATATTTGAAAAAGAAATGATCGTTGCTTCTTTATAGTATAACCAATTGTTTACTCTCTTATGTAACAATCACCGTTTTAAGTGGTATGTCTATGCTTTTATTTCAGTTTGAATGAAAGTGTCGAAAGATATCCTGAATGTAACAGTCACGAAGAAGTCAGCTGATGGTTCAATTGGGTTTACAACAAGCAGATGTTGGTATAATCTCTTACTTCAATGTACTTTTATTTAAAAATTGTTTAATATAGTAAAACACGAAGCTTATAATAGAACGTATGTAATATATACGAAGTAAATTTAATATTGTAGTGAAATGTACAAATAAAACCAAATAAAAATTACAAGGTCTGGAGGGCAATGAAACGAGCACTTTAGGATTTTTTTCAAATTCTTAACTCAATTAAAATTAAGTGGAAGAAATAAATTTCGTAACACATAACCATTAGATATTTATTCCTCCAGTGTAATGTTTAAATTTCAGAACATCTCCTACTTTTATACACTTCAATTATAGCTTTCGGACTTTTTTAGAACGCTGTGATAAGATTCACACTGTTGCCAGAGACACCTGACGTCCTTTATGCGACTGTTGGATGAATTGCGTTGCTTTCATTTGTCTGTGTCAACTGTTGACGTACATGTGATTCATTGGTTCAACATGAAATATGAATTTACAGTTCGGTGCGCACAGATTGATATCCAGCGGCTATCGTACAAAGAGCTAATTTTTTACTTAAAAAGTTAATATAAATGCGTTTTCAAATATGTTCAACTTCAGAGGTATAAGCTACCTTACATGGCCTCAGGCAGCCAACTCAATTTCAGAGAGATGGGATGTGTTTAACGTTGGGACGGATTTCATTCAACGTATTTGTAGAGACGCGTGTTTACAGAACCGACTTTGTCAACCAAAACCCGTGTTTTGTAAAATAAACGTATATGTATTTAATGCATAAGGAAAATAAAAAGGATTCCTTAGAAATCCTTCGTGTGGCCTACATTCGGGTTCGATTCCCGTGCTGACGTACCTGATCCATGTTTTTCTCGGGGGTTTTCCCGGTTCGCCAAGCGAACGCTCTCATTTCACATCATATCTCGTCTGGTGGTCTCTTTTAGGGTAGAAGTGTCGGCAGGTGTCTTGGTGCTGCATGGCGGGATGATATGCTCCGAACAGGCTGCTGGGACCACTTCCGAACCACAGTAGGGGTGATGTCCGTTGTACTGGCCTACAGCCATCTAACTTGCTCTTAGCACTGTCGTGGCCCCTTGGGACGACTGCTCTCTGTCTCCTCTCGCCTCATCCTTCCTCCCGGGGACACCCAACTTGGGGCTTATTTTATTCCTACTTGTTTCTCAAGTTGAAGTGGAGAAAAAACTTAAGGTTTTATTTTCTGCTGATACATTTCTCAATGTTTTCTGTTTATAAGTAGTGCAAAAGCGTGAGGATGAGTTTATAATTAATTGTGTAAAACTTGGCTTCAGTTACAGGAAAACTTTTTTTCATGTAAAAGAATGAAATATAATTAGTGAACAAATTATAATATTGGTATTGTTTACTACTTAATTGACTAAAATAACTAATGAATTTTGATCGATCATTTAACTATGTAGGTTGATTTAATAATGAGAGAGCATTGTTTTGGAAGCCTAAACTTGTAGATATATTTAAGCCATTGCTTCTAGCAAAGTGTGAAAATACGTATATAGCTGTCACTAGTTTCCTTCGAAAGTTAATCTTTCGCATCCAAGGCTGCACCTAAACTAATAAACCAACATTTTCGAAACAAACACTAGGCATATTATTAAATAAAAGTAATTGTTCAGTGAACTATACGTTTCTATCTCTCCCCTTAAGTTTGCCTTTATTTTTCTTATGGGATTTCTACTAAACCTATTATTCAAATTTCAGCACTAATATTCCTGCATATTTACATACCAATGCAATGTTGCTAATGTAAATAAAACTTAATTTATTTCTTTATTTACATTTTATGCACTTTTAGATTATTAGTTAAAGCTGATTAATTAGGAACTAAATGCTGGTCAATCTGCTTTATTTCATAATAACACAGAAGATTTTTATTCCTCGTTTCCTTAGATCACAATTTCCGTTGCAGAGGAAGGAAGAGAGGAAAGGGACGAAGAGAGGGAGGTAGTGAGCTAGGAAGGAAGGAACGAAGGGAGGGAGGCAGGAGAGAGCGAGGAAGCGAGGAAGGAAGAAAGGAAGGAAGCAAGCAAGGAAGCAAGGAAGGAAGGAAGGCGGGGAGGAAGGCATGAAGGAAGTAAGGAAGGAAAGCAAAAATACAGAATTAAAGAAAGAAACAATTATAAAATTAAAGAAAGAAAGAAAGAAAGAAAGAAAGAAAGAAAGAAAGAAAGAAAGAAAGAAAGAAAGAAAGAAAGAAAGAAAGAAAGAAAGAAAGAAAGAAAGAAAGAAGGAAGGAAGGAAGCAATTAAAGAATTTGAGACAGAAAGAAATAACTAATGAAAGAGAGAGAAAGAAAGAGTAAGAAAGAAGGAAAGAAAGAGAAGGAAAAAGAAAAAATGGAAGAAAGGACAGAAGGAAAGAAGGGAACGAAGGAAATACAGAAAAATAAATCCAATAAAATATCCCTGGATTTTTGGATATTCATAAAATTATACAATTTCAAATCCCAAAATAATTTAGATTCCTAATAAATTCAAATAAATATTTAACTTCACCTGACATCTGTCATAAAATTGGATCGAAATAGTTTTAGATACTGTTCTTTATAAGCTGCAACTGCAACAGAAACCACTCACCACCCTTCTGTGACCTGACCTCAGCACCCTCTGCGAAGATGTAGATATCGTGTACTTGACCACATTGTAACCGTATGGTATAGTACGCATGTTTCCATTTCTCATTAACCAAAAGTGTGTTTTCCCTTCCCAGAGAAGAAGGAAATAAGCTGATGTCCAATCGAGCACTCAAGGACCTGTAACATATTTAAGGTGCTCTTTACTCTTGCCAAGACCGCAGGGTATTTCCAAAACAAAGGGAGAGCAGAGTCCTCGAATAGCATGACCATGTAGCAGAGAGATAGCCTAAGCAGATTATGTACCACCATGACCAAGGAATAGATGATTTGGAAGACCAGCGCACAAGTGGAAAACAAACATCTCTACAAGATGGGGGAAAATTGCGTAAAGGGGAGTTGAATATCTCTAGCGAGGGTTTTCAGAGCAAGGGCGAACGTGACATCGATGTTGGAGCATCATTTGTTGTATAGCCATGTTCTGTGCACCTGTTTCAGCAGACAGCAATGTTTATCGACAAGTATCGATAGTGCTGTTATTGACATATCGATTACATGTCGGTCATCCTTTCACGCTGTGTAGCAATATTATAATACATAACTAAAATGTCCCCGTTAATCCAGCTACATACACATTAAATTGAGGATTCCTTTTTCAAATTCCTTCTTACCCGTTTTAATCCGTTTAGTTAATTATTGCGAGGAGTGAAGCCAGAATTAATGCTTCACTACTATTAGCTTTAAGCTTACAGGGACAGGTTCTTGGAATATTTCAGTTTTAATAAACTGCAGAATACCATACAAAATACAAAAAACAGTACACGCAAGATAAGAAGAGGTCTGGATTTACGGTGTGGTGCGGGCAGAGGGGATGAAGTGAGATCTAAAGCTCTTTTGTTTCTGCAGTGTAGTCAACCTTGGAAAACAGAGTTCAGTAAAATAGCGTGTAAGATAACAGAAGATATAACAAGTAACGTTGCATCCTCTGGAAACATTCCTTAGTTTTGCCCACACTATATCAATTGCATTAAGATCACATACGGTGGTAGTCGAATAATAATGTGTCCCCTTTCGAGAGCCATAACATCCAAAAATATTCATACAAGTGAATACTGATATACATTACCACCACACTCATAACAAGGTTAAACTGGAAATACGAGCGCACCAAACGAGCCTTTATGAAGGAAGCTTTAATACAAAGGGATAATGTAATATAATAAACTTCCAAATACACTTTTTTTGTAATTTATGTTCTCCAACGTTAAGTCATATCGGACGATGAATGGAATGGGTGAAATGATGCTCAAATGAGCCCAGGGTCCATAGAGCTCAGAGTTACCCAACATTCGTCTTTCAGGATAAGAGAAAACCCCGGAAAAAGACCTTATCCATGTAACTCACCCTGACCGAGATTCGAACGCGGGACCTCTTGAACGTGAGGCAGACACTCTACCAGCACGCTACCGAGGCGGGCTGTTAAACAAGCTGCATTATAAAAACACTTTAAGAATAAGGTTAAGAAATTTTTGCATGCACATTGTTTCTATACGGTTAATGAATTTTTAGAACTATAACTATGTAAATGAGCACTGGGAGTATAGTACATTCACAAAACTATAATAGTCATATTATGACATTTCTTGTAGTAAATTAGTCTATGCAAATAACACATGAAACCATAGAAAAGCTGCTTACTGTGTATATTGTATGCAATCAATTGGACTTCATGTATATACTGTATATATACATTTTCACGTGTCTCATAACATGTATATGTTGCCAAGGACGAACAAAAATCTAGCATACGATTGTTGTAAACTAGTTAGCTAATTAACCTCGAAATTGATCAAAACGAAATATGGCGGACATGATAAAGCTTAACGTATTAGCCACTAGATGTCAATGTATAGCGCATTTCAAATTTCAAAGTTGTCATCTATGATTACGGAGCTAAACGAAACTTATCGAATGAGGACTTGGAGCCCGATCGCTCTTCTTATCGCGCGCATATTGTAATAAAGTTAGCCTGTCATTCTCGTATTTGCCACTTCAGTACATCCACAAATTCTGTTTAAATTCGTTCTCCTGGGGCTATTTGGTATAGTACCTGTCAGCAATACAAATGGAGTATTTTATCCATCTTTTCATGGACCAACATTTAGAGTTAGATTATTATATGTTGTTAGAATTTAGTATTTTGAAACATATTGTGAGATCAGAGATCCAATAGCTCCTAAAATACCATTCAATCAGCTTTTTCACTTTTTCAGTTTTAACCACTTCAAGCATTATTTATTACAATCTGTCTCAAACTACAACGATCATGTTAATAATATATGAGAGGGAAATGTACATAACGGAGCATATGTTAGTGCCTCTGGATATCTCTCTTTCTCTCCTTCCAAAGAGAAATCTTCCCCCAACCTCTCTCGTGAATTGCAGATTTGACACTTTATAATACCTTCAGACTTCATTACATTTACAACCATATACGGCGGCATTTGTTGAGCTGAGCATTGGCAGCCAAACCAGAATTTCATTTGCAACTGTAGTATTCCTATATAATTAATTAGCAAGTTGGAGTGATATGTTTTTTCTCTCACCAATAAACACGCTGTTTTAGCCATGGGTTTTACGTAATTTAAGCGAACTCAAGTATTACGCCTTTTCAGTTGTATCATTCCTTCAAGATCTGTGATGGAGCTCCTTGGTTTTAATATATATAGAGAGAGAGAGAGAGAGAGAGAGAGAGAGAGAGAGAGAGAGAGAGAGAGAGAGAGAGAGAGAGATGAGAGAGAGAGAGAGAGAGAGAGAGAGAGAGAGAGAGAGAGAGAGAGAGAGAGAGAGAGAGAGAGAGAGAGAGAGAGAGAGAGAGAGAGAGAGAGAGAGAGAGAGAGAGAGGAGAAAGTTTGAATAAAAGGAACTTCTCACTTTCTCCGTTTATTATTGAAGCTTAGATTCCGACCAAGATAGCATGAGCCTCATGCTTTTTACTTAGAGATGTGTGAATGAATTTCACAAACAAATTTCGGCTCACCAGTGATTTTAAACAGACTTGTCATTTGTTAACGTCGTTAAACCGAAGTCCATCAGGTGTGAGGTCATGTAACATAATAGTACTACAGAGCATAGGGAACCTTCACATTTTTGGTTAGGTTTGTGAAGGGAAGGCAGAGGGCAGGCTGGTGGTGTGGCGTTTTGCAATAATTTACAAATAAACCACATTTCTACCTTATTTCTCTAGCAGCAACAAGCATCAATGCTTGTCTTACGTGCCCTAATTTGTACATCTCTCAGCCTATTTCCCTATAAGCAAGAGAGAGACATTTAGAAACCTCACACGTCTACTTTTAGCTAATGCTGAAACTGCATTAAGCTAGGATCGTAATGCCATTTTAGTTATTTTGGTAAAAACCAGTCGATTTTTGTATTTGCGATACAAAAGACATAACACTTTAATTTTAAAACTGTGATGCTATAATTCCCTAAGGTGCGTGCAATATACACCTTGACGCCACTTTTAAGGCACTGTGCTGCATAACGTACTGAATGGTGCATCGTTTTCTCAAGCTAATTTTTTTGGAGGGAGAGGAAACGTTTAATTTTCTGTATTCAGAACCTATAAAAATTGAGCTAGAGGTGACAAATATTTGCAAAGTATGTATTAGCATATGAGTAATAATATGCAGGGTTTGAATTTTTATATTCTTGGTGTATATATTTTTAAACATATTAGTAAATTCAATTGTTTTTATGACATTTTCTGATTTTCCGTAACAAAATATTTAAGAAAAGTTGTTGGCATACATTTCCAATAAACAAACGACCACAAATATGTTAGGGAATTAAATTGTAAAGTAAAAAATGTTAGACTAGGAAATCTGTACTGAATTAATGATATCTAAAGAGTGCAGCTACACATTGACGTTTCATCAGACTTCTTCAGTTATTAATAACGTCTATGCAAAACCTTTAATCCCTTGCTCTAAAAATTCCAAGAATAATTTTTATCCTCCCTTGTTCCTCTATTTTGTCAGATGTCAGTATCTCTGTGGAGTAAATGGCATCTGTATTTTATTTTCCATTTGCACGTCGTAGAATTCTCATTTCTTGGTTAACTAGATAGTTATTTGAGTGTGTAGGCTTCCACAGCCTGTGTCTTTGATGCATATCGTTAGTTTTCGAAGAAGAGACGTCATCTTGCATAAACTTTAATTGATCTTGTCCTGCACTCAGTGGCGGCTTGTGCCGAAAATGACAGCATGCTGGGAAAAAGCCCATGCAACTCACCTATTTTCGAAAAATGAAGTCCATGAATCGATGTTTGTTTATGGTATAAACAGAATTTCTACTTCCTTTCGCTTTTTGCTCAATTTTTAGATCGGATGTTGGACTCCCTAACATTTTTCTACTAAGCCATTCTTCTGATACTCTCCTAGAAAAGGGAGTATTCATAAGTTAATTAATCGTGTTCACTATTTATTGGTTAAAGTTTCGTAAATATAAATTACTCATGTACTGAATAAAGTGAATTTATAACATGTTTCGCACTCTCATACAAAATAAAGAAACTGATATCAGCCACCAAATAACGTTACACAAAGGAATAATTGGATACAATGCGAGCATGCGAACCACATGCACTTGTTATGGGGTATTCTCGCTATGATCGCGGGAATGCAGTATCGTGCCAACATGATAGGTGCATCACAAACAATCTGCCCCACGATTTAATGACCATTTGCATTGGATCTGTTTACGTAAATTAGTTTCTAGAACTAAAATATAAAGCAGTGATAGATTGTTAAATGATATTCAATGCATATTCAAGTTCTACAGCTATAACTATAAGTGTTGGTGACCCTGCTTCCTCGTGCGGCGAATTATCACCGCCCAACACCCAGATGCAGCAGGCATTTGTGCGAAAGTCTTTGGACACCAGGGAGACAAGAGGGGGAGGTTGTACGCATGCGCAATACGAATCACCGAGCTTGCTGGCTCTCAGCACGTTGACGTCGAGGATGCGTTCCATTAGTTACGTAAGTGTTTTCCATGCATTAAGGGTTCATTATTGGTCGTACTCGAATTCTTAGACTTATAATAATGCATTGTTATTTACATGGTCTTTTAAAACTTCTACAGTGCGATTTATAGATCAGAAAAGAGGGTGCTGCAGCACGTAAGGACGAGCAGCTGCTTCCTTGGACAAGATGAAATTTATGGCAAGATGAGCGAAATATCGGTCATTTTGTGGAAGATGGCGTGTCGTTCTCTGGAAGCTAAAGATTGGTAAAGTTAGTTTATCTATTATTTCAGTAGATAAGTTGAATGCCGAAATTGTTGGGACTTTTTCCGTATTTAAATCAACAAAAACCTGTGTAACAATTATAAAACTGCATAAAAACAAAATAACATGCATTCACAATTCGCAAGCGTGCTGAAGTTGAAAGAGATTACAGAGCTCGAATATTAAATGTACTAAACATGACATCACATCTCTTAGAGCGAATAAAGTTGTTTATATCTGAAAAAGCCGTTGACATAATCTTTTATAATGGATAGCACCCATTAATCAAGTTGCACGCATGGAAAATTCTATTTGTTGAAGTCTGTTATATTTAATATTTGCTGCTACCCCTCGTTATCATTTTATTAATCCTGGCGTTTGCGAAATTTTAATAATGCTCTCCACGATTTGCATGCTAAACAAATTAGCTTTTGGGGCAAAATCATCGCTCTCCAACTGCATTTGGATGTACGCTCTATGTGATATACTCTTCTGGTCGTATAAATAAAATGCGCTCCACCCTTTTTTCACGATTTTTCTCCATTTCTGCAGGACATCGCACTAATAGTAGACCAGAAGAGCTCATATTCCCACCTGTAACATATAAAAAATAAAAAAATAAATGATCCCGGGCCCTGCAACTGTAACAAATCGCACCCACAGCTCTCCCTCATCATTCTTTACAAGGTTAATTCCCATATGTTGGCACGCATGCACAATCTGGCTTTGGCTAATCACAAAATATCGCTCCTGTTATGTGGCCAGCATGAATATGTATGAGACTTGGAGCCTCGCGTGTTTTTACAAGAGTGGGACAGCTAGAAAAGGAGGAAAGCAGGTATGTCACGTCTACGGTACACACAAAATACATTTTCTTTAAATCGTGCCAGTTTTTCCTCCTTCATCTATGAAAATATGAATTGCGATATCAAATACCATTTTAAGCTTTAGGGTCCCATTTATCAACAAATTAAATTACTAAATACTGTATAGTGCGGGTGCAAAGTTCTTCACGTAAAAAGAGAGGGTTTCATAGCTTCTTCTATTTAATTCTTTGCTCTATAATCGATAAAAACTAGTTAGGCTTCTGCACAAATATAATAAAACCGTACTCGGATACTATTAGTAATAATCGAATATTGGTCACATAATTGACTATTCACACTATGTGACTTAAGAATGGTCGAGGTCTTCTCCTGAATTGAGAATATCCTAAAAGCCTTTTAATTACTTTCCGAGTGTTAATACTGACATAGTAACTCATAATACTTTTACTCTCTACTTGAATTTTGTAAAACACATAAAAGACATAAGTGTTACGTATACCTGCAAATGCAAAACAGAATTAATGTTTAAGAAGTAAAACTGGCGTGTGCCAATCGGCGACTATTATTGTTTATTACTGGTTACAATTCCTTAACAGATATAAGATACATTCACATGTTGGTAATAACCTTTTACTTTTTCATTTTACTCACGCGCTAAGCGAAAACAAAAGAAAAACTTAGTTGGATCTCAAAATATTGCAGATGACAGCTCGTGTTCAAAGATGGGACTTAGAAATGAGGACAGCACAATTAGCGTTTAGCCAGTAAATAGAACTTACTTAAAATACTTCTGAAAGTCCATGATTTTGAAGTATATGGTGTCAGCAATGAATCTTTACAATTATCAAAAATGTGTATGTGTGTATATATGTGTGTGTGCTTTTTTCTCGTAAATAGCTGTACACGTTTTTTTTTTTCTCTTGGTAATTTACGTCCTCCAACCTTGTTATTTCGGACGATGAATGAAATGGGTGAAATGATGCTCAAATGAGTCCGGGGTCCATGAAGCTTAGATAGACATTCGTCTATCAGGATAAGGGAAAACCCCTGTAAAACCTTACCGTAACTCACCCTAACCGAGATTCGAACTCGGGACCTCTTGGACGTGAGGCAGACACGCTACCTTCTACGCTACCGCGGCGGGCACAAATTTTAATGAAACCTTTTACAGGGGGATTATTAAATTTTAGTTTTTGTATTAAATGAGTGTTGGATACAAACCAATAAACATAAACTTTATAAAAAAATAAATTTATAAACCAATAATCCAATAAACATTTTGCCTTTGGTGCAAAGCAGTAGTCATAATCTCTCACAGTTTTCTCTCTTCGAGCCACATGGAATTAATGGTGACAGTTTTCTATTTTACCGATGCAACACCGTTTCCAGCTTGACTTCCCTTGACGTGTGTAAGTGTTTAACAGAAAAGTCTTTACACATTTTTACTTTCTCTACTATGTTGAGTCCACCCAAAAATGTTGAATTGAGATTTCATTGGTAATAGATATTGAGAATATCCCAGAATCCATAACTCAAAAACCAGCAGTCTGTTACATACCAAACTTGTATTTGAGTTTAACATCTTTCAACTGTGCGACACGAGGGTTTCCTAGAAAATCCTCACCTTAAAATAATCTTTACATAGAACACTTTTTTAAAAAATGTTCATTATCTTAAAATATTTTCGTGCTAAATATCATTAGTTTTATAGAAAATTCCTCAGAGGTTTATTGCATTTTGGGTGACTTATGCATAACTGTTAAACTGTAGGAAATAGAAAAAATCTCACTACACGAAAAATACAGATCTCCTTAAAATTCAAAACATGTAACATGAATTTTATGCAGTGAACTAGTTCCAATGTTTCATGTTATTTATTTATGTCTTCTAACATTTTAATGATTTTTCTCAAATAATAAGTCGTTATTCACGTTTTATGCCTTTGACATGGAAAGAGAATGGAATATCACAAGCTCTAGCTTTTAGAATATTTGACCATAGCTTAAACGTTCATATCTTCTCCTCTTTCTACTTTACCTACAATAAATTAAATAAAACCTTTTCTACATGTCTATGGCCATTAATATGAAGTATGTAGACAGAAGAGTAATGCTTTAAGGATAGTCTATAGAAGACTACACAGCGAAATTCATGTGAGTGCACAATCAGATTTTTGTTTTAGAGAATGCACCAATGATATTTTGTGAGAACATCGGAAAAGTAATTGTTAGTTTATGCACTATATTTCATCTATCTATATTCAAGATTGTAAAATGTAAGCGCAATGGGAATGTTAAAATACTTTATTTTAAAATTTGAATTTTGCCAATTCTTTTCTGTATACAGACTTATTCAAAATGACATCTTTGTTGTTGTTGTTGTTTTATTATATTATTATCATCATTATTATTATTATTATTATTATTATTATTATTATTATTATTATTATTATTATTATTATTATTATTATTATTATTATTATTATTATTATTATTATTATTATTATTATTATTATTATTATTATTATTATTATTATTATTATTATTATTATTATTATTATTATTATTATTATTATTATTATTATTATTATTATTATTATTATTATTATTATTATTATTATTATTATTATTATTATTATTATTATTATTATTATTATTATTATTATTATTATTATTATTATTATTATTATTATTATTATTATTATTATTATTATTATTATTATTATTATTATTATTATTATTATTATTATTATTATTATTATTATTATTATTATTATTATTATTATTATTATTATTATTATTATTATTATTATTATTATTATTATTATTATTATTATTAT
Organism: Mantis religiosa; assembly: GCA_030765055.1. Lineage (NCBI taxonomy): Eukaryota > Metazoa > Arthropoda > Insecta > Mantodea > Mantidae > Mantis > Mantis religiosa. Next base: position 177,278,130 of record CM060947.1, on the reverse strand, counting down.
TATTATTATTATTATTATTATTATTATTATTATTGGAAAGACAGTCAGACTGAAAAATCCAATGCCTTAGCCGGGATTTGAACCACGGATCTTCTGGTTGCCGTCCAGCCGCTCTAACCCTTGAGCTACTAAAGCCAACGTGCCGACATGACATTAAATTCTTCAACAGACTTGTGTCAGAATTGTCAGAACACCAAAACTTTTTGCAGTAATTTATTCAGCCACTTTACCTTTTGTTCGCATTATTTAACTTGCAATTCCTTTCACAATGTTTAATACACCGCTAAGTGAAAGTCCTGCATCTTCTAAGCGGGTAATCGGACTTGAATTTCGACCGAATTTCGATTTTTATATACAAAATTTGCTAACAAGTTTGGTGAAGAAAATTCATCTTGCACGGTCTTGATGCATGACGAATCAGAAGAATCAAAATCTTGAAATGCTTTTTCTAAAGAATGAAAACTGATTTATTACTAATTGGCTGCTGAGTGCATTATAATAATCCCCAAAATATGACCAAAATATGACTATCATGGATATAAGAATAAATATGACCAAAGGTTTGAAAAAAGTGAGACGGCAACTTATCCAATAAATTACATGTCACAGGATTCTGCACCTTAATTATTAGAAGTATAAACTTATTAGAACCCTGTGTATTTTACTTACGCAAATGTGAGGAAAATTTACAAAAAACAAATTTTATTTAACATTTAACTGTGTTCATTTAGTAAAATACTCTGTTAAAGTCTAATTTATACTGAAATTAAATTTAAAATATTTTGAACGCCTATGTAGGATACATTTATGATTGAACAGATGAATTTACAGAAAGCCTGTTAAAATGGAATTTTCAGTAGTGTATAAGTAAAAGGGGGTTAGCCAACTAATGGGGTTGAAAATTTAAATATTAATTCTATTATATCTTGCTTTTGTATAATAAATTTGAAGTGCCCATAGTTCCTAGCATTGTAAATGAATTAACATTGTTAATACAACACTGTATTTTTCATTGCCTAGCTATTATAAACCAATTAATATGTAATCATATCACATTTCGGGCAATCTCGGATATCAGAAAGGGTATTCATTGAATAATTGGTAAAACATTGAATTTGACAGGGTGGTAACCCTACACTAGCTGCACTGTAGAGAGGGTTTACGCTTTGCTTCGTCAGGGGTATGCTGGTAAAAATTTAGAATGGGATTTGCAGGAGGGAGGTAAAAAGAGAGGGGTTAACGGGAAAGCAGCTTGACAGAGACAAACATCGAACCTAGTAACAACAATAAGGACGACAGCAACAAGGATAATAACAAAGTATCATATGCTAGTGACTTAGAGAAATTAGCTTAGCTTACGGTTGTGAACAATTTGGTTAAATGGCCCCTTATAATTCTAGAGGTATGCAGTACTCAAATGCGCTGAGGCATATTTGGCGGAAAACTATGTTTTACAGTACGGCGTTTTGCTGCTTTATTTAATAATTATATATTGATCCGTTGTGAGACATGCAAGTTTTTGGTATTCCAACTGAACACTGATATACGTCATTCCTATATTATATGTTTACTTAATCTCTGTTTTATATAACCTTGCCCCGCTGACATGTATCACCCCGCTTTCGCGCCATAGGCCATAGGCAGTGCCTTCCCGTCACATTTAAACCTGCAGTGAACGTCATAATAATTGCCAGGAGGATAGATCAAATGATACAAATAAGAATATGAAGGCATGCAAAAATAATGAAGTTTATAATAAAACTGAGCAAGTTGAAACTGAATGAATGAGCAATGAAACTGAAACAAGTTTATGATAAAAGGCCTTCGGCCATTCCAACTGGGATTTTTTAAACCAATACACATACCTTGCGAAAAATGCTTGTCTTTCAGTCTTAAAAGTCATGTCACGCCATACTTGTCGTGTGTCCTTCATTCACCCAAGTCTCGTCAAGGTAGTATATTTTGCGATTTGTATTCCGGTACAATCTGATTGTCCTTAAATAACGTCTTCGCCACACAGCAATATCGCCCTTGGAGTGGTAAGTTTTCCTGTTGTCTCAATTTCATGTCGCGGCATTCCTACGCATCTAACTCGCCTGTAAGTTCAGAGCACATCTGTTCGACTTCTCTCACTGACAAAGACGTATTCTTTTCTGTGAGTGCATTAAACACATGCAACACAATTCCTTTTTCGCCGCTTTGTAAAGTTTTTCCCTTGCGATACTTCAGCGAAAAACTGGCGGTAGACTCTGCCATTATACATATAATAAGCATACGCGCAATAAACGATCAATAAAATAATTTAGCTCTCGCACTCGGCACAACACACCTGCGTATGGCGATACATGACTAATCCAGTTCAAAACAAGGTCAGTGATAGAAGTCATATAAACAAATATATCATCACTACCGCTAGAGCACGTGCTATCGTGCCATGTGAAAGAAGGGCTTCTGAGCAAAGGAACCTCCTCTTTACTTCGTTTAAGAATTAACATGCATTTCAGATAAATCAACTATGCTACGTAATATATTTAAATAAAACAGTTACGAAAATATAAATTTGACAATTCTCTTCCAACATATAAAGATATATCACCATGTTAAATAACATCTGGAATCTATAAAACCGACTGAGTTATTTGTTTTCCCTTCATCATTGCTATCCAAACTCACATTGATTACTATTTCTTCTTTCATTTGGATGGCAATATTCTTATACCATGGATTTAATTTTAATTCACACATTTTTCCATTCCTTCACTGTTGCCGTTTAAACGTTGTCTGGTTGGTTCTTTTAGGTGCGTTTAAATTCATAAAAACACATCTGCTAGCTTTTGCTTCATGATAGTCCATATCAGTTCAGTGGGGTTCAAATCGCAGTGATAAGGCGGCAATGTATATTCTGACGTTCTATTAAAATGTGTAACACAGTCCTGCATTTTTAAAGCTAAATCTCATGTCGTTTACTATTCACCAGAATGTTTTCTGTCCACCACCGAAATTAATTTTCTCATTTACTGCATATAATAGCTTGTTCACTATTGAAATTTCTTTACTCAGTTCATAATACTCTAAAAAGTTCTGCAAACCATGCGCTTATCGAAATCGTCTATTTGAAACATCGTTTCCGGTGACGTTGCTTTCCTGGAGTAGTAACTCATGCACCAGAAACATTTTTTTTTTTTTTTTTTTTTGCAAACTCCTTAACAATCCTTCCTTTTGTGGCTTCACCTTTTCCTACTGTGCAGAACAGGAAAACATTCTTAATAATCCTTCTGCTTTGGGAGTTTACAAATCTCCAGGTGACCTTTTGTTTAAGTTTCCAACTTTGAAAATGATTATTAGAGACAACTACTTTGTGATACGATATTACACTGTACTGCGGTACTCATGCGTCACTCTGCAGTTGACAACTAGACCAAACTTAATTCACAGTCTATAAGTAGCCATCAAAATAGGCGACCGCCACTCTTGAACAAAGCTCAAGGTGTTTATCCTGGGTAATACTAATCAAGCGACAACTGAGTCCCCGATGTTGACATTACTTACAATATTCTTCAGCTTTCTGGGATTCAAGTACACACAGATCACATTAGTGATCCACGCAGCTTATATTTCTCTGTTATGAGAAAAGTCACAGTATAAATGAAAAGTGCAATACGTTCTTGAAGTATGAAACAGCATGTACTTACAACTCTCTTTCTTGCATGGAGTTTCACGCCTCGGGAGTTACAAGGGATTCTCTGAGGTTAGAGGTTTGTTGAGTACATCAGAGTAGGTCAGATGGGTAAGCTACCCAAAATCTGATATTAAAATAAGGAAGATGAGCAAAATGGATAATGTGATGTGTGATGATAGGGTAGCCTATAGAATGAATGATGGGACAAATCTAACACACGAACCCCTGGAATTAATCCGAGCCGCGTTAGTGAGAGGCAACAAATCTGCCTCTTGATAACAAAACAAGAAAAATATGTACACATTTATGTCCCCCGATTTATAATAGAGATTTATGTAGATAGGAAGGAGAAGAAGGGACTGGAGAGAAAAGGCTGCAGACAGGCCAAGGGTTCCTCCAGATAGCAATACTATTAGCCAGTTTCAGCCAAATGAATGCTCTGCAACGTTAAGAAGCAGGTGTCCTTTTGTTCCTAAGTCTCAAATAGTATCCCACTGAGAAGTAAAAGCAGTTGAGTAAGCAAGAGCTCTGTTGTATTAAGGTAAATTTATGTTGTGCTTTCTAAGTGATTAGAAAAAACAACAGTCTGTGCTTATCTTCCTTCCATACTTCTCACCTAGGAATCTCTTAGGTAATTCTAAGTTACCTAACTGAAGATAAAGGACTAATTGTGAGAGAACTTGATTCTCTATTTTAATAGTGCAGCCGGAAGGGTGTAGGGCAATAACCGTTTGTAGAATACTTGTACATAACGTTTGTTTTCTAATTTCACTGACAAGGATACTCAAGTTCGTTAAATGCTTTTTCGAGATAATGAGGTTTATCCAATACTTTCTATCAATATTTTTAGGAATACTAGAAAGGAACTAAATGTAATATCGGAACGATTCCTTCCAAGTTTCTTGTCCAAATTACTATTGTACTTCATGTGTCCACCCCATTTCATGGAAGTTCACTAAAACATACTATATCGTCATCATAACCCTATTGTTTGCTTTACTCTGTACTTACATACTTGCATTAAGCACATAGGTATTGTATTCGATACAGAAATTTCTTCAAAAGATATATTTTTGAGTATCCCTGAATCAAAACAGGAAATAAAGAACGCATTATTATTTTCGATACCAGGTAAGTAGATACGTAGTAGGTAGATAGGGTAGTGCAATTCAATTTCACTAGAAGTGGGGTTTTCAAGCCGTACGAATAGTATAATTAAAATGGTAAGTTCGATAAACAGAAACTTGGTACTTAGGCATCTTACAAGGATGCCATCTATGATTTCCAAGAAAATCCGTCCATTCCAATCTTAGCTCTTGCATGGTAAAGTTTGAGATGATTTCGATTTCCTTAAAAGAGGCTTATCGATTTTAATCAAAATACGTTTAAGATAAATTCAAGTCAAATTAAATTTAAATTTTCTTGAATTTTCAAAGAACAGTCTCTGAAGTCCTCTTTATTCTGAATCACTTGAATTAGTAAACCGAAAGAGACGGGTAAAAGCACACAGATCCCATTACAGTAAGTATATAGTTTAATCAAATAAATATACTTATTTTCAAAATATTCCTTTTTATTGATTTGCATTTCCAAAAACATATGCGTCACTCAAATAGGAAGTCATTCATTTCATACCTTCACTACTGCGTAATTACAGCAAGTAGAGGAGGCATTATTGCCTTGCATTAACATTTCGATACCCAGATCACAATTTAATACATGTTTTAAGACAATAAATAAAACAAAGCAGTTTTACTTTTATGTTACTATTTTAATTTATATTCTCCTAAGTAAGTCGTAAGTCATATTGGAAGATGAATGAAACGGGTGAAAAGATGCTCAAAGGAGACCAGGGTCCATAAAGCTTAGATTTACCAGACATTCATATTTAGGTAAACGAAAACCCCGGTATAAGCCTTATCCAGATAAGTCATCCTGGCCGTGGTACCACGACGCTATAGAAGCGGCCAAGCATTTTTAGAAAATATCAGTCTGACTGTGAATGCATAACTCGGAACGAAAAATCACTTTATTACCAAACTTGGTATTTAAGTTCAGTGTAATTCGTATCCATGTATACTACACGAATCTTTACAATATATCTGCTCATCCTGTACCACATGTTACTTACTAGATAATATTAATTTTCAGAAAAATGATTACCGCTTTTAACTAAACAGATACCTATATACGTTAAATTTTCGTGAAATAGCCTCTAAAGCCGTCTTAATCGTGAGTGATTTTTTCCTAACTAGTAAACTCTTAAGAGATAGTATCCTAAGTTACACAAAGAAAGTTTAAGGATATGTTTATCCTTTTTTGTGGAGTTATCAATTTCTGATACATTCCTTCTCATTGGTTTGATAAAATATTTATACTTACTGTTCTTGAAAGTCTATTAGCCATGCATAAAGAATTGAAAACCCTCACAGGGCGACCAATTTTTTTAAACATATGGTCATCTTTAGGTTTTTGTATTTTGATATATATATATAGTGAAATGTGTAATGATAGTTTTATCTATATTAACAGAAATTGAACAAAATTTTATAATTATGCTGAGTAGAAAAATTAATCCGAGTTCAGCACAAATGAAAAGCTCTTTTCAAAGCAGAACAGGTCCATCACTTGAAAATATTCAGGAAATGAAGAATACGTATATCCCTGCCATAAATTTGTATTTTTCTTTGGTGTAAGGCTGTACATGCATTATATAAGAATTCAGTTTTCAAATTAATGGCTAAAAATATTTGTAAAGTGTTAAGTTTTGATGAAAATTGGACATATCCAGTTTTGTTAAAAAAAAAAAAAAGAAAAAAGAGGTGTCTTGCTAGAGAAAACTAAAATGCTCTTTTCCTTACTATTCATCAGTTGCTTTACTGTTCTACATATGGAAGTAAGTGAAAGGAGCAGAGACAGGTAATAGTATTATACTTGAGGAATTTCTCAAGAAAGGAACATATTAGTATTGTGAGAACATGGACTCCGCAGACAGCTAAGCTGGGTTATTCTAGGGTCTGGATCAGCATATTTTTGCTTTTGGCTTCTCAATTTGGTTTCCGATTTCCGTCATCCTCTCTTCCTAACACCACAATTTATTTAACTATTACTTCCATTGCACTGTTCAAAATTCACTTTTTTCAGCTCAATGAGCACCTTGATGTATAAAGAATATTTGCAGTGCAACTAAAAGCTAATGCATGCACGAGAACTAATTGCCGGAAACCGAGCAAGTAAGAATACATTAAACCCTCATTAGTTAAGGGATAGAATGTCATTGTGTAAGGTTCACAAACTTCCGGGAAAGGAAGCCTTTGACAAAGAGAAAAATTCTGAAAGTCGACGTTGACTGTATGGTAAAGAATACTTGACGTTTTCACTTTTGATAACAAAATGAATATCGGGCTGCAATGTAATGGACAAGTTTTGATATAAAAATATAACTTTAAATGCTCATGTATACTTCAGTTTTGGTAGAAAATAACAGTAGCATCATATAGCAACCAGGAATTTTAACATAATCCCATTCCTAACTCATTTTTGGTTTTCGGTGGACATATTCAGTTTTGGAAGGGGGAAAAAGGCTCCTCACATGTTCATCTCCTGGCCAAGTAAAGAGAATGGAATGTCATCGTCATCATGTAGCCCTAAAAGCATCTGACTTAAGTTTAAAACTTTGGTATTCCCTATTACTTGTAAGGGTTGCAACAGATGAAACGTTAATCTCTGTTCCATTGGCTATTAGTTTCGAATTTTTAAAATGTTAATAAGCGAAAAATTGTTTATTAATTAGAGAAAAGTTCATAGTATAATAGAAGTATGATGGATAAGTATAAAAGATCTTATTAGAAACAAGGGCAATACAGTCAGAATCACAAAGTTTAGAATACTAACGTCCTGTATCCTTAATGTTTAAGCTACATATATAAATGGACTCAGGTATCCGTAGACATAACATGAAGATGCAGTAGCCTCAGTCGTTAAAGGCCATTTGAGAGCACTTTCGCTGGTTCCCTAAACTTAATGTTTTAAAAGCCTTCATCCGTCTTGTAGACGCGTGATAACGAGGCACATCGCTTTTTACACAGGGCGTTTTTCTTTCCCTTCGTTTGGGAAACATTTCTGGAATAGCAGAAATTTGGGATAGTGTAATAATGTGAACCAAACATGGGCTCATTGGATTTCAGAGCTACCTCAAGAGGGGATTAGGTATAATTCGTACAACGCTGAAATCACTACAATATCACTCAAATATCCCTTCCTGGTGAAGGTTATGTATTCTGTGGTTCTTTTATACATTCGATTCCTAAAACTACGTTCTATCAATTTCGAACATTTTAATTTAAAAAGGAATAAACTGAAAGAGCTCTAGTTAATTGATGGAAATTAATCATTTCTTCCTACTAGCCGTATATAGGCTAAGGTTTTCCATAGATACAGTCAACATGAAAACAGTCAACATGAAAAACTCAATGCTATGGCCGGGATTTGAACCACAGATCTCCTAGTTTCCGTTGGGTCGCTCTAGCCCATTGAGCTACCATGGTCATCATACCGTCCTGATATTAAATTCTCCATTGGACTCGTATATTTCCCCGGTAGACCACAAGGGGCTCTCGCATCCGAGATACACCGTTTGTGGCGACTTACTATCGTAAGTACTTGAGTCCCAGGCTTCAGCATTTAAGTTATTATTTAAGTTAATTAAGTTAATTGATGGAAATTTATCAATTTATCAATTAAATTATCAATTAATCTATCGAAAATCTTAGCCTATATACGGCTAGTAAGAACAAATGATTAATTTCCATCAAGTACTTACTATAGTAGGTCACCACAAACGGTGTATCTCGGATGCGAGAGCCCCTAGTGGCCTACCGGGGAAATATACGAGTCAAATGGAGAATTTAATGTCAGAACGGCATGTTGGCCATGGTAGCTCAATGGGTTAGAGCGACTGGACGGAAACCAGGAGATCCATGGTTCAAATCTCGGCCATGGCCCTGAATTTTTCATGTTTACTAAAAAAGAGCTTGTTGATTTTAGACAAGTTCATTGAAATGCAACTATGTTATTCGAACTTGGATACTTCATCTATAATTCAATGCTATTATGACAAGCGACCATGCATTTTATGAATGAAAAACCAACTAATTTCATTATGTAGCATTATAACCATAATAGTTGCTCCTTGATATAGTAAACTAGTCAAGTAGATTTTAGTGAATCTCAGGTTGACTTTCTTTCAGAAACTGTTAAATAAACTGTCGAAACTAGTCTTATTTTAATACATTACCTCATAAGTTATATTTGCTTTAAAATGAAAATTATATCAGAAAGCATATTTGAATTTAAATAAAGAAACATGTGTTTGGCACTGTCAAATCTGAAAAGCACAAAAATTATAGTCAAATAATTAGTATACACATAAAATCTCGATAAATTGTAGTGGCACGCTTTTTGTAATCATTATTCTCTAAACTGTCTTTATAGAATTCTTTTCTTCTACTTATATTTTGTTATGCGAAAACGCTTTCATGACTCATTTAAATATTTATTCCACCTTTAAGAAACATCCGATAGGGTAAATGTGTAGCCATACTGTTGAAAAGCGATCACAATGTGCTAGCTTTGAATTTCATACAAAACTTGCACGACGTGAAAAAGTTGAATATGAATTTGTTTACTTGAAAGTCACTGAGGTGATTCAGTGAATGATGAAAATCTCTAGCAAATATTGCACAAAATATTATTAATATAATAATGCTTCAAACTACTTCATAAAATCAAAATAACAGTTTGATAAAGTTTAACTACTTCTTCATAAGTGCAATGCGAATACGAGTAGGCTTAGGTAAGTCAATTTGTTTAAAGAAGTGGTTTAATGTAATGTCTTTGACAGGGCAGTCAAACATATTCAAAGAAAGAAGAAGAATAACTCATTGTTAAAGGAAGGTGTAGCGTAATTTACAGTTCAAACCAGCAATAAGGAATGTCTCAATAAAAGCTATCTCAAAGCATGGCGGGACTTGTATGCCGTATTTTGTCCCTCCCTTACATAACTTGTTTACCAGTTTACGCATTCAAAGTGAACGGCACTTGGGAGCAATTTGCAGAAAATTCAAAGTACAAATTTCATCTCTAGAAAAAATGTCTTAAACATATAGATTTTACGAGGGCTGTTCAATAAAGAATGGTGATAATTTTTTGCGGTCATAATTTTTCGCATTACAACTCAATATTATTATATTCTGTTAGCTTAATATCAAACAAACACGCCGTTGTAGTTTCATTGCTATGTACTCCTGTTTCCGCCTGTGAGAACCAGGCAAGTTCAGACATGTTCAGTATCGCCTACTGCTGCAGTGGTGGTAACATGCAGTTAAAGTTGATGTTAGCGGAAGATCCGGAGTTTCTTTCAAACGTAATCACTGCTGATGAAACTTAGCTACATCATTTCGATCCTGAGAGCAGAGAGCAAAGTTCAGTGTGGAAATCTCCTTCATGACCAACCCCCCAAAAAGCAAAAGTGGTTGCTTCTGCTGGGAAAGTTATGGTCATCTCATTCTTTGATATTCATGGAATGGTTTATTAGCATGTTGTACCTGCACACACATCAGTAACTGGACAATACTACAGGGATGTCCTGAAAACATAGCAAGTCCTTATCAGGCGCAAAAGACCACATTTCCGTGAAGCAGGCTGGATGCTCCATCACGATAATGCGCGACCGCATTTTCCTAATGTTGTTGCGTGAAGTGCATCCCTCATCCTCTCTATAGTCCGTATTTAGCCCCATGTGACCTTTTTCTATTCCCTAACTTGAAGAAACGCCTTCGTGGGAGGCATTATCCATCATCAGAAGTAGTGGAGAAGGCTGCGGAGGCGATTTTGAAGGATCTCTCAAAAATGGTTTCCAGAATGTCTTTGAAGACTGGCAGAAACGCTGGTACAAGTGCATCGCATTCAGGGGAGACTATTTTGAGCAGGACCATCAAAATTATGATGAGTAAAGTTATGTTGTCGAAAAAAATTGTGATCATTCTTTATTGAACAACCCTCGTAATTACGGTATTTTTGATAAAATACATATCTTCAAAAATCTTCAGGTTGGCTTAGTTTTGAGTGTAAGTAACCGGAATGGAAAATACCTTCGTAAAACCTTCCTTAGAAGATGTATTTAAATGTAAAGTTATGCTGCACACACACGCAAACACCCCCGCGCAATTCCAAAACAAATTGGATCTGATTTGACTGTTTGGAGGGGATTAGGTACCTCGACCATACTGACCTCGAACCCCAGGAGGAAGAATAAGGTGAGAGGAGACAGACGGCGGCCAACCCCAAGGTAGGATCCATATCCTTGACTAGACAAAAATTTCCCGGCGGTCGTCGTCCCACCTTTGTGGCTCCGAAACAGTCACCAGCCCGGTTCGGAGACCGAAGGCCGACCCTCCCCCACTCAGAGCATATCCTGCAATGCACCGTGAGACTTCCATATACCCTGAAAGAAACCACCACATGATATGAAATGATGGGACAGAAAATTTAGGGGATGATACACTCAGGATTCACCTAGCGACCCACAAAACCCTTGAGAAAACCCATGGGTCAGATAGGTCGGCCACGGGAATCAAACCTGGGCCTGCAGAATGCGGGCCACAGACGAAACCGCCTGAGCCATCTCGCTCAGTTTCCAAAGCAATTACAAAAAAATCTGGTAAATACTTAACTGTACAAAAATGTTATTTAACATAAGTTGTGTTTCTCCGAAACTTACAGAAAGATTTTCTCTATTTCTTCATTTACCAATTACATAAAACACATTCGAAGTGACGAAAACTCCAGAAATTACTTCCAGAAAGTAGAACATATACGAGGGTCGCTTAAAAAGTCTGGTAAATTTCCATGAAGGGATGGAAATTTGTAGTTGCAACTTTGTGGGTGGTAAGCTTGATTATTCAAAAGATTGTACCGAAAATTTGAATGTGCTACAATATACACTTCATTGTTGACAGCCATCTGAATTGGTCAATGTGATAGCTGCGATTGAAAATGGGGTAGGGAGGACACAACTTCCTGCTGTTACTAAGCATCTTCATTTGAACGGCTGGACTACCGCACATGTCGAAACAATTGACTTAAATGTGGCCATAGAAGCACTGAAGATGAACCGCTCTCTGTCGCCCAAATGAGGTCACAACATAAGGCACAATTGAAAAAATTCACGATCTGGATATGCAAGAAAGCTGGATCAAAATTCCTGAGATTGTTGAGGCTGTATGCATCTCAACTGAGCAAGCTCACAATATCCTATATAAAAAATTAGCAATGAAAAAGCTGTGTGCAAGATGGGTGCCACGATTGCTCACAAAAACCCACAAAACACTTCTGCTGAGTGTCCGGCGATGTTTAATCGCAATCCCCAAGAATTTTGGAGCCCATTTGTGACCGTAGATGAAACTTGGATCCATCATTACACACTAGAGTCAAAACAGCAGTCAAAAAATGGACAAACGTTGCTGAAAGTGTACCAAAGAAGGCAAGGAACATTTATTAGCTGGTAAGGTGATGACCACTGATTTTTATTGATTATCACGGAATAATGGCAAACGGCGGGACCATAATTAGAGCCTATTATGCTTCATTGTTGGTTCGTTTGCTACAGGAGTTGAGTGAAAAGAGACTGAAATTGAAACACAAAAGTGACTTTTCACCAGGATAATGCACCATCGCACACATTAGTAATCGCAATGGTGAAAGTGCATGAGTTGGGCTTTGAACTGGTTCCTCGTCCACCATATTCACCAGACATAGCCCCAAGTGATTTCTTCCTGTTTCCAAACTTGAAAATTTCGCTTGGTGGTAAGAAACTGTCATCAGATGAACTGATAGCCACTGTCAATGGACACTTTGCAGACTTTGACGGAACCTATGTTTGCGACGGGATGATAAAGCCGGAACATCGCTGGACCAAGTGTACATCCATCACTGGAGACTATGTCGAGCTCATCTTCACGAAGAAAATAGGTTTTTTAGCCAACTTGTCAAACGACAAGCATCCTCTAACTTTTTACCTTTAGTTTAACGTCCTTTAATTTGGAAACAGAGGCCATATTTTAATATCTTTGTATCACATAAAATAAATATCACAAAAGCCTTTTCATATAAAAGTTAATTTGAAAAACACAGATCCTCTTGAACATTTTAGTGTAGTATCCTTGAATACGCGAACTTGAATTTTTTAGGGTATTGTAACAGCATTTCCTTTTATATTTACTTGTACAAACATACTAACACAACTACTGCAGCTATATTCTTGCACGATTATGTCTATGTCCTGTTTTAATGTAGGTGCTTTTCAATAAATGAAAAATAATGAGAATATTTCTATCTAGTCGATAGATTGGTTAAAAGAGATTCTGCGAAACCATTTGAGGTCACATTCTTCCAATATATTGGACTAAAATATCAATTTTCGTATTCATCGGACTATTCGTCTCCCTATCCCTCTCTCACTCCATATCCTCCTCTCTCTGTCTTTCTCTGACATACAGAGGCATACACATAAACAGGTACTTTTAAAAATGCTCTTTTTGGATCCAGGGGAGACCTAAACGTGTATATGCAATGAAATAATGTATCGATTTTTTTGTTGAAGTACAATTGCATTACTTACCATATATATGCAAAATAGTGAGTACTGATGAAACGTTTTAGCTCATTTCTATAGAAGCAGTAGACATTTAGCTTAAGATATAGAGTAAACCGTGTAACAAGACTGTTTAATCTGTACACAGGTAAGATAAATGCGCAATGGGTTGTAGTCCATTTTAAAATTGGATTGACATTACGACCAAATCACCGCAATATTCACTTAGTCTCGCTATCATTTCTTCTTGTAAAGTAGAAGCTGGAGTAGATTTCGTTGCAACCGTGGTTCCCCCCTGTAGGAATCGAACTTTAGCCTGTCAGAGACAGAGAATCAACTTCATATTGGTTAAATCGCGTGATAGGAGCTTGTTCCACTTTACTGCTATGAACACCTTAGTTGGGATAATATAATTTAAAAGCAATTTGTTTATAAGAAGAACTAAAATAATATTTTAGTTTTCATTGCATAAATTCACTTCTTATACCACTATTATGTGTTTCAAATGGGAAGGTGTATGCCTTTGAGCGATACTAGGCGAGCAACCAATCAGAGTCCTGCGGTGTTGTCGCATTGCATTCCCGCTAAGTGGTGTATGACGAGCGCCAATCTAATCAATCTGTATGAAATACTATTCGCGCTAAGACAAAAATTCAGATTTTGCCAAAACTGATCCATGTGTATTAGTTTTCCTAATACAAATAAATAGCACTATTAAACACTAAACACTAACCACTATTACCTGAATTATAACAATAAATCGCGACGTAAGCACTGAATGAATATCATTATTGGTTGGCATGTATGCGTGTTCGTATATTTGTAATTACTCAGAACTGAATCGTAAATGTATGACATGACGTGATAAAATAATTACTTTGAATAAGGCAATTCGAGCGAGAGGAAACAATAAATTTCCTGCTGCCCTGGCTGAACGTGTCTGGTCACATTATATCTTTGTTTATGAATGCTTCGTAATCTCTATTTATTCTACAGAGTTCAAAGTAGTTGGTGTGTATGTATGTACATATACTTTTCATTACTCCGAACTGAAATTTAAGCTACTGACATGACGTGATAAAAGAATTACTGTAAATAAATCAAGGTGTTAAATTCGAGAAAGAGCAAACACTTCATTTCCTGTTAGTCTGTGGAATGCTGTATGCTTATGTTTATGAATGAATGCTGGATAAGAAGTGTTTATTTACTCTGTAGAGTTTAGATCAATATCATTAAGTTGTTCTTTACACAACAGTACAGTAATTGTTAAATAGTGCAATGGCTTCTTGCGGTGAATTTAGTGACGAGTCAAAAAGACAATTATTTCGAAGTCAGGCTCGAAGTATTGTTTTTAAGGTGTACACGTTCTTCAAGAAATTGGGCAATGAGGAATAGAGAAATCAGCTCGATTTTAAAAATTCTCAACAGCTTAGTGCTGAAGCGTGTGGTGTAGGTAAAACATGTGCGTCCCGCATTTGGATTAGAAAAGCAGGTAATTCATTAACTATAATTATAGTTATAGTTATAGTATTTAAAAATATACATCATTTGTGAAATTTTTTTTTCCGATTTTGATTTTGGCAACTGCACCATTGTAAAAGTTTGTAAAATATAATTTGCTTACCCTTACATCTAACGCCAAGCAGATCTGCATGTTGTATGAGTGTGCGAGGCAGAGGGAAGTATAAAACGAGTGGGGTATCAAGCTGGCAACGCTGAGTGTGATACGGCATCTGATCAGCTGGACTCCAGAACTCTTCCCATTTGAAACACATAATAAATAAACGGACATTCAGTAAACCATTTGTTTTCTGTGGAAAATGCGCCACAGTATTAAACAGGTGCATACCTACGTTTTATTAATAGGTCATAAATAACTTACAATAAAAACAATCTCGATAATGCACGTGTGATACAATGTTCCAGTTAGCAGGACATGAGGAATATTCTAAGCTTATTGTGTTACATCATTGTTTATGCATCTTACAAATTAAGATATTCGGCATGTGAAGTACTTTGTTGTAACGCATTATAATTTTGGAAAACGAATGAGCAACATGAATTCATAGGAATTTAAGAAAATAAGTTATCTTTAGAGAGTGAAACGTGAAATTTAACTTCATTTTATATAAGATATATATGCTATATGGGACACATATAAAGGCGATTATTTGAAAGTCTGCACGATACGCCCTGATAGAATTTCATTAAAATATGAAATCTTAGAATATGCACAGGTTAACTCCACATTAAGGGATATTGTTTTCTGGTATTATATTTGTAATCCATTTCGTAATTGACTTCTAATAATTAAGTTTAAATAGAAATTTTCGTTTATTAATACGTTGAATTTGCAGTTGCGTCGTATATTTTTTTCTGCTAGTGCGAAGTAAACACGCTAATCGATTTTGTATTGTTTACATACTTGTAGTAAATATTACTAAGAACGGTCCATTTTAATCATTTATACTTTCTCATGGTTCTCCTGTTAGATAATTCACTTCGCTTAAGGCAGGGCTGGTCTTAACCGAAGCGCAGAGTGTGCTGCAGAGTCTCTCATCTCCTCTCTGGAAGAGAGATATGAACTGTTATCTTTACAAGATCCTGACATTGGTGAACAACGCTTCTACAGCCGGACAGCAAATTCACTTCCTTTGGATCAGAGGGCATGTCGGAATCGCCTGGCGAAACAGGGGCTCACCCAAAGCACCTTTCAAAGCATCCAACTGCCCTACACGGATTTCTTCCCGGTCCTTCGCCGTGACGCCTATTGCCGCTGGAATGACGTCTGGATTCGTTCTCAAGCCATCAAGGGCAAACACAACGCCGCCGTTCAGACGCATCTATCCTTGACCCCTTGGTTCTCCAGCTTCAGGATTGCACGTCGACATCTAACCTCCATCATTAGAATGCGACTTGGACATGGATATTACCCTGCGCAACTACACAGACTACGTCTCATCGATTCCCCTGTATGTCCTGATGACACAGGCGAAATTGCTGACCTCAATCATCTCCTGTTCGGTTGCTGCCGCTACCGAGCCCACCGTTCTTCCTTCCTCCGCCGCCTACTTCAACAGTCTGTTCATTTTCCCGCTAGCGTCAACACCATATTACAGTTATGTCACAAACCTGTATACCAAGCTCTTCTGCAATTTCTTCAAGAAAGTGATCTACAGATCTAGTCTCCCCCCATCATTTTAACTTTGCTTTCATTATTTTTCTTATTTTTCCCTTCGATGACCATATGGGATTTTACCAAAGGCGAAAAAGCTTCTATAAAAATAAACCTTTCATTATTAACATTTAGCTTCATAATTAGAGTATCATTTTAAACTTCAATGCAAATTTTCATAGTGCTACACCAAATATTTCATTAATTATTGACCATTTTTGTGATAATATTGTAAAAATTAAAAATGTTCTACGCGTCAAAAAATTGATCTTTTAAGTTGAAATTTTGTTTTCGGGTAGTACAGAGTAATTTTAAAATACCCACGTTCTTATTTTTTAATATTCTTGTAGCATTTGTTCTAAAATATTTTCCATGTGTTAGCTCTCAAAATTTTAAAAATATTAACTTTTTTATTTCTTAACACCGTGTAATTTTCAAAACATGAACATTAACAAAAAAGGAAAATGAGAAGTTTCTTATTTGCATATTATGGACCTATCCTGTAACTTTCACCAAGTTAAATGAAAAATGTTGACGCGTAAGGCATTTTATTTACTGAAAAGTGTTAGAAAAAACGATTCTCAGAAAATTAATTTTAAAGTAATAATTGTTACTTTAACGACTGTTAAAGGTCTTCTTAACCTGTCACGTGATGGCCTAAAATGGTACAAATGATAAAAATAGCAAGCCATCTATCACTACACAGCCTAAGCTACCAAAAAGTGCCAAAAAAGAAAATTCCGTAATTTTCAACATTTTCGGCGAATTTTCAGTGTAGTCTTGCCTTAACTTCATTAACAGTCGAGTTGTTGAAATAAAGCCTCTTAAAATTGTAAGGGGAGCATTTGACACTATCACACGTGCTTCGTCATTTCAAGTTGTATGGTTATCAACTTCAAGGATTGAATGTTATTAGAATTTATTCATTTTGGGAAATTAATTGAAGTAGTTATTCATCACAATATGGATCTTATAATTATGGTTGTTAATATTCATCTAAAATTTTTAAATTGGTTTATTCTTTATTTATAGCTAGAATGCCGCTGTAATATCATATTGCCGGTTTAGTTGTTGAAATGTATGAAATAGCAGAATTTTAAGATATAAACATTAATACGTAAGGAAAACTGTATAATAAAATATTAAATATATGTATTTTCCTGAACATATTTGAGCTTTGACTTCACGAAATACTGAAGGGGTGGGCTTAGCTTAAGGGGATTATTATGTTCCTGTGTAGGCACTCAGGGTTGAAATAGATACTGCTTTAATTGTAAAATATAAATGAATATTAACGGAATGTGATTAATTCTATATATTTTTAAATTGTTTAAATCACGTATATGAGCACTTACATGAGGAGAGCTACATATGGAACTTAAATAAGAATCCTTGAAGGCTTTTACAACATGTTGTGTGAGCTATACTGGCCTGGAGTAGTCAAATGACTTGTCTTGACTATGCACCAAACATTGATGTTAATAAAATTAGGATACAATTCTACTAAAATCTCTTACCTTGTTTTCGTAGCATTTTTCTCTCCCTTTCAGAACATCAACCTCAGGATTACAATCATTTTAATATTAGATAATTGTTAACGTATAACGTCACTTTTGATGGCATTTATATATTTAAATATTATTAACAAATCGCTAAACCACGTTTGATAAGTTGCACAAAAACACAGGATTATTCCTGTGGAGCACTTCATCACTGTCGAACGAACCGTACCGCAGGTAAAGCTGGAAACAAGAGCAATCTACTGCTGGTCAAATGTCCTTGAGTAGTGTGTTGCCAACATTAAAATTGCACTTTAGAACGTTCTGGACTTTGTCTCGTGCTTTTGAACGCCTCCTCGATTCTTATATATCTCTTGCCACCCTTATCTTACAATAAACAATTTCTTCGGTATTAAAGCATAATGGAAATTAATTGTTCTTTCACACTAGCCGTGTGTAGGACGCACTACGAAAGGGTAGATCCAGACTGAAAAATTCATTGCCATAGCTGGGATTTGAACCATGGATCTTCTGGTTTCCGTACAGCCGCTCTAACCATTTGAGCTACCATGGCCAACGTACCGACATAACATTAAATTCTCTAACTGACTCGTGTTTCTCCCGGTAAACCACTAAGGAGTTCTCATAAACACATGAGACAACTGCCTGAATGGCGACTTACTATGCTGTAAGTACTTTAAGGCCCGGGCTTTATAGTTCGGACCACTATTAGGTACAATTAATGTAAATTAATTCTTCTTTCACACTAGCCGTGTGTAGGACGCAGGGTAGAGCCAGACTGAAAAATTCAATGCCATAGCCGGGATTTGAACCACGGATCTTCTGGTTCCCTTCCAGCCGTTCTAACCATTGAACTACTATGGCCAACGTGCCAATATGACATTACATGCTCCAACTATCTCGTGTTTCTCCCAGTAAACCACTTAGGAGTTCTCATAAACACATGAGACAACTACCTTAATGACGACTTACTATGCTGTAAGTACTTAAGGTCCGGGCTTCATAGTTCGGACCACTATTAGGTACAATTAATAGAAATTAATTGATATTTCACACTAGCCGTGTGTAGGACGCACTATGAAAGGGTAGAACCAGACTGAAAAATGCAATGCCATAGCCGAGATTTGAACCATAATGTTTCACTAATAAAATCCTACAACTACACCCCGATTCATTCTCAAGTTTAATACAGCAGTTTGGATTAACGTATAGTATGAAATTCAAATGTATACATATTTTTAAATTAGTTACAAAGATAATAAATTTGTTATTGTTTTACAGTTTTGAAAAATAGTATCCCAATGAAGGGATGAAATAGAATCCGAATAGTATACGAATTGAACTGAAGACAATTAGGTTTACAGAAAGAAAAAAAAAACGTATGATTGATTTATTGCCTATAATTCAGCCAAGCCAAAGCACTTAGAATGCTAGACACAATTCAAAATTCTGCTTTACGAATAATTTTGGGAGCTTACAGAACTAGCCCTACCGCTAGCTTACAAATAGAGGCCAATGTACTCCCACAACACATTTCAAGGAAACAACCTCCTATGCCCTAAAGACAGCCGCAACTCCAAATTCAAGTACCTATACCTATGTATTTTCAAAATATCATCAGGAACAAAAGTTACTATCTTCAAGCCACCCAATGCCCTTTTTTCTAAGGGTGAAACAATACCTCAACGAAAACATCTCCCTCCCGAAAATATCACCTAAAATAATACTAACCGATATACCACCATGGAAGATCAGAATCCCGCCAGTCAACAGTGAATTAAGAAAGTATCCTAAAAGCTCAACACCCAGATCTGTATATCAGCAACTCTTTAAGGAGATATGCGCCAAATACCCAGACTATACACATATTTACACTGATGGTTCAAAAAATGAAACTGGATGTGCTTGTGCAGAAGTCTATCCCACACATACAATGTTATATATATACCTTACCTAAATTTTATACAGTCTTCTATTTCGCGGCCGCGCCGTGGCGCAGTGATTAGACCATTTGGCTCTCACCAAAGCGGCCCGGGTTCGATCCCAGGTGACCGCAAAGTGAGATTTGTAGTGGACAACACGGCGCTGGGGCGGGTTTCCTCCAAGATCTCTGGTTTCCCCCGCCATCTCTTTCCAGTGGTGCTCCATCTTCATCTCATGTATCATCATGTCATCGCCTGCGGTGCCATATGTAGTAAAGGCGGGCGTTAAACACTACATATTTCATTTACATTTCTTCTTCTCTGAACTTTATGCTATCAAACGACCATTTGAAGATATTAAAAACAATGAAAGTGATTTTCAGTATCTAATTCCCACTGACTCGCAAACTTCCATAATGGCCTTACAAAGCCCGCCTAGGTAGGGTAGATGGTAGCATGCCTGCCGCACGTTCAAGAGCTCCCGAGTTCGAATCCCGGTCAGGCTGAGTTACCTGTATAAGTTTTTTCAGGGTTTTTCCCTTATCTTGATAAACGAATGGCAGGTAACTCTAAGCTCCATGGATCCCGGACTCATTTGAGCATCTTTTCAGCCATTTCATTCATCGCCCATAATGACTTGACGTTGGATGACGTACATTAAAAAAAAAGATGGCCCTATAAAACCAAAAGAGAAAAAACCCAATAATACGAGAAATCCAAAATCTGTACACGTCAATTCTATCGGAATTAAAAAGTGGTCCCTTAATCTGGATCTCATTGCATCAAGGCATTCCCGGAAACGGAGAAGTTGACGCTGCAGCAAAAGAAGCACCTCATCTACCAATACAAGCAACTGACACCAGTTCTCCATATACCGACGTAATCACATATCTCAAGAGAACAATACACCTCAACTGACAATCCACCTGGTTATAGACTTCTACCAGCAAACTCCAATAACTTAAATCATCTTACAGAGAACCATATCCAGGAACAAAGCTTAAACGCCAACAACAAACCTCATTATCCGTCTTCATATTGGACTGATGGCTACTTACTCAACTAAACCCTAACCCCTGTATGCAATACTTGTAACGTGATCATCACCAACAGACACATCATAGAGGAATGCCAGAAATATCAATGGCAGCGAATAGCTGCCAATGTTCCCAGTAAAATCACAGAAACACTTGGAAACCATATATATTGTAAACCAATTTTGTACTTTTGCAACATTACGGAAATCTGTAAACACATCTGATATGAATGCTAATATTAGATAACTTCAATGTTAGGATGTCGCGATATGACATGTAAGTTAAAGTGCCAAAAAATAAACCAAATTAAAGAAAGAAGGAAAAAACAGTAGTAATTTGGAAACACCATATGGAAAAATTGCCTATTAATGAATTACGGAACTTCTGGAGAAAGAGCAGCGGGAGGAAGAAGGAGGTAACCAAAATACTTAATCTTGTATTTGATGAAAAAGCTCTTAGTATATATATAATATGCTCTATATACTCTCAAATTTATTATTATTATTATTATTATTATTATTATTATTATTATTATTATTATTATTATTATTATTATTATTATTATTATTATTATTATTATTATTATTATTATTATTATTATTATTATTATTATTATTATTATTATTATTATTATTATTATTATTATTATTATTATTATTATTATTATTATTATTATTATTATTATTATTATTATTATTATTATTATTATTATTATTATTATTATTATTATTATTATTATTATTATTATTATTATTATTATTATTATTATTATTATTATTATTATTATTATTATTATTATTATTGTTATTATTATTGTTATTATTATTATTATTATTATTATTATTATTATTATTATTATTATTATTATTATTATTATTATTATTATTATTATTATTATTATTATTATTATTATTATTATTATTATTATTATTATTATTATTATTATTATTATTATTATTATTATTATTATTATTATTATTATTATTATTATTATTATTATTATTATTATTATTATTATTATTATTATTATTATTATTATTATTATTACTATTACTACTATTATTACTATTATTAAAATTATTATAATTATTATTATTATTATTATTATTATTATTATTATTATTATTATTATTATTATTATTATTATTATTATTATTATTATTATTGTTATTAT
This sequence comes from Mantis religiosa, assembly GCA_030765055.1. Lineage (NCBI taxonomy): Eukaryota > Metazoa > Arthropoda > Insecta > Mantodea > Mantidae > Mantis > Mantis religiosa. Next base: position 177,255,971 of record CM060947.1, on the reverse strand, counting down.
TATTGTTATTAATATAATTATTATTATTATTATTATTATTATTATTATTATTATTATTATTATTATTATTATTATTATTATTATTATTATTATTATTATTATTATTATTATTATTATTATTATTATTATTATCATTATCATTATCATTATCATTATCATTATCATTACATTATCATTATCATTATCATTATCATCATCATCATCATCATCATCATCATCATCATCATCATCATCATCATCATCATCATCATCATCATCATCATCATCATCATTATTATTAATTATTATTATTATTATTATTATTATTATTATTATTATTATTATTATTATTATTATTATTATTATTATTATTATTATTATTATTATTATTATTATTATTATTATTATTATTATTATTATTATTATTATTATTATTATTATTATTATTATTATTATTATTATTATTATTATTATTATTATTATTATTATTATTATTATTATTATTATTATTATTATTATTATTATTATTATTATTATTATTATTATTATTATTATTATTATTATTATTATTATTATTATTATTATTATTATTATTATTATTATTATTATTATTATTATTATTATTATTACTATTATTATTATTATTATTATTATTATTATTATTATTATTATTATTATTATTATTATTATTATTATTATTATTATTATTATTATTATTATTATTATTATTATTATTATTATTATTATTATTATTATTATTATTATTATTATTATTATTATTATTATTATTATTATTATTATTATTATTATTATTATTATTATTATTATTATTATTATTATTATTATTATTATTATTATTATTATTATTATTATTATTATTATTATTATTATTATTATTATTATTATTATTATTATTATTATTATTATTATTATTATTATTATTATTATTATTATTATTATTATTATTATTATTATTATTATTATTATTATTATTATTAACTGAAATCAAGGGAATAGCTCTGCAGTTTTCTCCTGTGTCCCGCATTCGGTAGGTCCAGGTTCGATTTACGTGGCCCACCTACCTGACCCATAGGTTTTTTCGGGGTTTTACTGATCGCCAGGCGAATGTTGGGTGGGTTAATTACATCTCACGATTTTCCTCTCCCTCCATTTCACCTTGATTATTATTTCATATCATCTCTTATCTGGTAGTTTCTTTTAGGGTAGAAGTGTCGGCGGGAGCTTCGGCGGTGCATGGAAGGATGGTATGTTCTGAGTGAACACTTTTTCCTGCGGCGGGACGGACTTCGGACTCCAATCCGGCCTAGGGACCTATTCAGGAACGCGGTTGGCAGGATGTCAGTTGTGCCTGGAGCCTTCATTGCTCTGGGAGGCCTCCGGTCTCCGAACAGGCCTCGTTACTGTTTTGAGGCCATGGTAGGAGGGATGACAATTATTTTGGACTGTCAGGAATTTTCTGTCAACATAAAGGGTAGTGGCCCCGCCCTCCGTCCTTGAGGTCGGCCGCCCTCTGTCTCCTCTCACATCATCCTCCCTACCGGGAGTGCCCCACTTTGGGCATACTACAAAAGGCCACTCTGGTTGAGTTGCTGAATCCCCTCCGAACAATCCAATCTAATCCAATAATTCATTGCAGGTAATTTATCATTGTTTTCGTTATCTGAGGCATGAGCAGTGACTTGAGCTGTTAAATTTTTGCCTTGATCGATTTGTTTACCACAAAATATGTTTAACGTGTACAAAAGGGTAAACTTATAATTTGCAGAAAGGAAAGTACTTCAAATTATCCAACGGTGGGCTGTTTTAGAAATTCAATTCCGAAATATTCTCACAGATTCACAGTCACTCTCAATCTGAAACCAGGTAATTGAATCCACTGGTGTTGTGTATGTATATGGCGATGGCCTTATATTTTGATGAGTTAAATAAGTTTTGTAGTTCTGACAACAGTTGTAGAGCATGAAGTTTCTATTTTGATGCAATAAATTTAAAGCAGAAATATAATTTTGATATACTCTCTAAGATTTATACTTCTTATTTAAGAAACTGTACCACACAACCAGGAAGGAGCTCCATGGAAGAATTCATTTTGTTTCTCTTAAGCTAGGCTTTTTATGTTTTAAAATGCTTTGCTTATCCGCCCTACTCTGGTAATAAAATATTCTGCAAAGCTAAGTTTCAGACGGTAGAAAAATCAGTAGGACACATCGCAGAGGGTTATCTCAAATTCTATTTGATTAAAATTCCAGGCCAGAGGTATTTACTAAAACATCTGTGCATCATGCCCCGATGCGTCCTCCAGGCAATCCTCTAGAGATGTTTGCTCTGCTGTTTGGAATATCAAAACCAGAATGAGGCAACAGAGAAAATGAGAGGAAATATAACGTATCAGTGCTTTTTCTTTTTGGTTTCGAATGTTAAACGCAGTTGAATCAGGGAAAAAATGCATTGCATCCTTTGCTCTATCACAAACACACTGTTCACAAAGATTTTAGAGTTCACGTTTTGAACATTAATCAGAACAACACGTGAAAGTTATGGGAGTTCTTTTCGGACTTTAAAAGCTTTCCCGATAGAAATTAATGAAGTATGTGTTGCGGAACTAGCACATCAAAGGACTGTATAAAAAAGGCAGTTCCATTTTACTACAGTGTTTATTGTTCACAAACTTGCTGCAGGTTTCGGTAAACAAATGAACTGTTTCCTTTTATTTTCTGTTACACATAAAAGCTGGTGGATTTTATGCATGCTCATCGGAAGTTTCTTTTATTCCCCTATTCGGCCACTTATGCTTTAGAATAAAGCAAGCAAAAACACAAAAGGAGCGGGGCGTTTGTTACTTAGTGAGAGTTGCAATAAATTTCTGGACTGCTACAGAAAGAAATTTGCACTTTTATTTCGCACTACGGTTATACATTCCGTCTCATCGCCCCACCAAAATAATAATTAGCAGATTTGTAGTCCTTGCACTTCATCTTAATGTTATGTAGCAATTAACTATTTTGATAAGAAATATTATTTAGGTAAAAAGAAGTATATAAACCTCACACACACACACACACACACACACACACACACACACACACACACACACACACGCGCGCGCGCGCGCGCGCTGACGAACTAATCTGTCAATTTCAAAACAAAACTGTTATTCAATCATTTCAATCTTTCGATTTCTACTACCTCATGTAAGTACAAAATTTCTATGTAAAGCCCTTCAGACCTTCTAATAAGCAATGCGGAAGTCCTTTTCTTCCCTGATCGTCAAAATGTTGCATTTGGGTATTTATAATGTTGGTGTCAAAGTGCTTAAGGAACTAAAATAGTGACTTTAACAGTCAAATACTATTACATGTTAGCAGTACATTTTTAAATGCCCCAAGCGGAACATCCCAGGGAGGACGGACGAGGCAACAGGAGACAGAGTCCAGTTTGAGTCCAGAGAGTCTACTCCCATTAGTCCTGGACCCGCAGGACCAAGACCCGGGCCTCTAACAACCAGGGAACAACCAAAGGCGCTCGTCGTCCTCCGTGGGGCTTTCCATAGGGCAAGACCTGGGTTACAAACAAGGCCCCCCCATCTGTTCCAAGGATACAAGACGGGATGGAAGTAGATACGTCACTTACGCGTGCCAACACCAAAGCTGAAGGCTACCAATATGACCTCGGTGGGGCCGCCTGGCGATCTAGCACACCTTCTACTAGCTTTGCAGGCTAGTACCCGGGAGAATTAATGGCTTCCCTCAACCCCGTACGAAGACGTACTCGATTCCCACGGGTATCGGGAACACACTGCCCCCTCGAGACCAACCCAATCCGAACAACTCCCAGAGGGAGGGGTTCGAATGTTCGGTCCGAGGTTCCTCTAGTAACGTCAGAGGTACCACGAGTGCTAAGGGTCCTCAGCGCCCGCACCTCGGCAGCTGAAGGGGACGGATCCCCTCCCCTACGGTAAAGAGGAGACAGCGCGACCGACCCAAGGAGTCACAACAGCGCTGAGACATCCGGCGAAATTTTACCCTGAAAGAGTCCATTAGATGAGTGATGATGTGATATGTTAATGGAAATTAAATGGAACAGGAAATTCGGGGATGTAATAACCTACGCAACATTAGCCTGGTGAACCGGAGAAAAAAACGAACCGGAAAAAAACGAAAAAACCTATGTATCAGGTACAGAGGCCGACATAAATACTCGAACGTAAACATATTTATCACTTATATTATTTCAAAGCTACGCAGAATAAGCATGCGTAAATACAACTGGTACAAAATAAAATTGAGACTTCCATTAAACATATAAACTCCCAAATAGCAACTGAAATTAATTTGCACTACAAGGAGAAATAAAACGGTTACTTTACATCTGAACATAAGTATTCGAACAGAGAACGGCTAGTATTTAGTTATCACTCCCTTTCTTTGAGTTACCGCTGATAATCGTTTGGACATTGCCTGTATGTGTTGTTTAGTGACTGCAGAGTCCATATTTAACCACTCTGTTTGAAGATGTTCTTTCAGATGGTCCTTGCTTCTGGTGTGATGCTTCCTCGCACGCTCCTCGAGCTACTTCTTTCGAGTTTTCTATAGGATTTAAATCTGGAGTGTCTTCAAAGTGTGAGGAGTGTCGTACACGATCTAATGTTTTACAATTTCAGCAGTATGCTTCGAATCGTTGTCCTGCTGAAGTAATAATCATGCCCTAATCCCAACTTCTTTGCACTCTTCTTCAATTTGTTTACAAGAATCCTCTTCCATTCAAATTTGTCCATGATCCCATGTAAGAACACCAGTTCCCCAAAGCCAGATGAAGCTATACAGTCCCATACCATCACACTACTGCCACCATATTTCACTGTAGCTACCATGTCTTTAGGTTCCCATTCTGTATTTGGCAGTCTCCACACTTTAAGACGCCCATCACTCTTGTATAAGCAGAATTTGCTCTCGTCCGACCAGAGAACCTTATCCCAGAATTCTGTTGGTTTCATCACATGCTGTTTAGCAAATTCTATACGCTTTTCTTATTCACCTTATTAACATATGGTTTATTTCTAGGAACGCGGGCATTGCACCAGTACTATTTAAATCCCGTTCAACTGTTCTGGTGTGAACCACAGTGCCAGAATATTGCTCAAGGCATCCTCTAATCTCAGATGCAGTGACTCTCGGATTCTGCTTCATCGGTTTTATTGTTTGCCTCCTGTCTCTGGTGGTGAGCTTAGAAGGAGCGCCATGTCTAGGTTTATTTACAGCAGTATTTGTCTGTTTGAAGCGTTGAATTAAGCAGAACGTTGTAGTTTTGCTTCTGTTATTGATTTTGGCAAATTCAGAGACAGATTTGCTTGTTTGTACATACTTATCACGATATCGCTCTCTGTCAAGGTTGTCTCCTTACCTTTACGTCCCATATTACCTGTGAGTTCACAATCGGCTGAATAACTTTGAGCACACTGTCTCGAGGTATAGCATAAACACAACTGCTCCCATATTACCTGTGAGTTCACAATCGGCTGAATAACTTTGAGCACACTGTCTCGAGACATAGCATAAACACAACTGCTCCCATATTACCTGTGAGTTCACAATCGGCTGAATAACTTTGAGCACACTGTCTCGAGACATAGCATAAACACAACTGCTATGTGGTAGGGAAGTGTAGGGTACGTCCAACCTCCTTTCTCTCTGTTCGATTGGGTACGTTCGAATACTTATGTCCTGCAATAAGAGGGACAATATAATAAATACAGTACAGATTGTGTAATAAATACATGCAAAGTGATATTTTAAGTATTGTTTCCGAGACATAAAATGTTAATGTTTGCATGTTTAAAAATTCATGGTTGCCAAATAAATATTACAGTATTTATAGTACGTACAATGTTACGTGTTATATTATTCGAATACTTCCGTCGGCCTCTGTAGGTCGGCCACGGGAAACAAACCTGGGCCTTCTGAATGAGGGCCACATAGGAAACCGCCTGAGTCACCTCGCTGTACGATCGTGTCGTAAGCCCAAAACACGTGACGCATAGTGTCTTTTTTTTTTTTTTTTTTTTTTTGCTTAAATTCAGCAAATAAGTCATAAAGCTACGGTCCGATTTTTAAAAGAAGATACGTGAAGGTTATCTGCTTCTCCACGTGGGTAGTGCAATCTTGCCCAGCAGATCCTTTCTTTATCCTCTCAACGCTCGAAACATAAACAAGGGTTCGAGTTGTCTCACCTCAACAAAAATATGAACAGTTAGTCTGTATTAGCCTACTTTAAAAACAGAAATAAGTTGTTCACACATTCAGTCCGTTGTAGGGTCTTCATATGTGTGAGTTCTTTTAAATAATTGTTTGCACTATGTAACTAATATTCCATACCGTTATTGTTGCTATGCATCGTAAGTTGATATGCTCGCACTAGTGCGTTTGTTGTTGTTGTAATTTACGTCCTCCAACTTAAGTCATATAGCACGGTGAATGAATTTGGTGAAATGATGCTCAAATAAGTCCAGGGTCCATGGAGCTTAGAGCTACCCGACATTCGTCTTGAAGGATAAGGAAAAACCCCGGAATAATCCTTATCCAGGTATTTCACCCTGACCGAGATTCGAACTCGGGACCTCTTGAACGTGAGGCAGACATGCGCACTAGTGCGTTAAGTATTTCTCCATAGAAACACACATTATACGAGATGCACGTTCTAAAATCTAACATATAACTTCAATTGTATTTATTAATATTTCAGCTAATATCTTAACTATTAAAATTCAGATTCATATAAATACACATAGTGCAACAATAATGTGCAACGCACATGTGCTAAGCACATAATGGAATCTCGAGAATTGAAAAAACTCGGTGCAAGCGCCTCGTTTTTCCAAACCTTTCCTCGTTCCGTATACATTAATATCGCAATATATTATTAACGACTTTGTTAATTGACATGTTCACATCAACGCCGCCGATATGACGGAATTTTGACCCACTGGAATGCTTTTACGTGCAAGCATATCTACTTACATGGCATTGTCGCTTTTGGATAAAAGGAATAAGCTGTTCATTCATAAGCAGCAAACTCTCGTCTTCCTGTTGGAAGAATTGCCTAAGAGAACAGACAAATTCTCTAGCTTGACTATGCAATGACCGTAAGCATTGCCTTGGGCTATGATTCCTCGGTCCACCTTTAATCCTACGTCTTGCTTCCATAAAAACGTATTTCAATTGTGTTTTAAGAAAGTAGGCTAACAATACACACTGCAACTGAATACTCTGGCAAACTGTTTCCCTCATACAACTAGCGATAATTGAGCTAATCCTTGTTTCACATAAGCTTGCCCCGTATCTCTTATTGGTCACGTGACCTTATCACATCTCATTGGCTGCTGTTGTGATGCAGACTGTTGTGCGCTAAAAATTAGTTCGTTATTCAACATGGTGATATATCTTTATATGTTGGAAGAGAATTGTCAAATTTATATTTTCGTAACTGTTTTAATTAGATATAGTAGAGTTGATTTATCTGAAATGCATGCTAATTCTTAAACGAAGTAAAGAGGAGGTTCCTTTGCTCTCAAGCACATGGCACGATAGCACGTGATTTAGCGGCAGTGATGACATCTTTGTTTATATGACTTATCACTGACCTTGTTTTGAACTGGATTAGTCTTATATCACCATTCGACGGTGTGCTTTGCCGAGTGCGAGAGCTAAATTATTTGATTGATCGTTTATAGCGCGTGTACTTATTATATGTATAATGGCACAGTCTACCGCCAGTTTTTCAGCATCGCAAGGGAAAGCCTTTACATAGCTGCGAAAAAAGAATTGTGGTGCATGTGTTTAATGCACTCACAGAGAAGAATCCGTCTTTGAGTATGGCGTGACTCGACTTTTAAGACCGAAAGACAAGCATTTTTGCAAGGTATGTGTGCTGGCTTAAAAAATCCCAGTGGAAAATGCCGGGGTAAGGTTATATGAAACAGAGGTTATGAGTATGTGATTCACCCATTTCACCAGTATATCCAATCTGGCAACCTTTGTTTACGTTACGATAGCAGCAACCTTCCCTTCTTACGCTTCGTGACCCTTGCCTGACGACCTTCACGTATCTTCTTTTAAAAATCAGAGTATAACAGTGACATTGCATATCCGACCAAAGTTTATAGTTGACGCAGGAAGGGAAGCTATTGCATTATTTCAAACCAATTGCAGGACTCGGTATTCGAATTCGATATTTTTCAACCATCACTTGGCTCGACTATTTCCTCCGGAGAGTCTTGATATCAGTTTCTTAAAAAACATAAGCTGTCAATGCTGCAGGTTTTCTGGTTGTTACTTTCACTAGGTCAGTAAATAAACATAAACAGGCCTGATGACACACGGGAGATCTCATGAGTAAACAAACGTGCTGTCGTAATAAATAATTGCATCTGACTGTTGCAGTAACACATGTAATCTAAACGCAAAATTTACGATTATATCGATTCAACATTAAACATATTTAATACGTTTACCAAATGATACTGTTATAATTTAATAAACCAAACCATCTTTCTGCAACTTAATCACTAAAAGTGCACATTTAAGCCTCTGAAAAGATATAAATGCAAAAGAATAAACAAAACCAATGGTACATCCACTTCACAGGAATTGTTCAAAACGTACACCATTAGCACAGCTGCAGCTTCACACCTGAAACCAACTATGTCGCACTCTAGCGAAGACCCCTCATTGCGGCCTATTTCTTGCCCACTCAGATGAATGCGTGTCTCAAAGATTTGAGGTCAGTAAATGTTTTGTAGGCCGGACCTTTTCATATTCTTCCAGAGAAAAAGTGAATTGGAGCTTTGCAATCGGCGACCGCAAAAGCTAATGGAACGCTGAAGACATTCCTTTAGATTTTACTGTGTAATAGAATTGCTATATAGTTGTACTCATTATCTCCAAAAGCAGTACTTCACCATTTGGTCATGCTTTTGACCAACTTGTTTTACTGATATTAACGGTTCAGATCTTTGATCTTCCTCAATGCAGTGTCGCCGAGTTACGTCTGGAAAACCAGTTCGGAATATTCTGAAGGGATTAATTATTTTGAAACTCTGTGTGAGGTCATCAAGTTACTACCAAAACCACCTCAGAAATAAGTTACCTTATGCATCTTAAAAGTAACGGTGTTGTCTTCGTAAATTCTGGTATAATTAATCTGACGTGGAACAAAAAATCATTCTTTTTCCGAAATGAGCCGATCAAAGAAGCAGACATCATTGAAAGTTTTTGTTTGCAATACTTCTATGAAGCACATACTGGAAGAAAATTACCGAGTTCCCTTCTTAGTTAAGCAGTAAAATGAATGTGTATCTAACCACAGTTCTATTTCCAACTATTTTGCATTGAAACATCATTTGTGCTTAAATTGTTAGCTGGAGAAACATAATGCACGCAACATCTTAAAATTGTGAGGCGCAGTGTTGAGGTCTAATCAGACTAACTAAACCTTGAGAAAGCCCCACAGTATGCAGACTCTTTCCTGTAAGATTTCAATCGAAACACAAAGTTTGTGCTTTTACAAGGCAAAATATATGAATTTGAGTATTCCTATAAGAAAACAGAGCAGATGGCTCCAGGTGAAGTCTTCGTATTCTGAATCCCATGTCGCTCAGCTTTTCTTCTTGTGTGATTGTTCCATGTCGGTAGGGGAATTCTTCTTCTAGAATTATTTGGCTATAATTTTTCTGTTTCACCTTCATATGGTTCGAGTTGCCCATATGGGTTTTGATGTGCTATGGTGAGAAAGTTTGTGCTGTGTACATGATTTCCTCCTTGGACTTGATGACAGGCCTCTTCGAGAGGGATTCGGGCTGATAGTGGCGCAGGTATCAGGATTGTACCACATTGTTGTATTGTCTTTCATTACAGCAGGTCCTTCTGGTCTCCCCTTTACCCCAGTACTTACCGAAGACCTATTGGAACTATTAAGACGATGTATGTGCTAGCTAGAACCCATCCATTTGACTATCATATATAATTCTTTATGCTTATAAACGTTATTATTCAGCCAAATCGCGAGTCATGACGTGTGGACATCATCATCATCATTTGCTCTCCAATTGTTCTATAATTGGAGATACATTGCTAATTTATTTTTTCAACATTACATATATTATGTATCTTTTGCTTTATTATAACACCCTTCTTCTGTATCTCAGTATTACGTTGATATAAATGAACTTTATAGTACATATCTTAAAGCTTTATTGTTATAAATGACATTTCAAATGATTTTAATTAAACTTGCAATACCAGGTAGCTTTAAACTCAAAAGACTGGGCGTTTAAAATTCAAACAACTGAGATTGCGTAGGAAAATTTACAAAAGCAGATAATTTAAAATGTTTTTAAATTCTTCCTTTAGGAAGAGAAAATTAAATCACATAAAATTGAGTCAACATTAATTAAAATTTTGAAATAACAAATCATGCTCTATTTATAATACATAATGCAATAAAAATGCATAATATAAGTTAACACTGAAATAGACAAAAAGAAAACAGATTAACAATTTTTGTTTGCTTTTTCTATAACAAAATATAATGGTACAGGATTCTATATTGTCTAAAAACCTCTGTGCGAAAATTCTCTTTAGGCAAACTTTGAAATTAATAACAGATTAGTTGTCTTTTAAATAATGCAGATATCTGGTTTTGCTTATTTCTTTTCCCTAAGAGACAAATCTCCCTCATCTGCAGTGTTATTTCTTTTAGAAGTATTAGCTCTAACATGACACTACACACCTTTGGGATTAAAGACATTCAAGATGACATTCAATACATTCATACAAATGATGCAATATATTTTTTCTATTGCCATTTAGTACCAATATAACCCATTACTAGTTAAAAAATAATTTTACTTAAAGCCTAATAAACAAGTAAGTTTCTGTCTTTATTCTTCAAGAATAAAAATATTTACCTAATTATTTAGACTCAATTCGCATGTTTATTTTACCAATGCAATACATTTTTTGTTGTTTTAGAATAAACTGATTTTAGTTTAGTATAGCAATATGGCAAAATTTGAGAATTCCTGGAGAAATTATAGCAGACATAAAAGGAGAAGAATGTCAATATTAACTTTGATTAGTTTGGTCTACATCAGATTGTATTTCAGGTTAAACTTTACTGCAGAATTAGCTTTGATGATCTATTTTCAAAATGTTACTTAAGCCTCCTTGATCCTCTGCTTTCTTGGAGGAAAGTTGAGCTTCAGTTAAGGCAACAGTTCTGCAAGTGTAATGTTCATACAAAACTGTGCATCACTCCTTGATTTTTCAAGTATTATACACAGTCTTTATGACTATGTATGTGCTACTTGTTTTCTGTCTTCCCTCATATTTGTATCAAAATGTGGTTATTGAACATTTAGTTTATTATACATTTTCTTTCAAATTATCTATAGCTATCCAAAACCTTAGCTATAGCTTATCAATTCAACATATTAACTATTGTGCAACTATAGTATTATGCAACTATTTTGACCGAAACTTATAATTTTGGTATGTCAATGCCCGTTTTTCAGTACAGTAGAATCTTGGATTGACACCAAAGCCGATCAGTTAACAGAAGTCCAGGTTATCCAGAAAATGACGGAGAAAAACAATACAAAAAATGTACAACATTGCTGAAATATTTTTTAGGAGTTTAGAAATTACTAGCAGCGTACTTTCACCTTAAAGCACATACACTGTATGTACAGCATTAGCCTATGTATGTGCACCGTACACAGTATAGCTACAAACTATTTGGTAGTAAAAGAAAGGCAGTGAGCTTCTGCTGTCTCAGTTTAGCACATCACTTAACAAAAAGTGGGATCTAGCATCCGTTTTAACATTATAAGTTCATTTTGCATTGGTTCAGCTTGAATCTCAAAATAAAGCACGAGTTTCTCTAGGTTTGCTACTGCCTGAGCGAGGGTCATAACCACTGCTGGTTTGTCATCACTTTCTAAATCTTAACACTCTTCATTTTCAGTAACACTATATGATGCAATAATGCCTTCCTCTGTAATCCGTTTGTAACCTCAGTCATTGTCAGTGTCTTCATCAACATCGAAATAGACATCAATATTTTAAAAAATATCTATAATCCTCTGTGCTATTTTTTCTTCTTCTTCAAAACTTGTTTTGTGGCAAGTCACACACCCCAGGCCACAACGTTTTCCAGGACTTTATCAAAGTTTCTCTTCCAATCTGTCCAAAGAGCAATGCCCACTGACAGGAAAATTTTGTAATGTACCTTCTGAAAATAGCAATTTATCATCTGTAAAACAAGTCTTCATTTACATTATTTTATCTTCATTTGGATACTGATCATTATGAATTATTGTCATTATCCAGTCATCTTCATTTGTTTCAATTTGCTTGTGAGATGTTCTAGTATTTTTTTTTAATTTTTATTTATTTTTTATTTATCATTATTTTTTGTAAATGCAGATTAAAAACTACTAGTGATCATTCCTAGGTTTTTATTTACACTAATGCTTTTTGCATTACTGTAAAATGCATTTGAACTGATATAATTAAAATGTACTCATAAAGCTAATTCAAATATTATGAGTACTTCAAGAGTATCACAATGTCTTAATTTTAATCAACATAGGAATTTCCAAGCATGAAAACCAAGACAAGGAGAAACTAGGTTGTTCTGTTACCAGACCTTTGATTGTGATCGTAGATTACAGATCAGCTCCATTCCTGTTGATCTGTTAACATGTGCAGGTTAAATAAAAGCTGCACTCTACATGCTTCAGGGTTACTGTTGTGTACATTTTATATATGGTGGTTTGAGTGTAGCTACACTATAATATAGAATTGTTTTGCAATATGTTTCCCTGTTGCTTTTATACTTGTAACTAAGTTTGTTCTCCTTGGAAAAGTATTAAATATTATAAAATATTATCTTAGATAAAACCCAATGCCAGAGTTAACTAGTTTCTTTGCGATTCTCTCCAACAGAATGTCAATTTTGGGAATTTAATCACTTCAGCAAAATCTTTTGATGGCTCTTTTAGTAAATATTCCACTTTGTTTAAAGTTGACTGTCTGTAGGTTGTCATTAAATTAGGCATTTGCTCACTTTCCTCTCGGGCAACAAGCCAGGTGAAAAGACGATTAGATATCAACGTTTCGGGAGTGTGCATCTCTCACATTATCAGGATATTTATAAAATGTTATAACCACAAATGAAACACTGGATATAACATCAATATAAACAAAGAAAAAACAGTATCAAAATTCGCATTACTGAACAAAAGAATTTTCAGTAAATTAAATGCCAGGTCAGGAGATGGCGTGAGTATAAAAAATTATAAAAATATGAAGTTTTATGAAGATTGTTGAGACCAGCGAAGGACAAACTGGACTTCCAAGTATCGGGAGTGTACCGCATTCCCTGTGGGACACCGTATATAGGACAAACCGGAAGGACCGTCGCTACTAGAATAATCGAACATTAACGGAGCATTCGTTTAATGCAACCTGAGAAGTCTGTGCTGGCAGAGCATTGTTTTGATAACGACCATAGAGCCAATTTTCGGAAGATAATTAAGGAATTAAGGAGAATTAAGGAGACTTTGGCGATTTCCTCTGAAAAGAGCACTCTTAATAGTGATGCTGGATTTCAGTTCAGCTCCTCTTGGAAACCGGCCTTAAAATGGAAAGCCGTCGATTTAAGAAGCAAAGATCGATACAGCTTGATAATCAAGTTAAGTAGTTACGTTTCTTTGACACAATTTTCTATACTCACGCAGTCTCCTGACCTGGCATCTAATTTACTGAAAACAGTCTTTTGTTCAGTAATGCAAATTTTGATAGTGTTTTGTCTTTGTTTATATTGGTGTTATATCCAGTGATTAATTTATGGTTATAACATGTTATAAATATCGTGATGATGGGGGCGATGCCCACTCACGAAACGTCGATATCTAATCATCTTTTCACCTGGATTGTTGCCTGTGAGTAAAGTGAGCATATTCGTCACCAGGAAAGCTTCAGATCTTAAATTAGGCGTTAATCTTGTACTATTTTGCAAGAAAAGATATAAGCATGCCATAGTGCATGTTTATATGCAAGAATACATACAGGATGTTAGTGAACTACATCAAAATGTTTTCAGTGCAAGTGGAGATATCTTAAACAAGTAATTTGAGATAGCAGACTTATGGCTTGTTGGTTCAAATGTGGAAGTTACGGCTATAGCTTCTGAAGTGCCAGTACGCCACTGCTAATGATGATACCATTTGAATGTACAATACACGAAAATGAAGAGACGTGTTATACCACTCTCTAGCGCAGCGGTTATGACGTCAGCTTTCAAGGGATAGGTAAACCAGTTCGAGTCTCACTTTTTGTCTTTTTTAATGTTTGGTTGTATTTGAAATATTTTGTCTCACATTTTAATTAATGTATGCATTTATGGAGTAATTTCACCTTGCCAGTGCAATTAATTTCAATTCTAACAAAGCTTGAATCTTGCTAAATACTTTCCCATGCTGTATGTCTGATTGGGAGGTGGTTTAAAGGGTGATCGAACTTTACATAAAATAAAAAGTAAATGCAACTTTTTACGTCAGGTTTATAGGAAGTGCTCGAAATGGCGACCTGCGTTTTCAATAAAAGTGGTGATCTAAGGACATTCGTACTCTATACAAAATTCTTTTTGTGTCGAATAACGTCATATGCTGCTATTATTCGGACAGTTCGTCGTCTTCTGAGGTAATAGATGTTTCATACACCAGAGACCTGATCTCACCCCAGAAAAAGAAATCAATTTGTTTGACGTCCGGAAATCGTGCTGGCCAAGCTATAGTTGGACTCCCGCTTCCATCGGACAGCATAAACATGGTTTAAATCACTTTAGTGTTATTGCACTGGTCAATCAGCTTCATGTTATTAATTCCGAATCACGCTATTTCTTCCTATTAAGGCAACGCTACACTGAAAATTCGCCAAAAATGTTGAAAATCAGGGAATTTTCTTTTTTCTTGGCATTTTTGGTAGCTTAGGGTTTCTAGTAATAGATAGCATACTATTTTTATCATTTACACCATTTTAGGCCATCACGTAAAAATTTAAAGATACCTTTAACCATCGTTAAAAGTAACAATCATGACTTTAAAATTCATTTTCTGAGAAACTTTTTTTCCCTACACTTTTCAGTATACACAATGCCTCACTTCCAGGATAGGTCCATAATATGTAAATAGAAAACTTCACATTCCCCCCTTTTTTGTTAATGCTCATGTTTTTTAAATTATATGGTGTTAAGTAATAAAATGAGTTAATATTTTCAAAATTTGAGAGCTAACACGTGGAAAATAATTTAGAACAAATGCTACAAAAATATTCCAACAAATAAGAATGTGGGTCTTTTAAAATTGCTCTGTACTAGCCAGAAACAAACATTCAACTTAAAAGCTCAAATTTTTTGACGCATAGGACATTTTTAATGTTTACAATACTTTCACAAAAACTAATTAATAATTAACTATTTGGTGTAGCAACATAAAAATTTGCATGCTAGTTTAAAATGATACTTTAATTATGTGCTAAATTTTTATAATGATAGGTTTATTATTATGCAATTTGTAAATTTCAGTGTAGCCTTGGCTTACAATTTATATATTGAAAACAACATGAAAAACATTAACTACACGAGAGAAACCGAACCAATGACATTTAGAATACCGGCGTTATGGTTTGGACCACCGGAACACTTAACAGAAATTCCACTAAAGTAGCTCATGATGCCAGAAGATATTAATCGATGTTCAGTGTCGCATTGGTAGGTGATCATTTCGAGATATGAGAGATTTTTGAGGCATTAAATCTTGAGAACGCCGATGACGAGCTACTAAGAATCGATATTTCTAAACTCGGGAAGCTGTTTTAAAAACATTCGAATCCAAGAATTCATTCACCTTGTTTAAATAACATATCAGCATCTAATGCAGTTAGGTTTAATACAATTAACTGCGTTTTGCTTGGCCGCAGACCATGCCTTGTCTATCTCAAGTTGCTTATATTAGTGAAGTGTACAATCGCTGAAATTATTTCATTTTAGTTCATTAACATCCTGTATAAGCAACATTATGTTTAACTTTCTTATGTTTTGAGTTATGCAAATTATTAATAACAGCACTTTAATAATAAACTGTCCAAACTCCACAATAGAGGGAGAATTTACGGTGATTGGCCTTATCTAAAAAGAACTGATGAATTTGTCAACCATCAAAATCCAATGTAGGAATGGGCTTTAGGAAAATGATGTTTAAGAAAATAGAAACACGTACAACTGGTAAGAAATATTTTTAATGTTTGGTATGGTGATGGAATAGTAAATTAACTATATATACTAGCTTCCAAAGAAATTATAGTGATGATAAAATCACAACTATGCAAAACATTAATTTAATGAAACAAAAGTATTCTACTTACAAATGTAGAATACTTGTATGTAGAATTAATTGTAAGATTAACAGAGAAAAATACGTCACATTTAAAATGATCAGTCATATAAATTTTGTCACAAGATTGTTCTTCATGTAATAAAGTAAACCTTAATTTTACAATATCTTTCGGCTTGAGCCTTTAAATATCTTTATTTTGATCTTTGTATATTTTGAAAGAAGTTTTCTTTTAACGGGGGCAAGAATTCATAAACACTATTAATCAGATGTTAAAGGATACCATGTTTTAGGATTTGTAAATGAAATCTATAACTTTCTAAGTTAGGTATCCATCTGAATAAAGCTTGTATGTATAAAGCCAAAATTATAATTAGTAATAAAATTCTTTTTATAATTATAATAATTGCAAAGTTATGATCTGATCATCACTATGTGTTAATTTCTTTTACAATACATATGTACACTCATTCACAACATAGGACTAGTATGATCTGTTAACAAAAAAGGTATATACAAATTATATGTATCAAATTACATGATTTAGAAAAATTTGTTTAAACTCTAGTACAACATTACATTGGCCAGAATGGGAGAGTACATATTACACTTTTAAAAACAATTTTTATTTAGAATCATGTTAATGTAACAATCTAAATTTCTGAGTCTTATTGTGCTTTACAAAATTTCAATTCTGGCCTGAAACTTAGACCTAATTTCTACAATTATGAAATCTTCAGTGTATTAACATCTAATGTTCTTTTTCTCTACATCAGATATATTTAGAATTTCTACTGTACTCTCCAATTGTTGTTACTCCATCTAATAAAATTAATTTCTGTATAATTAATTATGGAAATCCAAATTAATCCTTTATAAATTAGTAATAAATCCAAGTATACAATTCTAGTATGTTCTTTCCAAATGAAAGTAGATGGTAATTATATTCCAAAAAACTGAGGGTGCTGGAATCAATAATGAAAATAACCTTGGGCAATATTCATTCATAGATCTATGTCCTATTTATCCCTTCACTTTTGTATGTAGAATATCATATGTTTCTATTTCACACATTTTGATTCACTATGATATTTTGTAGATCTGTTATCACTAATCCAGTCTTACATATTGTACAGAATACAAGCTGCTAAAAAATGTGACAACATCAAAGGCAGACAGTAAAAGAGGTCTCTTGTTTTTTTCCTTCTTTTTCTTTTTGCAATAGGATCAAAACTAGTTAAGCTGCCTACATAAATTTCAAATGTCTACTTGGAATTATAAACAAAGATATTTCTGATACTTAAGCAAACAACAATCACTGCAGTGTACCAGCTTGTGCATTATTAGAAAATAATGGCATCAATAACAAAAGTTCAGCATATAAACTTTGGGATATGCACTTTTTTCAACAATGCTAGATAGATATCGCAACAATTACTGATATGGCAATTAAAGTTAATTACCTCCTGTGAAATATAAAGTTATATTTCAAATCACAAAGTGCTGAGAATATTTCTATGGTCACTAAATTTTCCTACAGTGTCTCATTTTTTTCTTGGTATTGTTTATACAAAAAGTGTGTATAAGTAAGTGTTTGCATATGTGCGGTTATTGCACACAACTGTGCATGCACAGTGGTTGTAGGTTGCAAACTAATATTTTAGAGAACACAACAAATTGGGCAGTGCAACAAATTGAATGTGATTCAATTTCCAAATACAACTGCTGTGCTTAATCAGTTGCCACTAAATGCCTTCAAACTTACAAAACTACTTTTTTTTTCTCTTTGTGGAATTGTGTTGATCATTTTAAGAGATGGATTTTTAAATTCCTATACTTAAAATAGGAACAAAATAGTTACAAAAGTGCTGAAGAGTATTGCTGAGAGAA
Source organism: Mantis religiosa (assembly GCA_030765055.1). Taxonomy (NCBI): domain Eukaryota; kingdom Metazoa; phylum Arthropoda; class Insecta; order Mantodea; family Mantidae; genus Mantis; species Mantis religiosa. The sequence goes on along the minus strand of CM060947.1, from coordinate 177,237,631 downwards.
AGAATTACATTACTAGTTTCTATCATTTACTGCTATGTTTTTGCCTCTCTTTTTTATTTAGATGCTAGCAATTTACAGGAGACAGATCACAGGACATTTTCCGCACTCAATAGAAAATCTCTACCCCAGAAGATAACCCTGCTTTGAAAATCATTAATATGTTCATTTTAGTTTAAGAAAGTACACTTTAATGATGTTGTTTCTCATTTTCATTTTGAAAGTTCTGGGTCACGCAGCTTTAGCAAACTTCCAAATGGGGAGAAATCACACCCATTACAGTAACAATGTATAGCTTGTTATACACAAAATATTTACAGTCTCTTTTTCCTCACCACTGGAACAATAAATATGGTACGAATTACAGTTCACACAGAACCATTTCCTTTATACATAGGATGAACATAGTATCAGTCTCATTTTGGATAGTGAAATAAACATGTAGCATTCCACGTGTCTTCTCTTCAACAGCTGCAATTTTGATTTAAGATAGATTATGTTTCCTTGGTAATATAAATATGAGTACTTTATTCCTCTAACTGGCATGCTGTTTTTACAAATCGAGTTTGTGCAAGCCAAGTAGGAGGAAAAGAAAAATAACTATGATATATTTCTATATGCTTGCCAAGTTCTAAGAATAGATGAAGGGAGGCTGTATACTTCACATCACAAGCACTCTACTACGAAATGACCAAGTCTCCACTATGTGCTGAAAGTCTGTGCGAAGTCTCCCGACCACGTGATGATGTGTTATTGCTATAACCTGAGTCTGAACCAAACGACGAGTCCTGGCTTTGCGACTTCCCCCCACCTCTTCTGAATGTTGAGAACAGTTCCCTTGCTCCTGTATAACCGTGATGTTGCTGCTGCTGTTGTTGATGCAGATGGTTCAACACAGGCACCGATTCATAAGGATTTACCACGTGATTGCTGCCGCGATGTGGCGCTGTGGTTGGTGGAGGAGCTGGTGCAGGAGGCGGTGGAGGCTGCTGCAGCAGATAGGGGAGTCTGTGTGCTACGCTGGGGACTACGGGATGATGATGCGAGCGGCTTCCACCAGTCCTTGTTCCTGCACTGTTCATCACAGTAGGATACAACTGAAGAAGAGCATCCAGCAGCAGCCCTTCGTGAAACTCTCCACAGTCTTGCTGGTGATGTGCTGGCGAAACCTGCGGAAAAAACATATAAATTAGTTTCAACGTTTATATCATATGCATTATAGCGTGAACGTGTGCTTCTATATTCTGAGTCAAACTTTGTGATTATTTACAAATTGTCGACTATAGTTGAAAGATATGAACGAAGAGGGGTCGTAGGAGAAAGAAGCAGTGTGACATTTCATAGCTTGTGGCATGGCATCTATACAGATGCGGCTAGAGACATCTATGTTTTCAGAACTATCTTAAAATTGTTACATAACTACGAACTTCTTTTCCAATTCTGTAATATTTATTGAACAAGCTTAGTATTCACTCACTGGAATGACATGTTTACAACACCATTTCCCTTTCAACAGAGAGGTGTGTCTTTCTGGGGACATAAGCTTTATTTGTTAAGCATACCTAGATCAGAAGATAAAAGAAGGCAATGCATTTGAAGTCATATCAAAATGTTTTTCTCTGAAATCCAATATATGTTCCAATAAGGTGAAACAGGTTATTCGTTGCTTTATAAGGGCAATTCGGCTTATTCCCTGGGTATTTAGTTGTGTCAGATATCTTCCAAGAACACGCCACCTGCGCTTCTTAGTCGTTAAAGCTGTTCTGAAAATTGCTATTGAAGGGAACATCCTTTCTGCTCACAATTATAAAGGTCGATTTTTCATAATCTATATTTTACAAAGCACTGTAAAATCTTATCTTCCTTAAGTGAAACGTGAACGAAGTGTATTCACAACTCGGTTTTACTTTAAATAGTTAATATGAAATCAACAATATTGCTCACTTTCTTCTCGGGCAACAAGCCAGGTGAAAAGACGATTACGTAAGAGCTTTGTCTATCTCTGATCCCAGCCACTTAAAACAAGAATTACAGCACCTGAGACTCACTTTCCGTCAAAACGGCTACTTCGAATATGACGTTGAAGCCTCGATCACCACAGCTAGGAAAGGGAAACCTGTAATACAGCAAGCGTCAGATAAGCCTACCGCTACAGCCTGCATCCCGTTTACCGGCAATCTATCCGGCAGAATCAACAGAATTCTCGCCAAATACAACATCAGGACCATATACAAGCCTCCTCCGAAGATTAAACATCTGTTGAGACCAGTGAAAGACAAACTGGACTTCCAAGTTCCGGGAGTGTACCGCATTCCTTGTGAGTGTGGGACACCGTATATAGGAGAAACAGGAAGGATCATCGCTACCAGAATAATCGAACATGAACGGAGCATTCGTTTAATGCAACCTGAGAAGTCTGTGCTGGCAGAGCATTGTTTTGATAACGACCATAGAGCCAATTTTCGGGAGACGACCATCATGTCAAAATGCAACAGTTACTGGGAGTGGAGAATTAAGGAGGCTTTGGCGATTTCCTCTGAAAGGAGCACGCTTAGTCATGATGCTGGAATTCAGTTCAGCTCATCTTGGAAACCGGCCTTAAAATGGAAATTCGTCGATTTAAGAAAAAAAGACCAATACAGCTTGATAATCAAGTTAAGTAGTTACGTTTCTTTCACACAATTTTCTATACTCACGTCATCTCCTGACCTGGCATTTAATTTACTGGAAACAGTCTTTTGTTCAGTAATGCTAATTTTGATAGTGTTTTGTCTTTATATTTGTGTTATATCCAATGTTTCATTTGTTGTTATAACATTTTATAAATATCCTGATGATGGGAGCGATGCACACTCCCGAAACGTCGAAATCTAATCGTCTTTTAACCTGGCTTGTTGCCCGAGAAGAAAGTGAGCACATTCGCCGCCAGGAAAGCTTCAGGTCTTATTTAACAATATTTCTGTCATATTCTTTGGCTCCTCAAATATGGCTGCTCCTTGAATTGTTCTACAAATAACTATATCTGATCAAACTACATTTTTCTCTTAGAAAATGGTATAAAATATTTTTTTTTTTGTTTTACGATTTTCTTAAAACGCTATACAACTTGCACGCAGAATAAAAAGTGGATTAATGCCGAGAAAATGAATATAAGAACCGCAGGCTCAAAAGATAAACATTTTTAAATTCTGGAACCACCGTGAATACATTCATTTCTTCTTCTCCTTCTTCTTCTTCTTCTTCTACTTCTTCTTCAATGCATCAAAAAAGACTGCAGTTATTGATTAAAATAGCCTAACTTAAAGTCGGAATGAATGCAATCACCTTGAGTAAGTAAAGTGAAGTAAGTAAAGTGAAATTAACATACTAAGAGTTAATGTGTTCAATTTGCTTAATAGATCATATACCGTCAACTGGGCTGACTCTGTGCTTGGAGGGTGACTTTGTGCCTTCCATGCTCTTAATAAGAAAGCAGTGACGAATGGCATTTTAAATGCCATAAGCTTGTAGTAACATTCTAACGCTTGCATAAGTGATGACACCACCTAGTGACTGTGTTTGCTTACTCTTCTAAAGTTTGGAGCATTGTGAAGATTTGTGGAAACGTGTCTGCACATAGAGTCAACATGAAAAATTCAATGCCATGACCGGGATTTGAACCACGGATCTCCTGGTTTCCGTCCAGTCGCTCTAACTCATTGAACTACCATGACCAACGTGCCGTCCTGACATCAAATTCTCCAGTAGACTCATATATTTCCCCGGTAAACCACAAGGGGCTCTTGCACTCGAGATACACCGTTTGTGGCGACTTACTATCGTAACTACTTGAGTCCCAGGCTTCATCATTTAACTCTTATTATTTTAGTTAATTGATGAAAATCAATCATTTCTTCGCACTAGCTGTGTATAGGCTAAGATCTTTGATCTTACATCAAATTAAAGGTAGGTTTATTTGCTTAGACTATTATTTGGCTATTGATTACGAATAGGCAGATAATGGCATTCCTTTGAATGAGCTGGAAACTTAAAATTAGGAAAATGGCGGGAAACTGTGTGCCATCACAAATCATTGCATTTTACCTACATACAAGCACATTGTGTCTTACTTTGTATTTTAAATTGCATTGTTATATTCATTTTAATGGAATATAGTTTTAGTATTTTACTTCAGACTGCTGTCCTTTCATTGCAGATACCGATAATAAATTGCCAAAGACAAAATGCCAAGAAAACACCGAAGGGAGCCAAGAAACCGGCCATAACACAATTACAGCGAATCTAAATTAGAAAACGCTCCTAAAGAGATTAGATCAAAACTGCCAATACGCTCTGCTGCAAAAAAAGTATAATATTCATAGGAACATACTGATGTCAAAATTACAGAATAAGCATTCCGCGCCAGCAGGTGGACCAAAGGTGTTTTCTGGACCATCAAAATTAAAGTCTACAACAAAAAGAAAAGAAAAAGGAAAAAAAAGACATGAAAGTCAGAACTCCAGATCATCACAGCAGCAGTGATGATGATGTCACCATACATATCAGGAGAGTTCCAACAGTCCATTTTCGTTTGATGACAGTGAAGATCCTCCATCTCCGATAAACCTGAAAGCAGCATCAGCACTAAATCCCAGTCTTGCTGGTTGATTATTTCGTCATTGTGCAGTATGAGGGGAAGTTATTTCCAGAAAGGGTTATAGCAAAGGATGCGAGTGTTAGTGCCATGCAAAGAAGTGGACGTCTGTGGATGTGGCCTGATCAGAAAGACGAAATAAACCATGAATATAAAGATGTCAAGAAAATTGAGCCACCTGTAAAAGTGTCCAAGCGAGAATTGTATAACGTTCTTGAAAGCCAAAAAGGTTTGTGAAAAATGTAACATTTTTGAAGCTCAAATGAAGTGTAGTTAAAACGTTTTTGCAACCATAAAGAGCAGTAATTTGACATGAAAAAGTTATATTCTATTTTAATGGAACAAATACTCCCATTCCTTGGAGTGCCATTGGGCCATGTTTGAATAGCTCAAGGAATAACTTGATTTCAGTACAAGGTTGAAGTTTCTACTGCTATGTTATAAATAGTAAGCGTTTCTTTATTAACGTTAAATTCGAAAAAGAGATTTCTAAAAAATGCAAACAAGTGGCACAAAGTCACCCCAGATGACGGTAAGGATTTTAAAAATGTGCTTTCATTTCTTTATGTTTAATCATCATTTCTATTAGTTTTAAGAACGAAAAAGAAAAACTGCCCTTGCTTTATGAAAGATGTAATTAGTGAGTTACAAACGTGGATTTACCTGTGGCTGTGGCGAGGTTTGCGGCTGTTGGGAACCACCACCTCCTTTACTTCTCCAGCCTCTACGACGGTCCAGACTACGAGGTCGTCGCTGTTCCGTGGTGGTTGCACTGCGATGCTGATGAGGTCCCCTTGAGGTTCGACTTCGATATCCTGGGGGCAGGCTGAAGTTTCGTGTACCAGCCACCAGAAACCTACTTCTGTCGTCCGCGTCAGAGGAGTCCAGGTCGCGACAGAGATCGTTGCCCGTGGAACCTTGTAACGAACTGGTTCCAGAGTTCAACTGCTGACTGACGCCGCCTCCACTACCACCGGAACCAGCTCCTGGAGGCAGTTGCGTTTCTCCTAAGCTGAGTTCATCCTCAGCAAACTCATCTTCGCTAGCTGGAGCCTGTATGATACCTTCGCTCTCTGGATCCGATTCTCCACGATCTCCTGAACCTGAAACCATCACATCTGTCATTTTTCATGAATATCTAATAAGATGAACATACTAAGACAATAAAATGACATATTCCGTTATATTCCTTCTCTTCATCGAGCACTCATCACCTAAAAGCACGTTCACTCTTTGTCATACTGCTGAAATAAACGAAACAGAGTATATAATTCATGTTTCCATGCACCAATGCACTTTTCGCAAAGCGACTGGATTCCCATAAGCTAACCAGGAAAGAGAAAACACTTGTGCTGTAATTACATGCATGTAGGTTCTTTGCTTCCTTCGCTAGCGTAGATGGTAACCTGTCTGCCTCACGTTCAAGAGCTCCCGAGTTCGAATCTCGGTCAGGGTGAGTTACCTGGATAAGACTTTTACCGGGGTTTTCCCTTATCCTTCAAGACGAATGTCGGGTAACTCTAAACTCTATGGATCCTGGGCTCATTTGAGCATCATTTCACCCATTCCATTTATCGCCCGATATGACTTAACGCTGGAGGACGTGAATTACAAAAAGTGTTCTTTGCTCTCCTACTTTTTTACTTGTTTATTTAATTTTTACTTTTCATAGCCGGTTGCAATTTTCTAGCGGTTTCATAGATATTATGTTTTTGTTTTGCAATTTTATAATTTGTTAAATTGTCAAGCTTGTATACGGTACGAATGCTACAGAACTTGCCCGTGTGACCTGCACTGCATTTACCTGTGCGGACGTCCTACATCAGTCTAGTCGACACAAGTGCATCAGTCTCACTTCTGCTCTAGTAGGGTTCACACGTAAATAACATTAGGAGTGTTTATGTACGACATGGCAATTTAAAATTAATATTTCTGCAGGTTCTGCGTGCGTGTTCACAATTGGGAGGCCATTCGTTTGTTTGTAAATGAATACAGGTTGATAAATTCGTAATACGAAAAGAAAGTAAAAAAATGCATGTGCTTACGGAGCAGAATTAGGACAAAGTCGGAGAAAGGTTAGAACGACCACATCAGAAATCTCTTACGGAAAAGAACTGCCACTTGGAAGGCTTAGGCATAAAAAACAACAAATGTTTTAAAACTCAAACTATACAAGATTTACTGTGTCCAGTAATAGCTACCATGTGATCACCAGAGTCGGGTTAATTCCTGTAACTGGATTTTGAGGAATGTTAATAATGGAGCTATCGATCCACGATTAATACTGTTCAATGGCATAGGAAGCTTTCATTTACATGGTCATGTGTCATTTTAACACAACCCAACATTATGCTATGGACAAATCCAATTTCATTCATGAAACTCTCTTGCATGATCAAAATTTCGGGGCATATAACCCAGCAAATGGATACAGAATAGGGGATAATTTAGATGAGTGTACCATAAAAGCAGAAAGATACGAAATAACACACTAGCACCATATTTGCAACAGCTCACGGACATTGAATGTCATTCTGAATATTTCCAGCAGGGCTCTGCCATCGCGCACTCAGTGAAGATTTAGGGCCTGCTCGGCCCTCTGATCTTATCTCATGCGACTCTTATGTATGGGGCAACTTTAAAAATTAAATATACAAAACTAATCCCCACACATTAGAAGAATTAAACCAAAATATCTGAACATAGATTAACGCTATTTCGGAAGCTAAACTGTTGCGACGGAATGGAAATGCTATAAATATACTGATGCAGATACACAGAACTTTCAACATCTCCTATGGTAAGGTAGACATTGTGTTTATTCTCATGTGATTTGAGATTTGATTTGGCATCTACACATGTGTCAGCGAAAGATGGGCCATTCGCCTTCCGACCAAGTTTTATAGCATACTATACAGGTTAATGTCAGAGGTTTTTACTCCTGGATCCATAGGACCAAGGACCCGGGCCTCCTTCGCCCAGGGGGTTACCGAGCTGTCCAAAAAGGGCGCCCGGCACCTCCATTGGACTTTCCATAAGGTAAGACCTAGAGACTAACAAGCCCCCCCCCCCCCCCAACTGGTCCTATGGACTCAAGACGGGATGGAAGTGGATACGTCACTTACGCGTGCCAACTCCAAAATGAGAAGGCTACCGATTGACCTCGGTAGGGCTTCCTGGTGATCTAGCACACCTTCTACTAGCTATGCTGGCTAGTACGCGGAAATACTAATGGCTTCCCTCAACCACGTCCGGAGACATACCCGATCTCCCACGGGTATCGGGAACCACTGCCCCCTCGAGTCGAACCCAATCTGAACAACTCCCAATCAGGGAGGAGCTCGAATGTTCGGCCCGAGGTTCCTCTAGTAACGTAAGAGATACCACAAGTGCTAAGGGTCCGCAGCGCCCACACTAAAGCAGCTGAAGGGAACGGATCCCCTCCCCTACGGGGAGCATACATATACAAGAGGATATATTACAAATGGTACTAATATATTTAAAATTAATACATATACGAGTACATACATTCTCTAAAATATAACATCGTATTCCAGCGAACAGTTCTACCAATAAATATATGACAGAAAAACCTTTCCATAGTTAGGGACGTTGGGAGAATATCTGAGTACAGCGGGCAGAGTAGATCTGAGCAGGCACAGCATAGTGGGTTGATGCACTTTTATATGGTACATCTCGGCCATGTGCAACTTCTATGCCAATATCATGAACAGATTCCAACGTTAGGCTAGAAACATTTTAATTTCGTCATTACACGTTCTCCATGTACGCTACACACCACCGATTAGTACGCATGGCCTGTTGAAAAATTATTAACCTGCAATGTTCGCCAAGTAAGAAAGAACACTACAAAAACATCTTTGTTGGGATGCTTCACCTATGGTCCTCAGATGCTACCATACAAGCCATCTTCGTCGTCTAGGACTATCTCAAAGTTACTTAGATCTTTAAAATGTGCTTACAATAACATTTTATTGAAGGATTTTTAGAATTTAGATTTTTGTTAGCTTGAAGATACTAATAATATATATTTATAATTAAAAGCTGTGTCTACAAATTCACTTTACCAACATTTTTATCTAGTTGATGAAGCACGTGGGGGAAAACTTTCAAACGCACTAATTAGATATCAACACTTCATTTTTAATAGTCACGTCAAAGAACCTTGTTATAGGTTTTATTTCTGTGAATATAATACCAGAAGAACTATGGTAATCTATAAAGAATATCGTGGTAGTACATGAAAACTAAAGCTTTGAGGATTAAAGGCGAGGCTACAATCATATAAGAATTTGGAGTGGAAGGAGGTATGAATCAGTTCCAAATCATTTGATGTTTATAAATCAAACCATATAAACCTGATATGATAGATATACTTACCATTAGAAAGTTCCTCGTAGACGGGATTATAGAGATCTTGCGAGTTGTAAGGATCTGGCCTTGGAGCTGGACAAATGAACACTGACGGGTTTCCTAGCACCGGGTAGCCGCTATTATAGTTACTGGCAGACTTGACGTCAATCATCTGAAACAATACATGGTTATTACTGCAACTTTAGAGATTATTTATCATAGGTAATGCCACGAGTGGTTTTGAAAGTACTGATAAAAGTTTACAAGCGACGAAGTCGCGAGCAAATTTATCTAGGGAGGTTCAAAAGCACGAGTTGCATTTGTAGAGACTATTTCACGAAAAAATAAATATGAAAGCAATAAAACAAGTTATTTTATTCCCTAAATCACATAGGCCTACATTAGCACATGAATGAAACAACCTCACAAGTCACGGCTTATAAGTCTTTCAGCCATGTTGACATTTGAAAGTCGCGCTAACTCGACCATCCGTGAGATGTATAATCCTTCGTATTGTCGCGCTGTTTGAATGGTTACCATGGATTTATCTTTGGTAATAGATACCTCTCAGATAACGTACTGATTACTCCACGTGGAGTGAACATATATCTGTCATTTGTGATTGCTGGGAACTCTAGTGGCTGAAGTAACGCGTTCATTGGTGTTTAGCATCGATCTGAGAAGTGCAGCAGTTCCCCTCTCACTCTTACAAGAAAAATCATTGCTTTATCTTGAGAGGTATCTATTACCAAACATAAATCGATGGTAACCGTTCAAGCAGCACGACAATAATCAAGCGGAATGTGTTATTATGTCTGAGGGTGCGATAACAAAATAGTTATCGCTGTTGTGTATGATTTCATGAGTCTGATTGGTGGACTTTAACACGGTCAAAATAAGATGACTTCATATGAGGGAAATGGAGAACAAAACAGCTCAAGAGAACAGAGGGCTCACTTACTATTAATTTGTGAACCCACATTACATAACCCTTCCAACTACAAAAGGGTAAAAAAAAAAAAAAAAAAAAAAAAAAAAAAAAAAAACAGGGGACTATATAGTGTGGCACCCGACTTAAGACAGGTATTTTACAATTTACCTAGACCTATGGAATGTAACAATCCCAATAACCTCTGTAAAATAAGCTGATGAAATTAGTTGATATCCAGTTGAAAATTTTTAGCAGAAGATGCACTGAAGTATGTGATCTACAGTGATCAAAATGGATTTCAGTACGAAAAAGATTTCTAAGGCAATATCCTCTAATTAAAGTTGCCAATACTTTCGAGTTGGGTGTTCTCACATTCTCCATGATCTTTCCCTCATGTTTCGACTTCGCTTGCTCTAGGACATCGTTGGTGTCTGCGTCGTAATATATTTCTACTCAAAATTTAATGCGTTTTCCTTAGTTTCGGAATTTTCGTCCCAAAAAGCCAAAACACGGCAACAATGCGGCCTCTTGAAGTACTAATTTGTGTCCAACTGCATGGTATGCCAATTTTAACTTCTGCTAATTTTTACAGGATTGCTTAAAACGTATCCATATACCAATCTCGATTCAACTCGTAACAATTATATCAACCGTAAGAAGTACACGCTTTACTCGCGCTATTATGTTAACTGCGGTAGTCACCTTTATCGCATGCCTGACCCTGTTAAGAAAGAGTTTTTCTGGTATGGCAGTAAAAACTAAAATCTAAGTTCAAATAACTGGCTATATCTTACATTTCTGTTTCTTCATGTTAACCAGAGAATGAAGCAAGACGATTCAGAATTGCAGTGTACAGCAGTTACACGTGAACTGCAATGGATAAGGTAAACTTAAAATTAACCTCAGTATTACTTCTATTGGAACTTTCATAAATAAAAAAGATAAGAACAGTTTTGCTCATCACAACTTTTCACAAAACTCGATAGTAAATTGCTGCTGACTTACTGCTACATTGTAATCATCTCCTAAGGTGGACATAATTAATATTTCACATATCAATTGTTAATAAGAACAATTCTAGTTCCCTTAAAGAGGCAATTTTTGTGACAATACTGCATGAGAGATAAGTAACATTATAAATTAAGATTTAATTCTGCACTTATTTCTATTTTATAAAATAGAATTTAACTTCGATTACAGGAAAGGCTGCTGCAGCAAATAAAATTAAGTTTTGTTTCAGAAAAGCATAATCATAAACAAAGTTGAATTTTCTTTATAAGTGATGATATTTATCTCCTAAATGAATCTCCACCGGATGACAGATGAAATGATAATGGAGAAGAAATGGACGGGCAGGAAATACGTGGCATGTAATAACCTACCTAGCATTCGTATGGCGACCCGGAGAAAACCCCGAAAAGCCCATGGGTCAGGTATGTCGGCCACGGAATTCGAACCTGAGCCTCCCGAATGCGGCAACAGACGAAACCGCCTGAGCCATCCGCTCGGTCTTTCAACTACAACTACTTTGGTGCCTACAAGTAAAGATATTAAAATTATTTGTAGATAAATATAATTTCTCCAAGTCCTCCAAGTTAATTCATATTGGATGATGAATGGAATTAGTGAAATGGTGCTCAAATAAGCCCGGTAGTGCTTACAGTTACCCGACATCTTCAACTTCATCTTTCAGGATAAGGGAAACCAAAAAAAAAACCATGTGTAGATAGTTCACCCTTACCGAGATTCGAAATCTGGATCTCTTGTACGTGAGGATGGCACGCTACCACCTACGCTATAGAGGCGGAGAATTATAATTGTATATAAACGTTGTGTATAAAAATAAACATTTAATATACTTTATTCATAGTACCAACTGTCACAGTAATTAATTTTTAAACTTGATATAATATTATATTCTGCACCGTGCGTTAGTCATTGCATAGTGTCAAATAAGAAGGAATTTGCAATAAAGGATTCTCCTATACAACATTCATTTACAACAGCCACGTGTGTGTAAAGTATTAAATATCAAGAATACTTCCTGGCTTTATTACGTTCTGTCATAGCCTGCACTTGCTTTAATTTTTATTTAACAGTTGAGAGGAATGTTCCTGCAAGTTCGGAATGGGAGCTGCTGCGTTGAGTGTTAGAATTCTAATATTGCATATTTTACATTCCCATCTCTGACGAGATGTGCGAGTTGATGGACTGCAGAATTCTGTGAATACCTCACAGCACTGTCCATTTGGGGCTGAGATTATCCACCTTATGTCCTCGATGTACAGTTTATACATTGGAAACTGTTAAACCCTTGAAATAGTATATCTGTGTATAAAAATGTAAAATTTGGCTGCCTTGACCAACGAGGATATGACATAGTTTCTCGTTTCTCTACCGCTTCACTGTGCTAGAAGATAGCGGTATACTAGCTACATGCATCCTAAAAGGCAACACTGAAATTTTCTGAAAGTTCTTTAGAAGAGCACATTTGCTGGTCGTAAAATATCTTATATATAGGGAGAGAAAAATGGAGGGAGAGAGAGGGGGGCAATAAGAAACGAAAGGCAAAGTCACAATGCTCATGAAATTTCCCATTTGAAAGAAATCTTTCCTGTAATATTTACTTATTTTATTTAAAAGAATGGCGGCTTTTAGGACACTGAAATAAGTTTGAAATATTGCCACGTAAAAATTAAACCTTAATTAATTTAAATTTTCTTTGAATTTCCACATATATGAGCATATTTGAAGCTGCATTAAAGTGTGTATTGAAACCATTTCAGTTAAACATTGATAGAATTTAAAAGTTTATCACTAATTTCGGAATAAGATGAACATGGAATATAATGAGTACAGATGTGTTTTATAGCACACGTATTTGGGTATGTATTCAATAGTTTAGTCATTATTCACAAAACAGGAAGAAGAAGTTGGCTCTCGCTCATTGTTCTGAAGTTTTGAACTAGATAATTAAAACTGCACTAGTTAAAACCAGAAAATAGGAAACATATCACACTTTTACTGTATTTGCTTAGCTTAAAGCATATAAGGAAATAAATTGGGGATTCGAAACTATATCACTAAATTTCAGCCGCAAGCCGCCGAACACCGTCGACCGGTCGACCGGTCCAGCCATGAAATGCATAAGAAGGGAATGGTGGGCACGAAAAATGGTGGACAGGAAAGCCGTGGTAGAGGATGACCGTCCCAGCATTCATCTAAATGACAGGAAGGAAACTCGGAACAGCGAATGTGTGTGACAGAGAGCGCATGCTACGCAAGGAGTAGAACAATTAAAACATGCACCTTATTCACTCAGTACAATAAAGCCGAGATTTATTCACAAAAGTAGATGCCATCAGAATGTTTTTGAATGGTAACCGAACTGTCCTTAGTGTCATAAACATGGTGGCAGAGTGTTGGAATCTTATCAACAAGGTATCTTACAAATTGTAGGAATATACTGTACAGTGCAGTATTTTTCTTGTGAGCTTATATTTGGTGAAATTATTTTAAATATCTGGTTCTCTCGTACATATTCAATAACATTAAAGAAGAAAACAAGCTTGTATTGCATGGATTATAAATAATAACCTTTCATAAATTTAATCTGCGTCTCATTCCCTAGGGACTTTGCTGTGGCAAGAAGTAGCTGTCGTGCACAGCCGCAAGCCACCGAACGCCGTCGACCGGTCCTACCATGAAATGCTTAAGAAGGGAATGATGGGCACGAAAAATGGTGGACAGGAAAGCCGTGGTAGAGGATGAGCATCTCAGCATTCATCTAAATGACAGGAAGGAAACTACGGAAACCCCAAGTCAGAGTAAGTGGTCCACGTACATCCAACCACGACCTCCTAAATTTGAGTATCATGCGTTAACGACTGCGCCACCTGCTCGTCAATTTTCATTTACGATTACTGATATAGTTTCGCCTCCAATTTAACCACTGTGTGAACATTATTTCGGATTTCATCAGTTAAAAATTTTACCTTAGCACGTTGCCTTTTACACAGACTTTTCAATGTAAATGAAAAGGAAAGTCAGGGTTAAAGCCTTACAATTCAGTTCATGGATTGAAGGTGGCGTTTTGTTTCCCAAACGTAAATATTTCCATAGAATATACTTTAGGGAAGCCTTGACATAGGAAATTTCCAACGATACCCTTTAATCATACATTTGACGCACTGACAATGTAAAACAGGGAATACGGATGTGCCTGCAGCACATGTTTTTATGTGTTTCATTTGGACGTTAAACGTTTGTGCATATTATAGCGCAGCAAAATAAACGACCATGATTCGTATGTGCATTCAATTACGAAACTCATCCAAAATGAAAAGATAAATCTCATGTGGTGGAAAGAACGTGTACTCCCAATAAAAAGCCATTTCCTCTCGCTGAAATATTTCAGCATGTTGTCGGTTCTTACCCGAAGAATTTTCGACTAGGGATCGTAACCATTTTTCAATCATTTCTGTTACTCCAGCGTGTTCCTCCTCTTTGAGCAAATCAACCACATTTAAGTGTTTAGGGTAATCACTTTATACTTGTAGCTACGTGCTAATTAAAAAAACAGTTTGTATTGAGAAATCTGATGTTAAGGTAGAAAAATTATGGTTAAAACCACAAAAACACTAAAGGAGCTTTTTTTTTAAGGGACCATAAATGTGGGAATGACAAGTCAAAAACGAAATATCGTGTGAATACCTAATTTCATACTTAGTTAGGTACTTTGTGTAGTTCCACATTGAGCCTATTGTCAGAGTATTGAGTCAGATCCCGAAAGGGAGGAGACAACCCAGGTGAGGTGCGCTAGGTAGATGGGGACACAACCTGTGCCGAACATTCCTCATCTCGGCGTCTTCTTCGTGCATCCGCCAGCCTCACGGATTCGACACAGCCCTCTACTGTAGGACAGCTGTCCACAGCACCACCCCTACGCTAGATCAGCAGTTACAGAGAGTAAATTCCACAGAGAACTCCACCACACTCGCCCTTCCATGGAAGGACTGTATTTGAAAATGAAATGAAAAGCAAGGACACGAAGCCACGGAAAGAAAAGGAACAAATCCTGCGTTAGCTCAGAGACCAAGAAAAATTGCGAGAAGAGATTACTTTTGGTCAGATTACGTTCGGCAAATAATTATAAAAAGCATCGCATTTATTATAAATAATACGTTACGGAATCGTTTATGGAATGTTATCTCTTTTGTTCTGCCCATCCATTGATCCTGCTAAAAGAAATCCAGTACTGTGCTAAATCAAGGGACTGCTTTACCCCTTTATTCCATTTTTACTTTCTCAAAATCTTCCTATCGTAAGTAGAGAAAGTAGTGCATTCCGAGATTCACCGGAAATATACCGGATAGGTACGTATATGCTCAAGTTGTTCTCCGGAAGTAAGCCAGGTGAAAAGACGATTAGAAATCGACGTTTCGGGAGGGTGCATCTCTTCCATAACCGGGATATCTATTAAGTTTTATAACCGCAAATATAAACAAAGAAAAACCTAACGAAATTCGCATTACTGAACAAAAGACTGTCTTTAGTAACTTAAATGCCAAGTGAGAAGATGGCGTGAGTATAGAAAATTAATTGGGTCAAACAAACGTAACAACTTAACTTCATTATCAAGCTGTATTGATCTGTGCTTCTTAGGTCGACGGATTTCCCTTTTTAAGGCCGGCTGCCAAGAGGGGCCAAATTGAAATCCAGTATCACGATTAAGCGTGCTCCTCTCGGAGGAAATGGCCAAAGATTACTTTACTCTCCGCTCCCAGTAACTTGCATTTTGCCAAGATGTTCGTCTCCCGAAAGCTGGCTCTATGCTAGTTATGAAAACAATGCTCTGCCAGACAAGACTTCTCAGGTTCCATTAAACGAATGCTCCGCTCATGTTCGTTTATTCTAGTAGTGATGGTCCTTCCGGTTTGTCCTATATGCGGTGTCCCACATTCACAGGGAATGCGGTACACTCCCGGAACTTGGAGGTCCAGTTTGTCTTTCACTGGTCTCAACAGATGTTTAATCTTCGGAGGTGGCTTGTGAATGGTCCTGATGTTATATTTGGCGAGAATTCTACTGATTCTGCCGGAGAGGTTGCCGGTAAACATGATGGATGCTGTAACATTAGGCTTATCTGAAGCTTGCTGTATCTCAGATTTCCCTTTCCTAGCTTTGGTGATCGAGGCTTCAACGTCATATTCAGAGTAGCCGTTTTGACGGAAAGTGAGTCTCAGGTGCCGTAATTCTTGTTTTAAGTGTTTGGGTTCAGAGATAGACAAAGCTCTGTGGGCCAGTGTATTGGGAACTCCCAGTCGTTGAGACATGATGGAAACTATGAGCGTTCAGATAGAATCGGTGTGTGTAGGCTTGCGGTACACCGCATGACAGCATACCGTTGCTTTTTTTTATGAAACAAGAATGTCCAGCAATGGAAGAGTTCCATCCTTCTTCACTTGCATGGTAAACTGTATTTGAGGTCGAAGGCTGTGGAGATGCGCAAGAAAGCTAGACAAAGTGTTTGATCCATGTGACCAAATTACAGAAGTGTCGTCCACGTATCTATAGAAATGAGATGGTTTAAGTGGAGCTATGGCAAGTATTTCATTTTCGTCGCCAGGAAAGCTTCAGGTCTTAGGGTACGTATATTTTAGCTACTCCACTACCGCTTTCAGGAACATGTTTCATTATTCTTTACTTTCTCAAAACAGCTCTAATAGCTTTCTTTATAGTACTCATACTGAAGATATTTGCATGAAAAATGAATTCAGCTTGTGAAGTCCTGTTCATTTGCCGACTTTATACAACAAAATATAAAAATGAGTAACGAAGTTTATCACTATTAATAAAAAGTAGATATCAGAAGAAGCTTCTGTAAGAATAATTTGTAACACAGAGAGAAAATCTTGTGCACATTAGTTTTCTTTCAATACTCATCATAGACATGCCACGCAGCGAAACTACTCCAAGTTCTTATTTCGTCATTGACTATATTGTCGCAGCTTAGATTATGTACAAACGAATGTGTATTGAAATCTTTTTACCAAAACTGTTAAGTTTTCTAAATATTCCAGTTTTAATTTTTGTCGCATACTGTTCTAATAAAACATACAGACGTGTATTTTAAATTTAATACAGGTTACTTCACAAAATAATCTATCTTTACACATATATAAATTAGCTGCATCAACAATCTGTAAGTTTATTGGCTGAGTTAACGTCCTGTATATATTTCA
This sequence comes from Mantis religiosa, assembly GCA_030765055.1. Classification (NCBI taxonomy): domain Eukaryota; kingdom Metazoa; phylum Arthropoda; class Insecta; order Mantodea; family Mantidae; genus Mantis; species Mantis religiosa. The sequence goes on along the minus strand of CM060947.1, from coordinate 177,220,452 downwards.
GTCCTGCAAGTAGAAGGCTCTTGCTCGCTCTGGTAAGATGATTGTCTAATACTAATATATTTTAATGACTTTGTAGAATTATTATATCTATACCTAATATTGTTTTCATTCCCCTTGAGCGACAAATATGCATTTAAGATATATTTACATTAACCATATATATTTAAAATTAACTTCGCATGGTTAATTTCAAATTTGTGTCTGGGCATTTAACACAGTGTTTTAGCTGATTATTAGTGATCCTATACAGAAGCGTGGAATTGCACGCTTACACGTTTAAATCCTTTAAATGGGCAATATTTTCGGCTAGATTCAATAAATGTCGGCTTTTCTCTTTCAAAGATATATTGAGTAGTTAACACCTAACACACGTAGTCGTTTTTCATAAGTACAGTATGGCCAAAATGCCTTCCAACGCTTAAGACGACTTTTAAAATAGTTGCAATAACAATTATTAACAATTTATCATTATTGTCGTAAACTTAAGTAACTGGAAAAAATTGCTTTGGAAATCTTGAGAATTTATATTTTTCAAGCTTATCAGGCAGATAAACAGGATCTTAAATTTTAAGTTTAAAACACTGTAGCATTGGATTCGAGAACCCCAGAGATAAAGTGTGCAAGTACACTGTACACTGTAGTTCACTGCCACTACAGTTCATTGTCAATACTGAATTTCTCACGGTAGCTAATCATGATTAGTCTATAGTCTCGATAGTGTGCTGGGATATAAAGATGCACTTACATTTATATCGCAGGGTGTTCATGAAACACACCGAAATATTTTCAGAGAAAGTGGAGATATCTTAAAGAAATAATTTCAGATAGGAGACTTATGGCCTGTTGGTTCAAATGTGTAAGTTAGGTCTATAAGTTTCTAAAGTGCCAGTACGCCGCTGCTAATAATAACTCCACTTGAGTACATAACACACGAAAATGAAGAATTGTGTCGGAGTATTCCCTCTGGCGTAATTGTTAAGACCAGATATCGGATCCCGTACACCTTAGCAATCAATATACGCGCACAGATTACTATACAAGATCAAGAGCGACATTAGCAAACGTCTGTGTCAACAAGTATACCGATGCGCTGTGTGTGTGTGTGCGTGCGTGCGTGCGTGCGTGTGTGTGTGTGTGCATTCTGGTACGGATATAATATGTAACATACGTTACAATAATATGCCATCCTCCTCATTGCTTTCGATGCGGGAATTATAGTTAACAACCAGGTTCATTCGTAAATTGTCGAGTGTGAATTTTCTGCGCCTCTTACTGAAACAATATAAAAATATTGGGAGAAAGTTCGTTCAATGTCACAGGACGTTAATGGTGCATATGAGTAGAAAACATCATTTTTATATGTTTGTCCGAGACTTGTTTATTTCTTATATAACGCAGCACTAAAATCCAGTATTTTTGTGTTGAATACTGGACAATTCATTTTAGGTTCGTTTGGTACGTGGTGCATTCTCTATATTGTTAATTTTTGCAGACATCTCCTCGACTGCTTTTAGACAACTCGAAAGTACATTTTTCAAGCTGTTTAATGGTACTTGATGATACCCAAAACTTTTGAATTACAAAATGGAGATCGTCCAAAAGTTGTGAAGGTAACGCTATTAAAAATATATGTCCAACACCTTGCACCCCCTGGAAGGCTGATCTACCTGCTTGGCGAGTAGTTGTAATGAAACTAAAGCTACGCGTTTCGATCTGGACTATACCTGCATGTTGTCCTCGGAACTGACGTCAGCAGTTATATACTGCGATACTCGTAAACTTCATATCTCTTTAAAGATGTACGGGCTTTGATGTCTGGTTATGACATTAGCTTTCAAGTGAAAGTAAACCGAGTTCGAGTCTCCTTCACATTTTTGTCTTTAAGTTTTGTTTTGTTTCTTCGGTTGTATTTTTTAATATTTTGTCTGCGCTTTTAATTCTTGTATAAATGTATGCACTTTACGAAGTAATTTCACCTTGTCAGTGCAGTTAATTGCAGTTCTTTCTAACAAAGGTTAAATTCTAATACCTTAACATATTATACGTCTAAACTAGAGAAGGTTTAAAGGGTGAACATATTTACATGAAATAAAAGTAAATGCAACTCCTTACGTTAGATTTATAGGAACTCCTCGAAATAGCAACCTGTGTTTTTAATGCAAAATTGACAGCGTTGAAGGAACGACTGTCGTACTCTGTCAAAAATTCCTTGTTTGTGTGTTGAATAACTTCACATGCTGCTATTATTCGGGCAGTTAAGTCCTCTTAGGTGTTCCATACACCAGAGACTTAAGGTGACCTCAGAAAAAGTATCAGTATCAGTATCGGTATCGGTATCGGTAGCAGTAGTATTGCACTGGTCAATCAGTTCTTAGTTACGAATCACGTCATATCTACCTATTAGAATTTACGTATTATAAAGAAGGAAGAAAATTAACGACGTGACAGGAACCAAACCAATGACCTTTGGAACACCAGTGTTCGGAATTACGGATTGGGTCACCAGAACCGTTAAGAAACATCCCTAGAGTAGGCTGCATGATGTAAGGAGATAGTTAATTGCAGCAAATCAAATGCCGTATCACACTCAGCGTTGCCAGCTTGTTACCCCACTCATTTTATATTTCCCTCTCTCTCGCACACTCATACAAAATGCAGGTCTCCTTGGCGCAGACGTAAGGGTAAGCAAATTATATTTTACAAACTTTTACAACAATGCAGTTCCTAAAATCAAAATTGGAATGAACATTTTCGCAAATTATGTATATTTTAAAATACTATAATTATAGTTAATGAATTACCTGTTTTTCTATTCCAATGGAACTGCCAGTGGCTCATCCATATCGCTGTCAATGTCACTTCCGTTAAGAGACAATTCGTCATTTCACTGTCTTCATCGTCTGAGTCTTAAAAATGTATGATCATAGGCTCCAAAATCTCGTCACGTGCGCTCTTTGCTTCTTGAAATCGTCATCTTGAAGGCTTTCTGCAAGGGTTACGCAGTTTTCCCAGTCCTGTTGTGTTACCATGTCAATTTCTTCGTGAACAAGTCGTTCAACGTCCGTCAGTTTAAAAGTATTATTTCTGATTGCAACCACCCTTTTTATTTGAGCCCACACCAACTCAATTGGATTATATTGGCAGTGGTAAGGTGGAAGGCGTATTACCTCGTGTCCCATTTCAATTTCAAGTTGATCAAGATGATACACTTTTTCCGTGTTTTTAAACGGAAGTACTCTTTGCAGTAACTCATTTTTACTTTCTGTTTCCCAAAAAGTTTTGAACAACGTGTACAACTTAAAAATAATACTTCGAGCCTGACTTCGCAATACCAACCTTTTTGACTCGCCACTAAATTCACCACAAGAAGCCATTGCACAATCTCTTACTCTACTGTTGTATAAAGAAAAATTAACGGATATTGATCTGAACTCTCCAGAGTAAATAAACACTTCTTATCCAACATTAATTCATAAACATAAGCATACAGCATTCCACAGGCTAACAGGCTAACAGGCTCTTTCTCGAATTTAACACCTTGACTTATTCGCAGTACTTCCTTTATCACGTCATGTCAGTAGTTTAAATTTCAGTTCTGAGTAATTAAAAGTATATGTACATACATACACACCAACCATTTTGAACTCAGTAGAGTAAATAGAGATTAGGAACCATTCATAAACAAAGATATAATGTGACCAGACACGTTCTGCAAGGGCAGCAGGAAATTTATTGTTTCCTTTCGCTCGAATTGGCTTATTTTAAGTAATTCTTTTATCACGTCATGTCAAATATTTACGTTTCAGTTCTGAGTAATTACAAATATACGTACACGCATACATGCCAACCAATAATGATATCCATACAGTGCTTACGTCGCGATTTATTGTTATAATACAGGTAATAGTGTTTTATTTATTTTTATTAGAAAAACTATTTGAGCTAAAAATATGGGGGTTTCATGGTTATGTTAGATACATTACTCTCTACCTTCAACATGGATCAGTTTTGGCAAAATCTGAATTTTTGTCTTAGCGCGAATAGTATTTCATACAGATTGATTAGGTTGGTGCTCCTCACACACCACTTAGCGGGAATGCAGTACGACAACACCGCAGGATTACGATTGGTTGCTCACCTAGTAGTGCTCAAGGACAAACACCTTCCCATTTGAAACACATAATAATTTCACTCACCCTGTTTAAATACAAACTTATCAGCAGCTGATGCCAATTACGATTAACGCAAATAACTGCGTTATGTTTAGTCGCAGACCAAGCATTACCTATCTCAACTTACTTATATTACGTATAATTATGTATTGCTTGTATATGATCTATAATGTATAATATCACGTCTACAATCGCTGAAATTACTTCGGTGTAGTTCATTAACACCCTGTATAACTGTGAGGCTGTCTAGCAGAAAATCTTATCTAGCTCCACTGAATCATGTATATGAAAGAACCCACATAAAACTTGGTGCTGAAGTAACGTTTAAGTGGTTTATAAACATTTTCTTCGGTTCCGCAAGATTCACTTTCCAAATTAATTAATTTTGCAACATACAATTCCTTAGTCGCTGAACGTAGAAGGATCTAGCCTTTCATTTTACTCCTTGATCTCTAGCTGAATTTATTTGTACGCTGACTCAGAAATTAGGTCATTCTCAGTTTTATCAGACTACACGACCAAATGTTTCCAGAGAAACAAAGTGGCGAGGACTAGATGCAGCATGGTCATGTGTGCAAACATTTTTCACTTGCGAGTTAGCACAGCGAGGCAATATCCCGTACCCTCAGTTGTGTTTACACTCGGTGTGTGTTTTTTTTAAACACGTGTGCTACCTTCATTCATAAATCACAACACTTTTGGCCTAGTTTACAGAATACTCTTTGGATGCAGCAGCGTTTTGCAATTCGCCTCTCGCAGCTTCTGTTGCAGGTGTGATGTGTTCCTGTTTAAAAATGGAATGAACTCGACAGAATGACTTTTTTCACCTACATCCGATAAAACGCGCGGCACAAAAACAGGCCCTCTGGCTCAAATGGTGTCTCTCTTTGGCGCCCGAGGTACGAAAACTTGCAGCGATTGTAATCTAAGATAAACCAGTACCTAAACCGAACACGATGCAGTGCCTTTATGTGCGCACTTTGCTATGCGCTTCTTCTTTGTTTGGCATTGTCGATAAGCGGGAACTAAATAACAACATAGTCCATAATTTATACATAACAGCATATCCTGTGTTCTGAGACGTCATATCCATTTCGAATTAAAGCAAAATTTAAGGATAACTATATAAAAACGTCTAAAATCCATATTTAAATTTCAAATGACATTTTAATGCAATAAATCAGGTTTTATTATGCAGTATAATATATACTTTTTAACTGCTTATCTTCTTCATAAACAGTTTACAGTTGATAACCGCTCCGTACAATGTAATTACATTCACTTTCTTTACTGTGGATATACGGGGGAGGCGTTCTATTCCCCATAAGCAGATTTCAAGTTTAATTCTATGAAAATGAAAAGTCAGTTAAACGTCAAACTTAGTTTAATTGATGGAAATTAATCGTACTTCCACACTATACATGTATAGGCTATTTTTTGGATACGTAGTCATACCGCAAACAGAAATCAATATTACAGCCAAGATTTGAAAAAGGATCTCCCGGTTTCCGCCTGTTGCTGTTAAGCATTAAGGTACCATGGCTAACGTGCTGGCATGACATTAAATTCTCCTAATGACTCTTATTTATCCCGGTAAACCAAAAGGAGTTCTCACATATAATGACATACGCACCGTTTGTGGCGACTTAATATTTTAAGTACTTAAGTGCAAGGCTTCATAGTTAAGGTTAATTGAAAGAAATTAATCCCTTATTCACCTATTAAAAAGCCTTAACCTATATGCTAAAATCGGCTAGTATGGAAGAACGATTAATTTCCATCAATTAACCTAATAAACAGTGGTTTAATTGAAGCCTGGGACTTACTACATATCTACAATAGTAAGTCGCCACAAAAGTGTTTATCTCATGAGAATCCCTAGTGGTTTACCGGAAAAGATAAGTCATTTAGAGAGTTTAATGCCATGCAGGCATGTTGGCTACGGTAGCTCAATGACTAAGAGCAATAAGACGGAGATCCATGATTCAAATCCCGGCTATGGGATTAAAATTGTTAATAAAATTTCATTAAAATTTGACTCTACCTAACAAACTTAGTGTTTTAAGTTCAGCTCTTCGAAGAACGCAACTCGAAGATTTTCTACAAAGTACAGCACTCCAGATTATGCCTTACTTGGAACATTTTTTGAAAATTTAGATTTGCTCAGAAATGGGTGTAACAATTTAGATTAAAGTGCAACATGTTTAACATACTTTCATGACAAATGAATGGCATGTCTTCCCTTTCTTGGGAATGCCTATAGAAGTTGTCATTGTGAATGATTTTGCATATCTGTTAAACCCTATGAAATATAGGCATTATTGCTGCAAAATAAATGTAAGGCTCATTAAAACGCACAATTTATACCAAATTGTGTCAAGAATTTCTGCATTACACTGTTTCCTATATATTGAAATTCCCAAGTTACACTTTTCCCAATAGTAAAGACATTTCTTTATTATGCCCTGGACTTGCAAGAGAACGGGAATTTTAATCTCATCACATAGGGACCGCCTCTTAAAACGTTTGACCATCACTTAAGCCTATTGCACTCTACTCTTCTCTCTGTCTTTACAAGCGAATATGGAATAAAAGCCATTTTACTAACACCTATCTTGATTAATATGAAGCAGATATTAGGGAACTCCACGCTTAACAGCACAAAGGAGTTAGAGAGGAAGAAGAAGAAGAAGAAGAAGAAGAAGAAGAAGAAGAAGAAGAAGAAGAAGAAGAAGAAGAAGAAGAAGAAGAAGAAGAAGAAGAAGAAGAAGAAGAAGAAGAAGAAGAAGAAGAAGAAGAAGAAGAAGAAGAAGAAGAAGAAGAAGAAGAAGAAGAAGAAGAAGAAGAAGAAGAAGAAGAAGAAGAAGAAGAAGAAGAAGAAGAAGAAGAAGAAGAAGAAGAAGAAGAAGAAGAAGAAGAAGAAGAAGAAGAAGAAGAAGAAGAAGAAGAAGAAGAAGAAGAAGAAGAAGAAGAAGAAGAAGAAGAAGAAGAAGAAGAAGAAGAAGAAGAAGAAGAAGAAGAAGAAGAAGAAGAAGAAGAAGAAGAAGAAGAAGAAGAAGAAGAAGAAGAAGAAGAAGAAGAAGATATAAGGGAAGTGTTTTAACAAGGATTGTACAGGAGTGGCAGAGGAAGTCATGCACGTGCAAACATCAGATTCTTTGAAAACAAAATTACCTCACTAGTTTGTTTCAAAATATAAGTTTACTATTGGACTTTATATTTTTATTTTCTCTACTGCTATAGTAAGTATACGTAGCATATTCCATCCAAAAATTCCATACGGAGATTTCATCGAAAATATATGTTATTGGGATTCACTGAATCTGGAATCTTATGTTGGGTAAATGTCGATACTTCATTTGAAATACATTTTAGTTAAAATGTATGCAATATAAGTATATATTATTGTTATAAACACTACAAACATAAAAACAATTCCTGTTATCACTTCTTTATGTAATTATGTATAAGGAGATATAAGCAGTTACATTTATTTATAATGAAAGGTACATAGGGTAGAAGATGAAATTAAAATGACAAAGTGATGACAAATGAAACCGGAAAAGCAAGTTTAATTATTATAACTTAAACAAAAATTGTTTCTGACTTCATGCTGTTTGTAGAATATTTAATGCATGTCTTCCAGCTCCTGTGCTTCTGATTTCATATTTGAAGATTATTATTTGGATAGTTTATTTAATTTCAATTGTTAAACTTATCGCTTTTTCCCACCAATTTGTAGGAAGTTACGTTAAAGAAAATTGCAGATTTAAGTATAGCACCCCGTCCTCAAATTACGAATATTATTGGGATTATTGTTTATTTTAGTAGAGCTTATACTCTATTTGGATAATGCTCTTCACAAACTACTCAAAAGAATATTACGTTAACACCAAGTCAACATATTTGTCAAATACTGAAAGAACCCCGTTCTCAGATCTGCAGTAATGCTTATTAAATGACGGAGAGTAGTATTTGTGTAATCGAAGTTTGGTAGTGGAAATTACGCTCCCTCTATTTTGAGCTAAAGCCCCCCTAAGTTGGTCGACAATTAACTGATATAAATGGCTTCCAGAGAATGGCACAGGCTGGTATTCTCATAAACTGTGAACTATAAATTTACTGCAAGGTTTCGATAGTTGGACCTGATCCAGTTTTCAGGTGATTTGTCAAGGTGGTGGTCGTAAGCTTCGAAACCCTCGCTTACAAATGGCTCTAACTTGCTCGTGCACTGCGGTTATTCAAAAGGAGAAGCAATCAGACGCACGAGGAAATAAAGCAGCATGCTTCATCATACACCTTCCCCAAAGTTGTTCAAGGAAAACCTATGCCAACCTGCATCTGTTCTATCTGTTGCTGGAGCTTTGCTGGTATGTAAAGACTTCAGTATACACCCAGTGTGAAATGCTTCACGTTCTCCAATTGAACAGTACTTCAACTTATGTATGCCATAAAGGGAATTATGCACAACTTAAACTAACACAAAAATACTGACCAGGATACATTCAAAAGTATATTATTATTCTTCATGTTGTGGATGTTGACAAAGTAACAGCCTGTCTCTGTAGCGTAGCAGCTACACACTGCCTCACATTCAGGAAGTCTCCAGTACGAATCTTGATAGGTGAGTAATATGGATAAGATTTCTCTGGAGATCTCCCATATCCTCAAAGATGAATGTCGGGTAATCTCTATGGACCTTAGGCTCATTTGGGCATCATTTCGCCCATTTCATTTATCTTCCGAAATGACTTACGTTGGAGGACGTTTTACATATTTTAACCCAATTATCGGAAGGCACGACCAACTGACAGCTGAGTGGGGGACAGGAGGCATTCAGACCACGCCTACCCATTTATCTTGTGGCGCTAACGGAGGGGATGTTTGGGAGCGTATCGCAGGCCACTGTGCCATCTCTTTCCCCTCCCCCTGACTTCTGGAACAATCAGGATATTTCATCTAACCCGGAACCTTCTAGATTGGCCAGTTGGTCCTATATAAGCGTCGCGTCGGGCTGGAGGAGAGTTCAGTTCTTGGCGAGCAGCCGTGAAGAGCGCAGCACTAAGCGAACGGACTGGAAGACTCGTACGTGAATCAGAGGAGTTGTACGTAATTGTGAGTGTGGAGTGGACCTGTGACAGACGAACTGGTGGATTGTAATCGTGTGCGCTACGTAATTCTAATTAATCGGCAAGTGTTCCAACTGTAATTCGGTGGAAATAAAGAACATTTTGAGATTGTGCAACTGGACTTTTAATTTCACGAACCCAAAAAGTCACAATATCTTTGTTTTCATTTTACGTAATAGAATACTTCACGATATTTCTATTGCTTACCTTACCCTGAGTACAAATTTTGGCCTAGCCGTTCCCTATCCCCTTGGCCCCCTGGCTGCTTGGCTCACTGGCCTTTGGCTTACCTCGGGATGCGCTGCCTCAACTTCATCCTTACTCTCTCCCATCTTTCTCTCCTCCCTTCTCTATTTTCTTCTGCTCCTCTTTTTTCTCCTACTCCATTTCTCTTTCATCTTTCTTAAAAACTCCCCATGTTCTTATTCTTTTCCCCCTTTCCTGTCAGCATACTCATGGCTACTATTTTTTGACCAATTTATTCCATTTTTCCTCCCAAATCTTAATTCTCCACTCCGCCTTTTCGGAAAAAGTTAATTAAAATAAAAAGAAAAAAGGTAACAAACTGTGATTAATATTTTCGATTTTAAAAATTTCTTTTGGTTTTGGCTTACTAAAATATTTGATCCAATTGTTTTAAATATTTAAACAATGAAATGGTTCAATAAGCCTAACATTAAATTGTCAGCTAAATTATCCGTAAAAATTAGCAAATATCCTTTTACTCCAAAATATTAACCTTGATAAGAACAAAGGTATATGAGGAAACATTTATAATTTTCACAACCTTAGCAAGCTAAGCATGAGTGTTGAAGAGCGGCGCGTGCATGTGAAGAAGAGAAGTTATGAGAACACTTAAAAGCAAATATTAAGTGTTGCATTCACATGATGTTCTTTACCCACTTGTATTAATCACAAAAGCTATTTATTCTATTTGCTACTTCTTAATCCAGATACATCTTAAATTCATATTTACAGCTTTTGGTAAAGAAAAACACTAGTTCAAGGCATACCCACGGTTTTAGAGGTGTATATATATTTTTAAGATGACTTATTATCAACACAAGGTATATTAATGAAATTCATTAGTTATGTTTAAGAAAATAAATATTTTTGAAAATTTCTCCATGTAAACAGTAGTTTGGAAGGAAGGATTTTCTTGAATATTCTGTACTGAATCCTTTGAAACCGAATTTCAAGATAAGTGTTATTCAAACTTTTAAGGTATATTATTTATATATATTATTCCTTATGTCCAAAAATGTATATTGGGGTGAAACCTTGGAATCAAAATATCGGTTGAAATACAAAGCATGGTTCATCTGCTTATTGTAATAATATGTATGTATTTAATTAACAAAGTAGAACCGAGTAACAATTTTTTATTTGAGAAAAGTATAATTATTCGAAAATTCCAATCAATAACATATTTTGTAACTGTTCCCTCACTTCACGTGAAACATGTACCTAAAGATTTCTAAATTTTTATGCAGTCAAATTTTGTCTACCTCTTAAGTAATTCATATTGAAATGTGATTCATGAAATTATGCCCGGAAAATTCAAATTATACGTCTCATTTGACGTAAAAATAATTAATCATGTGGAATATTAATAAAAATCGTTAGTGCTTTTATGAAAAATAAAGTTTCCGGAAAATGTTCCAAGTAAACAGGAATTTGTGGTGGAGGACTTTTGGAAGGCGCTGAACTAAAATACAAAGTTAGGAATTTAATTGAACTTTTATTTTTGAACTACGCTGTTCAAAGACAGGCAGACATGCACAACTTTTTCCAAAAATATTTTTATTATATATTTGCGTTATAATTTTTGGGAGGAATTCAATATATCCTTTACTTACTCTAGTTATGTAGTAGAAGAGGAAATAATAAAATGTCATAGCACTTATTTGTACTAGCTAAATATAATAGAAGATAGCAGTAGAGCATTTTATATTAAATATAACATACTTTTTAAATATATTGACATAAATTTTTACAAATAAGTTGGAAGGAAAACAAAAACGAATGATCCTAACTCTATGCTAAGTATCTCGAATTATTTATTAGCTATAAAATGTTGATATAGGTGAGATTTCATTCGTGGAAATCCCTATATAAACGCGCGCTAGTCCATTTCATTTTTGAGCATAAATTAAGTGCAGCGCACAAAAATATATCGCCGTTTCTAAAGAGTTTTGCATTCGTTGCGGTAAAGCTTTAAACCTCTGTGGCGTTATTCCAAGAATAATGTACAAATTGAACCAATAAAGTCAATGTACGTGCGAAGAGATGCAGGACATTTCAACACTTTTCAATTGCAAATTCCGGGCAAATTTATTATATCTTTACCACAGGGTATGAAGCAATACTTAAATATATTTTTAATTCCAGTTCACATCACTGATGCGTAACAATTGCGCTCTAGGCAGAAATTATCGGCCTCGAAGCAATATCGTGATGGGCGTAGAACATGAGATTCAGATCTAGATGGCCATGCTTGGCTGACGAAGCGTCCATCAAGTTCTTGCTCTCATCATGCTAATTCCCCTTCTCGATAACATCAACGGATGTGTATTTGACGTTGCCGGCACTTATGTCATAACCACTCATCATGATAACATAGCCTTCTTACAAAGAATAGAGGTTGCCAAAGAACAGTTGTAATATGAACTTCTATCACCTCAGTGATAGTAAACCGTGGGTTTCCTCTAGCACTTACTACTAGTTTACGTATTTAAATTCCTGGGTTTAATACTCCATGTAAATTCTCAGAGCAAATTGTCTTGTAAACTACTTAAGTAATGAATTACAGTTGCTTTTTATATAACCTTGTGTATAAATGTCATGTAACAACCATACCAGCTGAAGTGTTGCTGCATCCATAACACGAAATGCAAATTTTAAGAAAATAATAATTACAAGCGTTTGAGTTTTCTTTTTCTTTACAAAGCTGAATAGTGTCCACAGATGCAGTGGAAATAAAACTTTACATTCCGTATAGGATGACAACACTGAACAACAAACTTGAATTTCTTCCTGCGCTCTGCTTTGAATATCGTTAGTTTCTCACTTGTTATGATCATGAGAAATTAGGTTTTGAAAATAAATATTTCCCCTGTCTTCAGATTTTATTATTTATAAAAATAAATTCCGAAGACTTGGGAAGACAAATATTTGGCCAAAAGTGTAGTTCGGGACATCTGTGGTCGTTTACCTTAGTATTCATTCTAAAATATCTGTAATTAAGGATAAACAACACTCTGCTAACCTACTGCAAATGACTCGTGAAAAGCAATTGCCTGTGAAAATATGAATGTTGAAAATACTGAGGGGAGCAGTTGGTAACTATAATTTTGGCGACGTATGACGCTTCATTCTGTAAAAATATTTCATCATGTTATTCATGTATTCGTTTTAGTTATGTGATGTGTTCCTACACGGACATTTACTGTCTAGAAGGGTTGATGAAACCTGTATCTGGTATAAAAGGTACACCCGTTTTAATCGTTGTATTTCTAATTTTGGGAAAGTTTGTCTTCAATTACATAAAAGCGTTCCCTTCTTGCCAGTATTTTTATAAATACCTAAGTTCATTAACTTCATTTTAATATGCAAAGTGGAAGGAATGCAGTTCAGTATAGCCAGCAGCTCATGTGATACCTAAAATGTAGGCAACTTGCTTAGATTTCTTTTATGTACATGTCCTTTCTTGTGCGACTGGAATTAAGGGATATTCATTCAAGACCGTCTCTATTTTTAAATTTAGAGAAGGCCTTGATCCTTTACCATTATGAAGAAGACAGCATTTGAAATTTCATTTCGAGGTATCCTAAGGGTCATTAATTATCATTATTGTTATTAATAGTTTTTTTTTTAATTTATGTCCTCCAACGTTAAGTCATATCGGACGATGAATGAAATAAGTGAAATGATGCTCAAATGTGTCTGGGGTCCGTAGAACTTAGAGCTACCCTACATTCTTCCATCAGGATAAGGGAAAACCCCGGAAAAAACCTTACCCGGGTAACTCACCCTAACCGAGATTCGAACTCGGGACCTCTTGAAGGTGAGACAGTAACGCTACCATCTACGCTACCAAGGCGGGCTCTTGTTATTAGTACTACTACATGGCGCTGTGGTGGATTTACTCCACGTCCTCCGGTTTCCCCCACCATCATTCTACCAATTGCTCCATGATTCATCTCTTCATCATCCCAGGTGTTGGGCCGATCTGAGGGAACCCGAGCGACACCTAGCACCATCATTGGTGAGGAAGGGCGAAAAAATGAGTACTGCTACTATTATTTTAAATTAACGTCCTCCATGTTGAGTCATATCGGACGATGAATAAACTGGGTAATATGCTCAAATGAGTCCAGGGCTTATAGCCTAGAGTTATCCAATATTTATCTTTCAGGATAAGGGAAATCCCCGGAAAATTCTTATGCAGATAACTCACCCTGACCGAGATTTGAGCTCGGAACCTCGCGTATTGCAATCCAATGAACGCTACAGATGCGGGCAGGATTATAAAACATGACACAGTTCTATAAACAAATAATTCATATCAATGCAGTACAAAAACACAAGTTTAATATCCTGAACAAGAAATTTTATCCTTGCTATCGCAAAGCTAGAAACGCAGACTGCGCCTGTGAATGATTCAAGCTTCTACAGAGAATGGTTGATGTCCTTCAACCGTTATCCGATAGGTGAATTGATTCTGGTGGAAAAATATTCAAGATCCAGATCAGCAGTTTCGTTCTCACTGCTATCTGATAGCATCTCTACACGTTTATCAATGGTCTAGAGCAGTATCATCAGGAACTAATCGTATGGTTGAGGGCAGGTTTAGTTTTCTGAAGCGTGTTTTGTTGCAGAATATCCTTTCAGAATCTTAAGACCTAAAATAGCAGACAGAGAAATGGCTCTTCTGTTCGAGAATTCTACAGTCATTTACTCAAACTACTTGTACAAGTATTAAAGCAAACGTGAGGAGTAGAAGCTTTATATTCTGTCTTCAACTCTGCAGTCAAAAATATAATACTATGCACTCTAAACTATGCAAGATTATGTCCTTTGTTCTACACATTATCTGGACGTTTTGTACAGAAGTTTATATCAGAACATGTAACACAAATTGCACAAGTGTCATTCAATATATTCTCAATTTCTCTCCGTGGTATGGAGGCCGCGAGTCAGGCTGTCAGCTGGATAAGATTTTCTTCAGATTTTTCCCTTATCCTGAAAGTGAATTTAGGGTAACTATAAGGTATAGACCATCGTCTCATTTGAGCATCATTTCACTCATTTCATTTATTGTGCAATATGCCTTACTTAGAGGATGCTAAAAGTATATATTCAATTCTCCAGCATTCTTTCTTCACAAATGCAAGAAAACTCAGTAGTTTGCAGCACAATTCAAAATTATAGACTTCGTTTAATGATCTTTGACGCTAAAAGGATAAATTCCGACGGAAGGAAGTTTATTTTTATTTGAACTACAATTATTTAATTTATTTCTAACATATATTATTCGTAACAAACAATAACTTGAGGAAATGTGTGTGACACACAACTAAAATCATATCTAAATAGGCAAATTAGCTCTAATCACATATTGGAAAGCAAAGAGCAAAAAGTGCATAGTTTAAAGTAGTGCAAAGTAAGTACATGCGAAGCTTGGATCAACGAAGTCAATGGCAGCTGCTAATTACTACAACCACAACTTTGTGTATGTGTGTGTGTGTGTGTGTGTGTGTGTGTGTGTGTGTGTGTGTGTGTGTGTGTGTGTGTGTGTGTTTTCTGGGAACTTTTATCTGCTATTATGATTTCTGTTTGTATGTATCAGTTAATCAGTTAACTTAATTTGTGTGATGTTACACGTTTCGAGGCATCGTTGGCACGGATGCCGGAAGAATTTGTGCCTTACTACCAAATGGGTAGGAAGTACAACGTAGATTCCCCTTAGACTACTGGTCTTTCTCTTATAAATAGTATTTATAGAACTTTCTCTTTGCTGATATCTAGCTGAGAAACCAATGAAAGATGAGGCTTGTTTGCTAACGTCACACAGCTTTCAGTTGACTAGCACTGATGCACATCGTGAGATAAAGGGTCTCTAAAGAGCAAAGAGTGAATTTTCTGTGAACTCCGGCATCTTCAGAGCAAGTAGATATTTAGAAATTCTACTGAAACATGCTTTTCGTATATGGTTTTGCTGTGCTGGAGAAATATAATATAATATATAATATAAAATAATATAAAATATAAAATAAATAACATATAATATATGATACTGGATTTACGTTGTGAAGATAAACAAAAGAAAGTTTTAGAATTCCCTGGAAAGAGAACATATTTTTAAACGTTTGCTAGAGTACTTTTTTATTCAATAACCCGCCTTAAAGGGATAGACCTGATCGAAATTCACTTTCTTCTTGGTAGTACCTTACTTTGGTGGCTAAACTGATCACCGAGTACAAAATATCGATACGTGCCATTATTAGTCTATCAGCAGGTGCAAGAGCAGAAACCCTCTTAGCCACTCCTCCATTTTGCAGCAGATTATCCACTTCCTGCCCTTCAGGTTTCGTATAAAAGTTTTCTGAAGTTCCTAGTCCCAGAGAAGGACTGCAAGTTATTTATAAGTCCATGTCTGTAAGAGACCCAACAGCGCAGCCAGCGTTAGAGCGATTTAACTTTCATGAGCCATTTTGCACATAAAATTAGACAGCAACCCCAGCCAAAGTTTATAACCCCCATAAGAGAAACCCATTGTTTTTTACATTTATTGTTATTGGTTGTATCGAATAATGAAAAAAAAGAATAATTTTATACCCTGATAAGAGTCTCTGTTAAATCTCCTCTTGGAAAATGCTCGTTATTATGGCACTGTGGCAATTTTGTGCAGTGCATGGAAAAGAAAACAACGGCATTCAATTAGGAACGTGCTTCCGCGGTTAGGAAGCCATTTAGCCTCATACTTGAAGGGAGGAAATTTATGAGAAGGTGGGTTCCATTCGAAAAGCATCCAGGAATACAGACTTTGCACGCGCGCGCACAAAACACACGTGCCTAATGTACTTTTACTGCGAAGGTATACTTCCGGAATCTTCCAATATGGGCAGGAACAGGGCGCATAATTCTTAACCCTTATTTTGGCTTCCGCTTAATATCATTCAAATGTAAATAGAAACAGGGGAATATTATTTCGCCGCAGTGCACACTGAAACAATATCCATAAAACCTGAACTTTGAACGCTAAGAGTCTACGGAGGTCAAACACTCACAGTTATTCAAATTTATCTGTGCACGGTTTCCCTTCATGCTGCAGTAACTTAGAATTCAGAGTCCTCCAGCCGAAATGGTCAGCGCATACAAAAGAAGGCGGTTGAAAGTGCCTAAATAAAAGCCCAATGTAAAGAAAGTTCGGCATCTGCACATTGCCAACCGAATTAAACTGAGATAGTTTAGTAAAAGAAATGACAAGTAAACACTGACATAAATTTGTTTGAGCACTTAGAAACCATTCTAGAGATGTCTCCATTTAGAATGCAAGGGCCGCTTAATGGCCAAAGAGCTTTCTAATCTTAAAAGGGATCTATTATTTGTAACCTCAAACAATATATTTCTGTATTTCAGAAACATTGGTTTTCAGTAAAGTAAAAGTTGGATAGAAGTAAATAAAAATGACAACACATCCCCCTTGCTATTTCATGAGAAGTTAAAACATTCTTGGTGTTCTAAATGTTAATATGGTAAATGCAAGAATTATAAGATTTTTTTTAAAGATTTACAAATGCAAGACTTTTTACAGCATTTCCTTCGTTAAGAAGCTTTAATTTTTGTACCACCTACTCGTAGCAAGTTTAGGAAGCATTGGGATCCGCTCAAGAAATATACTGAGAACATTTCATGGAAATACACGTTGTGATGCCCTGAAAAAGAAAACACTTTTAGAAAATGTTCCAGCTGCGTGCGTATATCTTTGTGTGTGTAAACTCTGTAACTCAAAATCGAAAAGTGGGCGAAATACAGATTTAAAAGAAAATCTCCCATCCTAAACTGCCTTCTTTTCATAAAAAAATTGTTGTTCATTTTTGTAGTTTCTCAAATGATGATTTTGTTTAAAACATCTTATATATGAGACCTGTGCATTGAAAATAAAATGTATATCCTGAATTTTTTTGTCTAAGATCATCATGATCTCTCAATTATAAATATTGAATGTTTAAGAGATAAATACGAGTATAATATGACTACAGACTTATATCTCTTAATGTATACAATTATTATAAAATCATTTTTAGTGAATATAAAAATAAAATCGTTTAGGTTTAATCATTTACAAAATATTATTTACTATTAGCCTAAATATTACTCTAGAACACATACTTTATTTAAGCGCTAAATTCCTACTGGATGTTTCTCATGGCCATGCAAGAAGCATGCAGTTTTAAAGTCATCACATAGCGATCCCCTTTCTAAAGATATGACAACCGTTTTAACCTACTTTATACTTCATATACCACAAACAAATGTTAAATGTTGAATTCGAATAACAGAAAGTTTGTACAACTTTTCACAAGAAAAGCCTGTGCCAGATTGGGTTAAGAGCCGTGGGAATGGGAAAGATCAGATTTTTATGTTTTGCTATATTTTAACATTTACATTTTTGTTTTTTCTTATAAAATATTTCAAGGTGTCGACTTTTTGTTAGCCACTTTATGCCAATAGCTGCATTTTCTGGGTCTCTAGTCAGTTTCTCAACAATTGGTACATAAGGAATCGCTAAACCAATGCGATATAACTCGAATTTTAGAGGGAAGGATGAAGAATCATTATATGACAGCTGTTAGCTAAAATATAGAGCCTAAGACCTTTTCCTAATTCTACATTTTTATTATATATTATTTTTGCCCCTAAATTCAAACTTAATGGCACCCCGCTAGTGAACATGAAGGATATAATGATACTCTTTCTCCAATATTTTACGGAAGTAAAAATACCTTAGCAATCTTGTGGTTAGAATTATGCTCCACAATATTATGAATATTTTCATCACATTATAATATTTCATCACGTTAAACACCTCATTATACATATTAATCTCTAAGACTTCTAGCCAATTTTGTAATTCGAATGATCAACTAAGTTTCACAGCAGTAAAGACTGTGGCCAGTGGTTTCAACTTTCACTGGCTAGAGTAATTTTCGTGGCCAACCCCTTCCATCCAATAGAAATTTACCGTCTAACTTTAGCCTACGGGAGGGGTTACGTGGTACGGGCGCTGCGGACCCTTAGCACTCGTGGTACTTTTGAGGTTACTAGAAGTACACTGGGTCGAACATTCGAGCCCCTCCCGACGGGGAGTTCGAATTGGGTAGGCCTCGTGTCGTAGTTTCTTCTCGACACCCATGGGTACTGGGGACATCTGTGTGGCTCAGCCGGCAGACGAGATTGAGGTCGCCTAAAAGGTACCGCAGACTTAACAGCATAGATCACGTAGATCAAGGCATTGGAAAGATTCCCAGAGATAGCCTCAGACAATCCCGGTTATTAATAGGGGAGTCTTCGGATTCCGAGTACACCTTGCTCAATATTGTCTAACTTCAGTCAATCAGAGACAACAAAACATCTTTCTTGTATGGAGTAAGTCACGCAATAGAAACTGGTTTGCTTTTACTTTACAATGCACTAAAAATTTAAAAGAGCGTGCTAGAACTGTCTGCCATGAAGAAAAAAAGAGGAGTAAGAATTTTAAACAAGAATTTTTTTTCAAAGTATTTTTGTACCACGCAAAAGAAAAGACAAAAAAAAACCTGAACAAGAAATTTACTCTACCCACGAATATTTGTTCTGTTACATTTACTGTAATTTAATGTGGGTTCACTTCACTTCTAATCAGAGCAAGTTCAAAATCAAAGCTATAATGGCTGCTGTCCAGCAACGCAAAGAAGGTCCCTGAAAGACATTGCCCCCTTACACAGTGGGACAAGGACAGCGAATGTATATGACAAGGAACGCATGCTACACAAGGAGCAGAACCATTAAAAAACGTTCGCCCTATTCACTCTGTACACTAAAACAGAGAAGATTCATTCACAAAACTAGAAGCCGTCGAAATGTTTTTGAATGGTCCTGAACTGACATGGGTGTCATAAACCTATCCAGGGAGGGTGTGGGAACCTTCTACAATCCCCTTGCTTCTCAGGCCCCGGAGCGTTTCTCTCCTGTGGTATACTGTAGTGATAGTTACGTAATCTACGATTATGTCATAGAAAGTTATGATTGTTATTCTTTATTACTCCGGACGCTGAATTTGGACATTCATATTGGGATAGTCACGTCATTCTATTTAATTAATAGTGCATTTCTCTTTTTTTCCGAGTCTATTTCTTAAATAACCACTCTGTGGCGCAATATGCTTAGGTAATTATCTCATTTAAGTCAGTAATTTTAATGCTGCTGCCATATTTAACACGTATTTCTTCCTTCTGTGGTTGTTCAGATGCCAAATTACTTTCTGTCTTGCACTCACATGGTATATTACATTTCTTATGAAAATGAAGTCTGTGGTTTAAATCCCGCCAAGACTTACCTCCCTTACGTTGCATTTTCACGTCAGGTTTTCCTCCATCCTCATACCTAGCAAACATCGGGGAAATATCCTTTGCAATGCAATCTCTCCTTTTCATATTTGCCTTCAATTTCATTTAACATATCAAGAGTGCCACGACCTATGGTGCCTTGTGAGGTAAAGAACGCGTAAAATGTTATTTATAAATTGTAATTTTAGCAAAATATTCAAAAGCTTATGCATTGTATGCTTTCTGGTTAGAGGTCTAATTTCTAGTTATAAAAGTGATTTATTTCTGGATTCCAGACAGTGACTTCAGGTCAACGGACCCAATTTGAAATTTATTCCATTTTTCAGGCATATGCAACAACTATATTCAAATACATAGCAGATTAACTAGAACTTACAGTTAATTTCAGTACAAATAAGTGTAGAGCTATAAGACATAAGTATGTTTGTAAAGAGAACCATCAGCAAACAGAATGAATATAAATAAAATATAAACTGTAAACTTTCTCCTTTGGATTTTACGACTTCCTTTCTAAGTTATTAGTTTGGTTTGTACCAAATCTAGCAGCGGTCCAGAAGAAAGGGTGAAACAAGGAATTAAAGACGTTATGTAGTGTAGGGATGCCTAATTGTAGCTTCAGGCGTGCAACTACAACTTTATCGTTTCCTTCCTCACAGTTGGAGACGAGGGAATGTTCAACCTGCTATTTTGCTCAACTTCTTCTTTTAATTATACTTCAGGTTCTCTTAAAATGTCAGCTAAGTATTCAGTAATAAAACCTTCGTATTACTTCTCTGCAGACAGCGCTCGTGTAAAATGTGCTAGCAAGCACTTGAAACAAAAGACTACTGACGTTTTGAAACCACTTCCCTACAGCTGCAACCCTCTTCTCTTTATAGCAAAGAAGGGACTTGAAAAGTTCCTCGTCGCATGTAGAATGTGCCCTTTGTAGAAAATTACTACGAAGAGTGCGACAACTTGAACTAGCTTTTTAACCTAAATTCGAATGTTCTATATCAGCTTTTTGTGATAATTTATAACATTTATAGCCTTATTCTACTTTAAATATGCCACGCTACTTTCAATCCATACGTAATCACAAATTTCGATCGTGTTGGTAGTCATTGACTTATAGTTTTGTTTCTATCAGTCACAAAGGTTCTTTCTCTTTACCACCAATGTCACAGTAAAATGTGATTGCTCTGTAATCCTTTCAGCAATTTAAAAATGTTCGATATATCGCATACTTCTACACAGACTTTTCCTCGTTTTGGAAAAATTCGTAGACGGCAGTGAAAGCGACCGAGTAGCAATGCCTAGCTGAACTTTGCTTAGCTGTAAGTTAGAGGTTAAACATACAGCGGTGGGGAACATCTCATTCATTACGAGCTCTGGGTATAACCACCCACTCCCGCCAGTCCAAGAGAAAGTAAAGGAGCATAGGAGGCCTTTGGTAGTCATATGCCCGATTTCGCCAACAGATGTTAAGACTTAACAGGAGTTTAGCATAAGTTATAAAAAAAATTGCATTTCACCAATTAGTGTTAGCTTAAGACTCGTTTTAAATCTCTTGTTAAGCTAACAAGCCACATTTCAGATATTAAGAGCTATATTTAAGAGGAGTTATCAGAAGAAACTTTTCTACTGAGGTATAGACTATCAAAACAAGTTGCTATGAAGGGTACTGCAGAACTACAAGGAGTGGAACATGCAAGGATGTTGTCAATCTTGCCTTTGCCTCAAGCATTAATATCTTTGCTATATTATAATTCACTGAATTATGTGGACTGTCCACCTCCCGTCTTGAAACGTTCAAGTCACTCGTCACTTGTCCTTCGCTCCTCGTTTTAAATTTACGTAATACTGAGTTAGATCATGCATCGAAAGGAATATGCCAATCTTCCCTTTGCTTCAGGTAGTAATAACTTTACGATTTTATAATTCACTGAATTATGTGGATAATACACTTTCCATCTCCCGTCTTGAAACGTTCAAGTCACTCGTCACTTGTCCTTCTTCGCACCTCGTTTTAAATTTACGGAATACTGACAAAGTTGTTCCGAGCTTCTACTAGTGACATATGCATTTTAATTAAATTCGTTTCCAATTTTCTTCCCATGTGACATCTTTCTCTTTTACATTCACTGCATCCATCCTCTTATTTTCCACGATATCCTTATACTTCGTCACCAATTCAATTAACAATTCTTTCTCCATTTATCAGAAATTTGTATCACGGCTCTTGTTTACGGTTTTGTTTACCCACCATTTTTTTTCAACTGTGTGCAAACGAAAATGAAAGCAAAAGCGCATCCCGGTACGTTCAGAAAATAATACGACTCATCCATAGCCTTCTATAGCTGTAATACTTACAAGTCTCTTGGCGTTAACACGTGTTTGTTAACATTTTCAGAAAAATGGTTGGTAAACTGCAACAAATTTAGCAGTTTTGTTAGCGTTGTGACAATTGTTACGTTATATTTCTTAACGTCAATTTTAACATCTGTTGGTGAAATCGGGCACTAGTCCAACACAACCAGGCTCGAAGACCCGTTCCAATTCTACAGCTACTTAGAGAGAGAGAGAGAGAGAGAGAGAGAGAGAGAGAGAGAGAGAGAGAGAGAGAGAGAGAGAGAGAGAGAGACAAGCAAGAGAAGCAAACTTCTAATGTACACAGAGAGAAAACTTTGTGGAAGCATCCGCCACATCTATCCGGCACCAAATAGGCTAAAAAACCTAGGACAACTGAAAGATAAGAAACAAAATCAAAGGGGAATAACAGAAAATGATTTTAAATAACCCTAACTACCGTGTAAAACATGGAAAACCCAATATCAGACTGGACGGTCGACGGAAATCGAACCAGGGACATCCTGAATGTGATTTTCGCCTTGCACCACGGCGCCTCTCATTGGTTAAACCTTGCTTAGACTTAGAGGTAAATCTTGCAATCACAGCTTTCGTTATGTTGGGGAAAAGCTTATTTCTTATAATTTCTACAAGTGTCTTTCAACGATTTTGATTCTCTCGACATTAACTTATGCGTTCTTGAGTTACAACTGTAAAATTAAAATAATAACTAAAAAGTCTATTCATATAACTAGAAGTGAGAGTAAACAATTCCAAATTCCCAAAAGGGCGTCAGCTAGGTATACCAATTTAATCAACTTTTGTTTTCTAAACTTTTTATAATGACTTTGATTACAATTTACCAGTTTTGGAAAAAATTGTGAAAGATTTCCTATTCCTGACAAAAAATGCAGAAAACTCGTAGTTTTCATAATTTATTCATAGCTCTTTCGGTATTTACACCTAAAATGTTACCTTTCTGATCTTCTTTAGTTTGGCTTATAATGTAGATAAGAAAAGCCTTACAACCATAATTTCTAGCAATTATTGGCTAGATTCCGTCAGAAGACAAAAGTTTCTCTATAACCAGGGCGGAGCATCCTAGTGATCAACCACCAGACAACTGAGAAGTTTTTTATTTTAGTTACTTTACGACGGTAAAGTAATTCTTCTTCAAATAATCTTTCCATAATAAGCCAAATAAAACCACAAAATTTACGCATAATCGTCATAGCTACGGTATATATACTTAGTCTTCTGTTATGTTTCTTGTCTTAAGTTTCCTTCGTGATTATTTCTCCAGGTGTCAAATGACAATGTTCCACATCCCTCCCTCGTTCACTCATTTTCAACATGCACGCACGAATTCGTAATGTGCTGTTAAAATAATATGCTAATTACAAAACAGTCCTCTCACTGATAAAGGAGTTCAGATCCAGCATATAGAACAAGGCCATAAATCAGTTTCCGTTATGCTAATAATTATATGTTCCCAAACGGCATCTCAGATTGTTGAAAACGGATAACTAAAATATTTATAGTGGACGTAGCCCTCTGTTGGAAGTTACGAAACAGAAAGCCAAAGCTTGTAACTAATGCAATGTCATATCCACCAACAGAGTGTCACGTTTGAAATCGGTTCATATTTGAATGATGGTTTCAGAGAATTTTAGTTTGCATCTATATACCTTCACCGGAATTTGTGCTTATATTATGGAATGGTTCTTTCTCAAAATAATTTCAAAAGCTTACTAATTTTTTGTCTTCTACATCATGAAGTTTTCCATGAGGCCTGTCTTTCTCTAATATAGGACTGAATTGAACTCTCTAGAGTCTGTTAACAGAACACAAAGGACATAATTGCCTTTCGTTCTCTTAAAAATCGGGACCAACCGCTTCTCCGAATCACGTTTCCCAATGGGAGGGGATCGGAGGCTGAGTTTAATTTACTTATAGCTACATCTGAAGCTTACAGCTAAGGTCGTCAGAAACCTTCCCCTAAGGATAAGGTTTGTTACGATAGACAAATAAGTAAAAATATAAATGATATGATTATTTTCTAGTTTTGCATACAATCATTTAATATTAATCTAAAAG
Organism: Mantis religiosa; assembly: GCA_030765055.1. Classification (NCBI taxonomy): domain Eukaryota; kingdom Metazoa; phylum Arthropoda; class Insecta; order Mantodea; family Mantidae; genus Mantis; species Mantis religiosa. The sequence goes on along the minus strand of CM060947.1, from coordinate 177,196,113 downwards.
CATGTTACACGTATGGTGTTAATCATTCAATGCTGCATTTTGCTGACAGTTATTAATATACAGTTTTGTGGATGATTACAATGTTCAATTTAGCAATGAGTTCAGTAGGTATCAGCATTTAGTTACCTCTATTGAAGGCGCAGTTTGACCTGGCACGGCACAGTGATTAGGCAGCGTCCTTGGCCGGATATTTGTTAGATCCTCGTAAATGACGCCATTTCCGTTCGAGACGTCACAGCGGTTCTGTGGTGAGGTCTTACAAGGCAGGAAGTTCTGCATCTTCCGCTTGTGCCTGAAACAAAAAAAACCAGAAGGGAAAATTACAAATTGCATTAAATGTTATGTTAACGACTCTGTTAATGGCTTCATGGTAATGTTTTTATCTTTATTTTGTTTCTTTCGTTGTATTAGAAGACCTGGGGTAGACACTGCGAATGCACAGGATGAATTTATAATAGAAGTAATATTCTAAGTGAATGTTGCGAGAATAAAAGTAGCAAACCGTTGAAATAAAATGGCTTAATCCTTTATTCGCCAACTTAACTTCCTGGCTTACGTTTCAATATTTAGACTGCTGTTGCAAATCGCCCCATTTTCTTTTGCTTCATTTGTTATTTAACTTCTGAGGTTTCTATAGATTTTTTCAACATCATCAGTTTTGTTTGAGCTAGTATATATCATAGCAATCATACTGAGTTGTCTATTATGCGGAATATATACTGCCTGTTTTCGAGGTAATAACTTTTTTACTTTGAGGTGGACTAACTTTTGAAATCTCTCAGGTTAATAACACGAAACTTTTTCAAACCTTTGTTCCTCTTCTTCTAACTAAATCTTTTATAACTTCAGTTTGAACATTTATATTTACATTTCTGTGAGAGCTGTACACCTTTATTCTTAACATTTGGAAATCGAAACATTTACTTAGCATTTATTACTAAATTTATTTGTTTCAATTCGAATTACACACAAGTATTCGTTTCCGTAGTATACGCCGTTATATAAATCCCGTAGTGATATTAATTATATGGAAACTATTAAAAATGCGGTAAAATAGGTAAAAAGATAAGTGATTAAATGATTAATATGCACAGTAAACACTTTACTTCGCACATTTTAAGAGTGAAATCGTATAATTCTAAAAACACTTATTTTTGTGAAGCAGAAAGCAGAAATTGTATAAAATTTATTTTAACCTAAAGAAAATAGAAATAAAACCTTAAACGTGTCATGTTCATATTTTGGATACCTTCTGAGAAAGTGGTACCTGATTTAGTCAACACTATTAAGATATACAATACTTACTCCCGTATGCCTTAAGCATTGTGGCTTTGTTACGTGGCTCTTATGTCGTACAATTTGAGGTACCAAGATCATTATTCCCCCAAAAGGTCTATACTTGACTTTTAGCGCCTTTTATTTCAATCTGTAGTTGCACATCACTCCACATAATGTCGAGTTGATCTTTACAACAATCTCATCTCTATTCTTTAAGAATACAACCCGTTTCTGTGCAAAGGGAGCAGAAACAAGACATCGGTCAGATTTAGGGAAGAAAAGATGTTGCATTTTGATTACAGTATGCTAACAGTGACTTGCTGATAATAGCACTTGCACAGACTCCAATTTGCATTATTGCTTCCTGTAATGAACAAATACACAGTGCCCAAAAAGTCCCTCAATTCAGTGTTATCACTGCAATTGAATTAACTTATCCAAGCAGAAAGACCATCTCTCCTCAACGCAATTAACACAAGCTGCAACGTATCGCCGAAGTTCAAAAGCATTCATGTATAGGTGCTGCAAATCCCTAATCTTCACCTCGTAATTTGACTCTTGATGCAACCTCATAAAAAGAAAGTCCAAATGCGTTTGATCAGGCGAGGATGCCACCGAGAAGCATGTTATTAGCTACAATTTACTGGCTTGGAAATTAGTTTTACTTACGATATCAGCAAATTATTTACAGCCCAATATTTACATCCTCTTTGTTAGCTCGGATGACTTTCAGTTCGTTCTGCGGAGAGCGGTACTCTTGTGCTGGCGCGATGAGTGGTCTGCTCCCCGTGGGAACAAACTCCAAGTGGTAAAGGAGCTGCCGATCCCTTGGGCAACTTCCTCTCGTGCCTCACGTCGAGAGAAGTAATACTTGCTCGGTTGCGCATCGGCCACTGCTTTTTTAGCCATAGCCATCTTTTAAAAAGAAGCCCCGCTCCGGTCTGCCCGCTTTGTGGTGGCGCCCTCTCGGTTCACCATATTCTTTTGGAATGTTTTAGCTCCGCTCGTCTCCGCCGGTCTCTCCAGCTGCCGGCCAACTTGGCAGAGATACTGGCGGACGACGAAAACTCGGTGGCCAAAGTTTTAGAATTCCTTTTAAATACTAATTTTAGAATTTAGATCCCGAGTATTCAGGTATTTTAAACATTTTAACATATTTATGACTTTACATTGTATTTTAGTGTGTTATACCGCTGTGCTGTGTTTTAACTTGGTTTTATCGTATTGAGTAGCTTTAGTGTTTTAGTATTTTAGCTAGCCTGTGCCACTATTGACCAAAGCAGTTGAGCGCCCATAAACATCATCATCATCAGCAGCAGCAGCAAATTTAACGAAACAGTATTGAGCTCCCAATTCATAGATCGCACAAAGGACTTAATGGTTCTTGAAGAGTGTAGAAGTATACTCACATTGTGTTCTAAGTAAATCTTTACAGCTTCAGAAGAGCTTTGCGCTTCGTGGTCAAGAACGAAAGCTTGAACTTGAGGGACCTGAATATATCGTGACTGTTTGTCCGCATGAGCTAGCCTGCCACTCATCAAATAAACTCAAACTTTCGAAGTTGTGCTATTTACATTAATGACAGAAGCTTTAAAACTCACATCTTCACCAAAATGGGGAAAACGTTTTGATTTTGACGAAATGAACTATCTAGAATATTAAAAGCTTTTGTCATGAGTCACATTTAATGGAAAGAGACGACACATAAAATATATTTACAATAGCATGAAGACAACTTAAAATGTAAAACCTGCAGAAACAACGCACGCCTAAGAGGAAAATGTGAAACACAGTCAATATTAAATTACAAAACAATATTAATTACAAAACTTTAACAAAATGCTCGTATCACAGAAAAATAAAGAGAGCAGACGTAAATGCGGTTGTTCCCCTAGCTCTGCGCTCGAAATTTTCAACACCCTAGCAGTGAGCATAATTATTTTCCTCGGAATCGATTGCGTTTTCATTTGCAACAACTGGTTCGCTTTGAATAAATTAATGAAGCTCTTGGTAAGGTCAAAGGTAGAGGAAGATTAATTAACAGTCACAGATGGCTAACATGTACGAGATGTGAATTAAAACTTACTCTTCGCTTTTGCAGCCGCTTCAGTAAATAAACCTTCGATCAAAGTAAGTTACTGCTTTAGCATTCAGATAGAAGATCTGCGGATCGGAATGCCAGCTTTCATTTCCAAAAGGGAAATACAGACAGTCTGATGTCTTTATTACCTCGGTTTAGCTTTCCACAAGCACAAAGACTTTACCAGATGCAGCTGGCAATCTACACGAGGTCTTTAAACTTCGTTCTCATTCACTGGATAAAAGTGACACGAAATAAACCCTATCTTTTTAATATTATTGACTGTACATTGGTGGGCATATGAGGTTGTATAATTAGTAAATTCGATAGATTAAGATGAGTAGTTTTTATTGGTATGGCTATTTATTTCATTAAGTTTTACATCCTTGTTGAGTCTGTCTTTTGTCCTTTTGTTTGTCTTTTGTCTCTTTTATTCGGTGCTCTTTTCGCATAATGGCAGGTAATTTAACAAATGATAAACGAATCTGGATTTTGGAACAATTATTTGGAGACTGTAAATAAACATAACTGTGTGTACTACTCTACAGAAAACCCGGACTTAATAATTGAGTAGCAATTGAATTAGCCTGGTGTTACGGTGTGGACAGGTCTGTCATGTGAAAGAGTCATTGAAACCATCATTTTGAGGACAAGTATAAACTAAAAGGTGTGCATTAACAACTTAAGGACTGGGATACCAAAATACGAATTCAACAAGTTGATGATGACATATTTCCAACAAGATGAAGCTCCTACTCACTAAGCGCTAACTGTGCGACGCCGTCTAGACCAATTTCGAATCAGGTGGATAGGACGACGAGGGTCAACTGACTGGTTCCAACATCTTCAGATCTTACTCCCATGGACTTGTTTTTCTGGGGATTTTAAGATAAAGTATTTGCAAGAATACCCCATACTGTTGATAAAATTATACACAACATAAAGAGACATGCCAAGAAATTGATGAAGAGTATGCCCGAATTTGAGATATAGAATACAAGAGTGTGTAAATACTGAAGGAATGCCATATGAATATTTGCTGTTATTATGGTTGGACTGCAGTGATTTTCTTTGCATATACAATGCACATGTATAATTGGACAGTACTGTATACCTACTGTAGAACCACGACAAGACGGCAAGCTAGAGGAATGTGTAGCGTAATCACTTTTGCTGTCCCAACGGTGTTTATATCTTACCTTCCCAGTACGACAAGGATGGAAGGTTCGTTCAAAATACACAAGTGTTGTCACATAACTCGCCCATACATAATATCTATCGCTGCAATTACTTCAACAAACATTAGATCTCGCAGCATAGGTGACTCATATGTATGCACTCTCATACACTCATTTCCTAGTAAACAGATCCGTTACCGAAGCAGATGAACAGTTCAAGCTTCTGTACCCTTCATACCCCTCTAGTCTTCTTGTCAAGAGCATACAGTACAGCCCATCTGTAGGTACCTTCTGAATGACTGTTGTAGATACCAACCAGCGGTATATTCATATTTTCTTCTGTAATGTCTGTTTTACGTAGGGAACATTATACGTATTCCATCTAACATTCTTTCTCCGAGATTTTACCGGAAGTGCAAGTTTTGAAATTATTAAATGCTTTTTACGAGAAATGTCTGCAGGCGTCATTAGGTGACAGAGGGACAATAAAGTCAACCTCAATGGACCTTTTGAACATACATTCCCAGAGTTATGGATGAGATGAAGGGACCGCAGGAGATATATGGACAGTAACCGGTCGGCGCAGGTAAGAGAGACATGCAGAGCTTTCTAATTTTACAGACTTAACCAACCGGCTAGGGGGTGCTAGCGGTGACTCATACATACGCTCTCCTCCATCGAGAACCGAGAAAAGCTTGTCTTCCCAGTAAAGGAAGCTCCAAAGTTTGTCATATGACAGATTCGAGAATAGTTCCAACTCGGAAGCCTCTGCACCATCTGTCGGCCGCCAAACCGCACACAGCCTTCGAGAAAGAGGAAGACGAAACGAGAGGAAACGGGGAACAGATGTGGTAAACGCACTAGCACTCGCATTTCAGACCAGGAAAGCCACAAAAACACATGTGGGGAGATACCAAAGGCTATCGAACCTGAGACCTCCTAATTGCGATACTCACGGTTAAAGTGCAGTCATTTCGATAATTAAAATTCGGTAAAATAGCAGACTTAGCATTTAAGTATAGCAAGTCTCAGAATGTGACAGGAAGATTCTCTAGATAATTGACCCACACAAAATATCCCTTATATGGAAATCGTTTTGACATTTATTGATTTTTTTAAAAATTGCTAACCCACTCCCATAAAAAGAGTTTTACGTTTCTCTGCCAAGTACATTTTAGGTAGAGTAGATACTGTATTTCATCCAAAAATTCGATACCGAGATATAACTGGATATGCTTTTTAAGTCTCTTGAGTCCGAAATGCAGCACTTTTAAAACGGTTTGTGTGGTATGTCTGTGGGCACGTGCACGCAAATTAAAAACGAAAATTGGCTAAATACCAAACAAGTGTTTTAAGTTACGCATCTCTGAAGATTTCCAAGAAAGTCCCCCCACACGAATACATTTAAAAACTATATGTAACATTTTGGACATTTTTCACAAAAATAGCCATAACAATTGGTTTGAATTATCGAAAAATTACACTTTCCTAAAGTAAAAGTCGGCATTCTTATTTTTCTAGTGATAAACAACATGGGCTTCAAAAAAAACTATAATTTTTCCAACTGTACGGTACAATGAGACGTGTAAACATGAAAATTTAATTTGCTGGATTCACAAAAATGTATCTAAAATAATAAACTTCAAAGAATAATCGTAACTTAGGACAAGATAAATTTATAAGATGCCAAAATACCCATTTTTCTAATACTATTGTACACATTCAGTTTCAATTATTTGTGTATCTGACACTTCTGAAAAGACACAATTAAGTTAGGTAATTGGTATTTTGAAGGAGTGAATTAGATGTCTATAGATCAGAATGTGGGACTATTTGGCAGATGGAAATACTGAAATGAATGGAAACCAAAGCATGCTAGTTTCTGGGCTGCGAAATATTTATGCTTCAGAAAGTGTAGTAGGATTTTGGACCTTCAGCTGTTTTGAAATGAAGGTCAATGTGCGATATAAGGAATATTGTGCTCTAGAAACCTATGCAAGAAAGGAAGAAGTGAACGACAGGGGAACCACCAGATCGAGACTATAAACAATCTGACTGGGAACGCCACATAGGTCTATATTTTTTATGGACAGGTGAAACTGAGAGCCAGTCGCATAAGACATACCAGACATTTTCTCAAAGCAAATAATACCAGTCATCCATTCGCCTGATCTTCCAACCTTAAAGCTTTATAAGGTCGTGGAAAGACAAAACTGAAGAGATATAGAGAAATGTAATATTGCAGCATATAGAAGTTAGCGGTAGGATGCTGCCTCACGATGCTTCGCTAATTTAGAAGCAGTGCGTTGTGTTCCACACTTTAGCGGAGAGAAGTCAGGAGCAATGATGCTGCGCCAAGTTGTAGCGGTCATCTTGCCTTAATTTCGGGCTCAGTCCTATCTCAGGGTATGCGTGGGTACGTAATACAGGTGTGTAAGGATATGTATCTAAAGTTAACGTATTTCAAATTATACTGCGTGATAGCACGTAATTCTGTCATTGAGGTAAGAAGTTAAGCCTCATTCAGCTACGTCTTGCCACATCGGCGACCAGTTCAGAAGTGTCCAAGATTCTGCCCAGAATGTCCAATTCAGATACCAAAATTCTCCTAGTGACACGATGACCCCCACTACTAGCTTCAAATACGATGTTGCTACTCTACCTCTACATTACTGAAATTTTCAGCTTTCTATCCTGAAGTCTCTCCATAAAATTTTAATAAATACTCTCACATATTCCAGCTAGCCTGCAAAACCTAATCTGGCAACTTTGGATACTAGCTTTGCTCTCTCTATAGTAGCTACCAACTCTTTCTCTAAATCTGCTTGAAAACCAGCTCGCATTAATTGCTGTCCTCCTAATGTGATCTTACTGCACAAACTGCACTCATAATTACCTGCCAAATCTAAAGCCCTTAACATTTAACACAATCGCATAAAGTATCAATAATTAACTTTCTTATAAGCATTAATTTTTCATAATATCTGTATCAGAATTCCCCTACTTAACAAGAGAGAACCGTTAAACTACAAGTAGGGTGACCTGAGAAACGACAATGAAATCCGGAACTTCTAATTGCGAACCTTATAGATACATGCCAATGGAAATGGCAACTTAAGCAGTATAAAATAACTATTTTATTCATAGAAAAAAATTGAAGGAATCAATTCAAACAAAATTGCTCACGAGGTACTAGAGACTAGCACAGGAAATTTGATTACCGTTTTGTAACGCACACGTATTTTGAGGTTATAGCGAAATATGCGCAATGTGGCAACCTTTCACAGAGAGCATAAATAAGCTTCTCATTGTGACAGAACCAGGTTGGCGACTCCGATATGGACACAATACGACAACTTTACGTGCATTATATCCATTATCCATGACAGGCATACCTCACAGCCCTAATACTTGCACAGTCCATTCTATCAGCATTTGTTTACTGCTCGTCTATCTAGATGAGCTCTGACGTATAATGACAAATGTAATACTCCATGAATTTATACGAAAAAGCTACTATTAGTAAAATCGAAGTAAATCTATTTTTTGCTTTCAGCGACTCCCATGTTAAAATGAGGTCAAATATATACTGCCAGATAGCTTTGCTATCTGTAATACTCAAAGAAACTACACTGCTTAAAATTTATGTACAAGTAGTTACCAATATTTGGTACAGGGGATGCAGTAATAGTTTAATTCAGACAATGAAAATCACAATTATTGTATTCCTGATGTTCTCTAGTTGAAAATGACTACAAGACCAAAAGTTCATAAATCATACGGTGAAAGATAAAAATCAATTTGAGTAATAAGAAAGATATAGTGGAATTAAAAAGTCACTACATAAACTATGTATAACGAAGATCTGTAGTTACCTAAGAGAGGGGAAGAAATTATGGATAACAAAAGTACAATTGTAAATATTAGGAGGAACATCAAGCGGGTCAAACCTTCAGAATATCTTACATCCCCAAGTTTAACATTTAATGGAATTTTTGTTAGGTGTAGAGTTCAGACCCACATACACATACAAAGACGTTCTTCTAAATATACGATTGTGTTGAAGGAACTTCCAAATACATATTTCATTGGAAATATTGACATCAAAGTTTTGGGTGCAGTATAATGCTTATACTTAATTTACCTTTACATACGGTGAAGAAATTAAGAAGAGATAAAGGATTTCTTTTTTGTTGTAATTTACATCCACCAACGTTAAGTCATATCAGACGATAGATGGAATGGTTGAAATGATGCTCAAATGAGCCCAGCGTCCATAGAGCTTAGAGTTACCCCACATTCGTCTTTCAGGATAAGGGAAAACCCCGGAGAAACCTTACCCAGGTAACTCACCCTGACCGAGATTCAAACTCGGGACCTCTTGAACGTGAGGCAGACACGCTACCACCACGCTACCGAGAATGGCGAAAATTACCAAACAAGATATGTTTAGTGCTTTGTGTAGACAAAATAATATGATTTTTTTTTTATTCTGTAACCATTTTCCCATTATGAGAGCAACACAATTATTTGAAAAATAAGTTTTATAAAATGTATCTACTGCCGTTTTGCACCGTCAGTTATGTAGCTCTCCGCAGGAAACACTCATAACGTCTACATGTTGGGTAAAAGTGTGGTAAACTTTAGCCAGTCTTTTATGATAAACTTTGTTCTGTAGACTGGTGATCTTAAGCTCAAACCGTATACGAATATTTGCCACCCTTCTTTACTATTGCTTGGAACGCTTTTCTATGAATATCATTTTCTATGTAGTAATCCGTTCTCTTAGAAGCTGTTGAAGATAACTAAATTTAATTTTAGTATGATAAAATAACTTCTATGTGCTATCCCAGAATTGATGTAGTGTTAATAATATTTTCTTATTTGTTAAGGAAAACAATTAGCCATAATTGTTAATCAAAGATGCTATAACTAACAATTGTTTTAATAAACGTGTTGTTTAAAAGATGATTAGTGAACATAAAATTTATATATCTTTATCTCATAAATAGTTCAGTCTAATATTTTGAACAGTTTCGTAACAGGGGTTATGACCTTCTGATTCATCGTTGGCAAGATAGGAATTTTGACCTCATGTATAAGGCTAGTGAACGGATAAGGCTAAGCACTCAAATCTCAGAGCGTGAACATTTAGGTTCCTTAGATTAAATGATAAAAAACACAACTATGGGGGAAAAGCATTATACACACATGGAAAAGAAAAATCTAAATCAATCTTCCCCACACAGACTCCACTCCACGTGAAGATGGAATGGAACTAACGAATTCTAATCCAATCCAATTGTATATGATTGCAAGTTTCAATTTGCAGTTTATTTTGGAGATTGGCCAGTCCTTGTCTCAATCCCGTGTACAATAGCCAAAACAGAGTAGCAAACGAGGTTCACCGTTACGCCTGCTACCATTGCATCTTTGTGTTATTCGGTTCACAATGGGGTGGACGTGACCAACCGAATGCATTAGCTCTCCACCACTTGGCCACGCTTCTCTCACCACATACAACATCTTAATTGCGTCTAAGTGCTATTTTGAAGGGAACAAACTGCAAACAAGAGTAACCAAAGTGCCTCGAGTATTTGGCCACTTCCCAAACGTACACTCACGTATTCTAAAATATGCGCTGGTCTCTCTCGACGTGTGGATTAACTGGACTATTTCATATGAAGCATACACCTTAGTACACCTCATAAGTTGATATGCTAGAAAATGTTATCTTTCCGAAACGAACTAATGAAAGCATTTAAAGCCCTACAACAGCTGTTATAAATAAGCCAAGCTTTGAAACATGTTTTGCGATACGTTAGAGATACTACTCAGATATTTTTGCAGCACAAAACACTTTTGAACACATTTGAAGTTGATTTAAAAATAAAAGAGATACATCTGTTTATATTACTTTTTAATTTAGAATATGTATCTGCAATGAGAAGTTTATTTACTTTTTTCGTTTTTAAATTACAATAACAGACGATAATCTTTATAGAGATTTTCATAGTGTCAATATACAGTATCAATATCCCTATTAGGTAACAAACATCATCTAAGCTACATATATACCAAATTCTTGGAATAGGTCTATGTTGTGATATATAATAGTTAAAGGGGATATATATATATATATATATATATATATATATATATATATATATATATATCCTCTTGAGAAGATCACTGTGAAATGAGTGAAGAAGAATATAATTTGGATTTTGAATGATTATTTCTACAGGAAGAAAGGTGCACTCCCACCCCCACTAATTTAAAAGTTAAGTAAACGGAGGCCTTCATTAAGTATATGTTAGAGCTATTTTAAAAGGTCACGAAATAGAATGCTTTTACTCAACCGCACACTTCATAACCTCTTTATGGAGGGTACAGTTAATACTGCGCCTCGCAACCATGTGCCTTTCTAATTGTAAAAGGTTAAACTAAAAGTAAGATTACTTACTTCTTAATCTCTTCCGTTTAATTTTCATATTTGAATAACATTATCTATACTGGTCGCCAATCTAGAAAGTGACTGACATTGCGTACGGAGAGAGAGGCGAAGTTGCCGCTTATTATTGCCACGTGGGGAACGCGTGTGAAGGTGATCCAGATGCGACTGCAATGGGTATTTTATTATTATTATTATTATTATTATTATTATTATTATTATTATTATTATTATTATTATTATTATTATTATTATTATTATTATTATTATTATTATTATTATTATTATTATTATTATTATTATTATTATTATTATTATTATTATTATTATTATTATTATTATTATTATTATTATTATTATTATTATTATTATTATTATTATTATTATTATTATTATTATTATTATTATTATTATTATTATTATTATTATTATTATTATTATTATTATTATTATTATTATTATTATTATTATTATTATTATTATTATTATTATTATTATTATTATTATTATTATTATTATTATTATTATTATTATTATTATTATTATTATTATTATTATTATTATTAATTATTTATAATACTATACACAAAGACAATAGTACAGTCGTGGATCTACATGCAAACGCTAGAAAATGCAAGAACACATCAATGTGAAGATCATCGTAACAAAAGAGGCATACCTGTGACATTTTCATGCTTATTGAACTGGGAAAATACCGCTTCCATAATTTTTTCCGGGAATTTATAATTTATACCCTAATGTCTAACTTTCTTCTTTAAAATACTTTTCTTTCCCAGTCTTAACCTTAATGCCCTTACTGATACCTACGCACGTGAAGTCCTATCAAGCACTTAGAGAATGGAATACTAGACTCCCCTTTCAATTTCTCCTCATCGAAGTATTCTATCACAGAATATATTATTACCCGTGTATGTCCTTTATTTGGAATACCTTTACCAAATATAGTTTTATTTGGTTCCCGAGCACGTTCAGGTTTTCGCTTGTCACTATACTTAGACATAATTAAACATTCATTAAACACAATTGCAAATGATCACAACACGCGCTCAGATACACGGACTTAGGCACACGTAAACAAAGGCAAATTGCCACAAATAAAATGCAAAGTAACTTGCCAGTACAGATCTCTATCTGTGAGGGCATTCTGTTTAAGCAGCGTTATCAGAAGAGAAATAAAATCCTAGGTATTTTATTTACTGCAGCGTTTGCGTAACTCACTCGCACGCCAGTCGTGCTAAGCACATGTTAGAATATCGGCAACCAAGGTGTAGCGTCTACCGTTGTCATGGAAACGTCTCGACTCTAATTGGTCATTTTAGTCGTTACTATGACAACCGTTATGACGTACTCATCCCCTCTCATTTATTTAGACCGTTATTCCATGTGGTTACTAACTGTCAATCACATTCTAGTTTGGCGACCACTATAATTTGTGTGTCATTATACAGATATATGATAGTTATCTTTCTAAAAGCATGATAAATGATACATTACAGTTTCACTACAATAGCTTTAACATCGTACATGCACTTGTTATATATCCTGTACAAATGCATGGAATTACTGACCCAAGATTTACTCGCTGACTCAGGTCCCCTGGGCATGAGCCTTTGGATTTCCTGAGCAGCTTGGTGTCATTTCTTCCTGACCTTCGCTTCGTTTACCCTAATTCACTTTTCTCTTAACTTATATAAGAATTCTCCTATACATCTATTTTTCTTTACACCCATCCCCGTTAACATGCATAACGCCACTACTACCTCTTTGCTCACACTATCCCATTTCTTGTCTCATATTTTTCTCATGAAATTTGTTAACTTCTTACATTCTATCAGGTAATGAACAGTGCTCTCTTCATCTCCACAAAATTCACATATCCTTACGTCACTTCTTCTCAACCCTTTTAGATATATTATTCCTACTCTCATCCATGCTATGCGTTCTCTTCCAGTTTTGTTACACTGATCTAGATATTTTGCCTAAATCATTCTGTCCTTAACTGCTTATAAAATTCAAAATATTTCTTCTCTTCTATACTTTCCCATGTCTCTTGCCAATCTATGTCTTGTACTATGGTTCTCACTTCCTTCCAAAAAACTATGCCTATCTTCGATACCATTCTTTCTAATTCCTACCACCAGCTGTTTGTATTCTTAATGCTTTTCTGTTGCTTCATGCAGAGATTCAATAATTCTCCTTTCTGCCCTTTAATACACACATACCAGAATTTCAGTATTCTCTCTATTATTATTCCTCTCCTTTTTGTATTTCCCAACTCTAGTAATGCCACTTCTCTTGGTGCCGATTTTGGCAGCCTTAGTAGTTCTTTGCTAAACAATCCATACATCTGGTCTAATTGTGTACTTATCTCTGATGTGCCCCATACCTCCACTGCATACATTGTTCTGACATTCAACGACCGCTTAATACATTCCTTCTAACCATCTGACATCTCCAGTTTATGTTTACATATTCTTACTCCTGTCATTGCCGCCCTGCTAAAAGTAAGGTTATGTTTAACTTACTGCTCAAGATTGTCTTCAAGATACTGAACTGACCAATGCTTATAGATATTCCATCAATCAGAATTACATGACTGCCTGAGTCATCTGTACTACTGTACATCATTATGTACTACTGAGTATATATATATATATATATATATATATATATATATATTCCACAGTGAAATGAATACATTTCATTTCATTCAAAAAGTGTGCAAAAAGGAGCCTATGGCGATTTTCATTCCCCCCCCCTACAAAAAAATTAAAAAACATATTTCGATGTGAAATAACGGATATTTGGGTTTACGTGCAGTAGCTCAAACAATTTCTTATGATGTTAGATTAGCTTTAATTTTATTATCTTTTATTTTTTTAGTTAGAAGATATTAATTACAGTAAGATTAATATGTTTACGTCAAGTTGATATAAAGGCATTAATTGCATATTCATCTGTTGCACATTCGACGATGTGTACCTTTGTTGTGCGTTTACTTATGAGACCGACTCGAAAAAAATGATGTTCCACCTGGAAAAGACTAATGCAATCATGTTATTCGAGAAGAATACATACTCATTTACAATGGAAGATTACATGTGGCCATAAGGTGTTGATCTAAATGCTCTAGAATTACAACTTAATATTTACTGCTGCATTAAATAATTCGCAAATAACACTATTTTAGTTTACTTTCTTAGTATGTTTCCCCTTTCTTTTCTTTAGATATGACAAAATACCTATTTGACCCTGGTTCAAATATGTGTAACGAAACTATGAAGTTAATAGTATTCTTTTGTTTAAACTCTTCATTGAAATTTAAGAATATGTTTACATTTTAAAAGTTTCCATTACACATTGAATATTTCGCCGTTCATCCGTTTCATTCATCCCTTTCGCCTCCTCTGTTTCAGAGTTGTGACTGACTGACTCTCTCTCTCTCTCTCTCTCTCTCTCTCTCTCTCTCTCTCTCTCTCTCTCTCTCTCTCTCTCTCTGTGTGTGTGTGTGTGTGTGTGTGTGTGTGTGTATCTGTCTGTCTGACTTCCCGTAGAGGGAGGGATTCGTCCCTTTCAGCTGCCAAGGTGCGGGCGCTGCGGACCCTTAGCACTCGTGGTACCTCTGACGTTACTAGATGAACCTCTGGAAGCTGTTCGGATTGGGTTGGACTCGAGGGGACAGTGTGTTCCCGTCACCCACGGGAAATCGGGTACCTCCGGCCAGGCTTTGGCCGCCCGGAGGGGGCAGAGGGTTGCCTCATAAATCCCGGGTGCTAGCCTGCAGAGCTAGTAGCTGGTGTGCTAGATCACCGGTGGCCCTACCAAGGTTTTTTGGTAGCTGGTTCATTAAGGACCGGCGCGTAAGTGGCGTATCCACTTCCGTCCCGTCTACCGTGTGCAGCGGGGGGGGGGGGCAGTTTATAAAATAGGTACTGTCCTACGGTAAATATACCCGAGAGCCCCGGGTTCTTGTCCTACGGGTCCAGGACTAATGGGAGTAGATCCTCACATTTAATGTCTGACTGACTGTAGCATTTGGTGGGACCGCCACGGTAAAATCGCCTTCCTGGGAAGAGTTCCGATTAATGGGAACCCGGGGTTGTGAGTGTCTTAGGCAAGCTAGCCATGTGGAAATCGTTAAGGACTCGACATTGATAACGCATATCGTCCTTCACATTCGATCGCTTTTCTGGGGCTTGTGGGGGGGGGGGACCCAATATGATATATTTGCAGTGTTGTACTCCAACCCCCTAGGTATGTTGCAGGTTGTATGCCGATGTACAACGAACTTAATATAATAAGTCATTCACAGCAAGACTATGAATCATACAGCAAAGGTGAAAATATGTTTGTTATTTTAAGTTGTTGTATACTACCTTAATGTCTTTCAATGTCGTTAAGGTATTTTGACACAATAATCAATAAACTAAATAGCTACGATGGGTAATAAAATTAGAAGTCGCATGTGGTCAAAGTATAAACTATACTTATTACTCCAAACACAATGTAAAATTATTAAAATTTGTGGATCCTAGAGTCCGTATTGAGCCGGAATTTGTACCATTGCGAATATGTCGTCACTCAGGCCTCCTGACAAACGTGGCGTAGAATACCTAGCGTGACGAGTTACGCTCGAGTTAAGCTAACAGAGCATTACGCTATAAATGACTTGTGACACTGTGTATTGCTGTCTTCATGGGTGAGGCAACATTGACGGCGTGACTTGCAGTAGCTAAGGCGTGTAATAAGTTCATAGATACACGTGGCTGTATATTACCCGAGTTCATCTACACTGACTTTGATGTAATGCTTCCCTTTTTCACACAAGATATTTATGTATTACAAAATCTTCAGAACTTTCTTCCTGGAAATATATTCCCACTTTGATAATTGAAATATGTTATATGTAAAATGAACAGTCATGTACCTAGTACATTTAAAAACTTAAAATCTAGAAATAAATGATCAAAGTACACCAAAAATAGATTTTACTAATTCCAACACATTTTTTCCCGCCCGTCTGTGTTGTGTGGGGATAGCGTGATTGTCTTACATTCAAGCGGTCCGAGTTCGAAACTCGGCCAAGGTGATGTAAATGGATAAGCAGTTTTTCGGGATTTTCCCTTAAACTGGAGGTTGAATGTCGGGTAACTCTAAAATCTATGGAACCTGAGCTCGTTTGAGCATCATTTCACCTACTTCATTCATTGTCCGAAATGGTTTACGTTTTAGAAAATCTACAACATTGCTTTCCCCGCAACGTAGGCTATGCAATTATACATATTTTATTAAATCTTGCAATACCATTCAGCTGACATCCAACAGTTTCAGCATTTAGAAGATGACACAGAATATACTGTGGAGCTAATTACTTTAAAAATTCATTCCGGTCATTTTCACTTAGACCAAATTTCTTGTTATATTATACTTGCTGACGTAACATTTCTTGCAACCATTGCATGCTGAGGAAGTCAATGAATTCAGAATCTCCTGGTGCTATAGTTAAATTATTCGAGGGAAACCTAGTGCATACAAAATAAACTTTAGCAAAAATCCACGACGTGTAAAAATGCTTGCAGATATCCGTACACAATGTTTTGTTATGCATTTTAAAAGTACACTAATATGCTCACCTTTGTCCTTTTAATATCTACGAGTATGCACACATAATATCTACATTATACAGGAACATACAGGAATCTATAATTGCACCTGTTTTAAAGGCGGTTTGTTAGAAGCTAACCATCATATCATATTAAATAAACAAATGAGAGAGACAGAGAGAGAGAGCAAGTTGGAGGGAGAGATCGCAAAAAATTTAAATTATAGTATCTAAAATTAAAATAAAAACCTATAACGGGTTGGAAACGGTTAATGGAAATACAAACTTATTTCATATAAACGGTGTTTTATGAGCACGTTTTGTCGTAAACATTTGGTAATTCCTACTTATGCAGAATGCATTCATCACGAAGGGGACTTTACATATTGATTAAACATGTTGATGTAACAGAATATTAAACACATAAATGTGATTTGGAATACTAGTATCTCTCTACACGGGATGAAATAAAGCAAAAGTCTGGGATAGCACATTTGCACTGTAGCAAATAATGTCACCGCATTACATATACCAGTTATATTGAAAAATATTTACATACAAATGTGTTAGGAAAATAATTATTTACACTTATTAATAGGATTAACTTTGTAACAGTTGTTTTGGTTTGTGCCCCGAGGGTAAATAGTTTAAATATGTGGTTTAGGAATCTATATGGAATGTTAGAATAAGCAAGAAAAGTTGTTAAAATTCAGTAAATCATGAGGTGACGCTACATGTAAATGAAATTACGTTAATTTTTTGATTGGTAGTTTTAAGAATGAGACTGCGTAATATGTGACAGGACCTCTTAATTTTTTTGTTATTGTTGTAATTTACGTCCTCCAACGTTGTCATATGGGACGATGAATGGAATAGGTGAAACGTTGCTCAAATGAGCCCAGGGTCCATAGAGCTTAGAGATACCCGACATTCGTCTTTCAAGATAAGGGAAAACCCCGGAAAAACCTTATCCAAGTAACTCACCCTGACCGAGATTCGAACTCGGGACCTATTGAATGTGAGGCACACATGCTACCATCTACGCTACCGAGGCGCGCCTCTGAGAATTGAGTTTGATTGTTAGTGATGGTATAGAGTGAAGAGAAAGTCAATAATCTTGGAGAAAGACTTAGAAGAGATAGCGTCTAATGATCGTGTGGGAACGGTGTGTAGAAAAGAGTCTATATAGATTAAAAACTACATTCACAGTTTGTGTAAATGTAATTCAATTACATTGATAAAGTTTAATGTATATCTACGTTACGACGTATTCTGTGAATTTGTTACACAAAATTAAATGTTTACATTATATTAATTTAAAAACATAGATTTTTTTATCAATAGATGAAAAGTTAATTCACTCGCTCGAAACCACGTCTGAATTTAAAGAGCTTTTCTCGTGCACTGACTGGAACAGCGCCGGAGATCTTCTAGAAGCATCGCTGCTTTTGAGTGCCAGATCTGAGCAGAAGGCTGGGATCGAGAAGAATCTACAACGAGGGTTTCTTCGTCATTTTCTTCTAGGAGGGCTGAATTCAACCAGCAACCCCAGACGCACCGCGGGACGATTGCAGGTGAGGATAATCCCATCCCACATCTTTACCCAAAAAAGTCCCATTACAACTTCAATTATTTTTGTTATAGGGGTGGTACTTTTTGCTTTATTGGTGCATATTAAGTTATTAATAACTCTTTTGGTAGACATTCTCTCAAATTAAGCAAAAGGCCGTACGGAAATGTCATTCGGTTCTCTACTTGTAACCTACCTTGCAATCGAAAGAAACCAAACTTTCACAGTGCACGTCATATATGACGATTTTCCAAAACGTCGCAGGCTAAAAACTTTTAATACGAATTATATATTTTATATTTTTCTTTGATAAATATTAGCTTTTGTCTTCCCTATGAGTCCCCATTTATGCAACATTATACAAAATTGAATTACTATATAACGAAAAGATACTTTCTAAATGTTCAAGTAGTTTTAATCTATCAAATATTTTATTCAGATATATTCTAATAAAACTGGTTGGAGTATTTCGTAAAATAGCAAAAGGTGTTTGGAATGGGCAATTCTTTTGCAAATGTTTGCTTGACAAGCGTAAAATATCAATATAAAGTTTGTATTCATTGAAGTTCTTATTTTTAATTACGGTGCCCCGCAAGCGCACACATACTTTCTCTTGCTCTCTCTCCCTATCTCCTTCAAACACTAGCCATTTTCACATGAAAATGGTAGATTTCACATGAAAATTCGATACGGAAAATATTTGCATGAATACAGTACAATACTGGGTAGGTATCTAAGTGTAGAGAAAGCATTAGCGTACAGCATAAATGAAAGTTTATATTTTGATCTGAAAAGTAATAACACTATTCAACACGCATTTGTTTCTCTTCTCTAGTCAGGTTTTTCAGTTGGGGAAGAAGAGATATTAATAGAGATAAATGGAGCGTACATCCGTGCTTGCGTGTAATTGTCCGTGGAGAAAAGTAGCTGCACTTTTGTTTCTCTTCATTAAAAAAAAAGCGCCCTCCCATAGCTCTGTTTTAACAAACCAAAATGTATGCGTAGGATTCATAAGCATTAGCACAGTAATCGAAACAAACGGAAAAGCTGTAACTATGTGGAATAAACAAATGCATGATCGTAACACTGCCACGATTTTGCTCCCTCTGGCACGAAAGTTGGTATCAGAAGTGCAAATGTGGGACATGTAAACTTGAGCATGTAAGTTAAATGGCTTAGTAACTTCGGGTACACATTTGTGGGGGTGGGAAAGGAAACAAGCGAAGCGCTAACATCCTTTGAATGCGACAGGATAAACACGAAACAAGAGCGCGTCTATAACATGTTAGTTCTGTGCCGTGATTGGCTGCTTAAATAAGCAACTTAAGCTTTGTAAGCTGAAACATCAATAAAAACCTCTCAAAATTTATTTAACAGAGCAAGGAATGGGAACGCAAAAGGGCTAAACGAGCAGTGCACTTTTTTGTTAATAAGGTACTTCAACGAAAAAGAGGGCGGTATGTTGCATTCACATTCTTCTACAAACTTCTATTTTTACAAAATTCTATTCTTCTAAATATCTCTATTAAGGAAGATAAATGTTTATTATGCATTTTTTACACTTCATTTCAGATAGTAGAAGGATACACTGCGCTGAAGTGGTGATCAGAGTCTTAAAAAGCGGGCCGATATCTGATGGCAATGACATTCTATGCTGTGTGCATCACCGCTACACAAAAGGAAGAGAGAGGCAACAAATAGCGACTTACCAATTGAGAATGATAACGGATAACAAAGTTTTTTTTTTTTTTTTTTTTTTTTTTTTGCAAAATAACGACATTGTGTGAGTTGGGAGCATCTACAATTTTGGTCTAATAGGAGGTCACACTCTTACGGTGTATAACAAGTATACAGAAGCCATTAAGAAAGAGAAGCGCAGCGGATAATTAGCAGAAAACTCGAGGTAAATATATTACATCATGGAAACATAGTTATTCCTCAAAATCGTGAGTCCTTTATTTCTAATTAAAGATAACTAACCTTTTGGAATGATAGATTCAGACTGAAAAATTCAATGCCATAGCCGGGATTTGAACCACGTATCTTCTGGTCTCCGTCCAGCCGCTCTAACCATTGAGCTACTAAGGCCAACGTGTCGATAGGACATTAAATTCTCCAACTGACTCGTGTTTTTCCAGGTAAACCACTTAGGAGTTCTCATAAACACATGAGACAACTACCTTAATGGCGACTTACGTGTAAGTACTTCAAGACCCGGGCTTTATAGTTAACCACTATTAGGTCAATTATTGGAAATTAATTGTTCTTTCACACTGGTCATGTGTAGACTAAAATATGGAAAGATAGAGTCATTTTTCAGTCGGACTCTATCTTTCCATATTTTAGCCTACACACGAACAGTGTAAAATAACAATTAATTTCCACTAATTTACCTAATAGTGAGTAACTATAAAGCCCGGGCCTTGAAGTACTTACACGTAAGTCGCCATTAAAGTAGTTGTCTCGTGTGTTTATGAGAACTCCTAAGTGGTTTACCTGGAAAAACAGGAGTCAGTTGGAGAATTTAATGTCATATCGGCACGTTGGACATAGCAGCTCAATGGTCAGAGCGGCTGGACAGAAACCAGAAGATCCGTAGTTCAAATCCCGGCTATGGCATTGAATTTTTCAGTCTGACTCTATCTTTCCATACTTTAGCCTACACACCGCCAGTGTGAAAGAACAAGTAATTTCCATAACTAACCTTTCTCCATATAACTTAAGGCAGATTGGAGTTATTTTATGCAATAATCTTCCAACTTCTAACTAACCAACAGTTGAGTGATTTAACGTTACAATGGACTAACTGCAATCATATTTAATAAATAACTTAATCCTCATCCCGTCTTTTTTATTGTATTCCACTTCAGAGTCGCTGTTTCAGTTATAGAATGTGTTGGTTAAAACGTTTAATGCAAATGTAAGAAGTAATTTCTTTCAGTGGTCTGAGTGCTTTGAGAAACAATCAGTATTAAACAATTAAGCATTTCTCCGCAGAATTACATGCAGTTCACTACATGAATAATTACTTATGCATAATTAGTATTTGAGAGCAGCTTTTACCTTCAGCGTCAGAGGGTTCAAATCGAATAACTAATTGAAGTAGGCTGAAACTATCTATCTTCAAGATAATCGAGTAATTTTAAAATGATAATCCATAGACAAGACAGTCAAATAGAAACGTATGATACTAAGCAATCGTTGCCACTGAATTATTTCTCATGTTTTCTGTAACTTGTTTGCTTTTGCTCCGCAACAGCTAAATGATACCAATTTGACAAGACAACGATGAATTATATTATATCACGTTATAAAGAACATTAATATGTTTAGAAAACGTTTAGCAATGTTTACATGCGCTTGTCAAAATAGGAAAACTGGAGATAAATATGGAAAGATACGCATTCACAACATACGCGGAATGATTCATAAAATCTTTAAAAAATGGAACAAAAATACTATTATTTTAAAATGTTATAAAACTATACCATTTCCTATGTAGGTTTATAGGTAGGAAATTTGTATACTGACAAAGAAATGTAGTAGAATACAGGCTATGGAGATATTAAGATACACAGAAGCATTGTCTGGAAACAGAAGCACATAACTATGATCCGAAGGGTAAAAGAAATTTAAGGAGACCCAACAGTGAGGGCGAAAACGGCAATTTGCGAAAGATTATTTAATTCAACGTTTTTAGCCATCTAATAGATTTCAATATATGTGAATCCAGTTTCTTTTTCAATATGCTGGTCTTAGGAAGTTCAGCTTTTCTTTATTTCAGCAGTGAAAGAGCAATATCACTGGGTGAGTTAGTCGCCCCGAGATGAAAGCTATGTAATGGTCACGTCCCGCAGTAAGTTCGCACCTTGAAACGGGCGGTTCTGTTCCATGGAAAGGGTGCCGTCCGATAATTACCGCGTTTTCACGGAAGGAAGCCATTAGCGTGGGTGGCTAATGGTCGCTCTCAACAATACCTCATTATTACGTGGCCAATACCTTTCCAAAATATCTGAACAAAGGACTCGCTTTCCATCAGCGCAGCAAATGAAACAATTACACCGTTCTAAAATGGACGTAATTTTATGGAACCGTGGTTACAGTCTGCTAAAAAATGCCGCTTATGTGGGCAATCATCTTGGCATTGTTTCCCTCCAACAGAGCATTAAAATAGCTTCCAAATTTTATGGAACGTGATTCTGTAGCCCTAAAAAAGCATTTTGAGCTTTGGGAGCTCTTGTTGAAGTGTAAAATCCTGTTTTGATGAAATAAATCTCATAAAATATTGCATTAGATTTCCAAAGGTTTTTGACAAACAGAGATTGTGATAGAGGTGAAGTACACTCGCTTAAAATCATCTCCAAAGACATTCCTGCATCGTAGTAGACCACGGTCCACTGTGAGGACAGTCTGCAGTTAAGTTTTCTCTTCACAAGAAATACCAGTAAATCCAATGCAATCACCATAACTAGGAAAAGGATAGAAAAACTATCCAAACAAACTAACGCTTTCCATGACGTACTAAGCCAGTACAGTCGGACATAACCGTCTATGGCTACAATAAGCTGGAAAATTCTGGTTCTGATCTGGTATAGCGCCTCGCTAACTTCATCCAACAAAATGAAAGAAGAGAAAGAAATCATCACAGAGACAGTGTAGCTTTAATGAATATAGAATTGTCAAAATCCAATTGCTACTGATTATGCAATTGTTTTGTTTGGAACCTCTGTGTGCTATGTATAGCCAGAGAAATATTTTAATGTAAATAAATTAATGATGATGATGATGATGATGATGATGATGATGATGATGATGATGATGATGATGATGATGATGATGATGATGATGATGATGATGATGATGATGATGATGATAATAATAATAATAATAATAATAATAATAATAATAATAATAATAATAATAATAATAATAATAATAATAGAATCTTTAAAACATTATACTATTTCTTTAATAATTGCATAATACAACAAATCATTTCATGAAGCAGTTCAATAATTTATTTCTTTTGCCTTATGACACCTAAAATGGCATGTTCTGATTCCTTTATTATATATAATTTAGTTTGCAGCGTTGGCACTTCCATATTGCAGTATGATTATCTCTTCAGCAGTGAAATTTATGAGTGAGGTGGCTTTCTATGCCAAATCAGCCTAACACATTTTAATTGATGCCACAATGCAAATCAGTATGTACTTAGATCATATTTTTATTTTCTGTGCTGAAAGATGTAGTGAGTAGAAGAATAATTCATTGCATCCAAAAATTTGTCATAGATGAAGGTTTTGATTGTCTTTGGAGCATAAAAGTAAAAAATAAGAATACTAAAGGCATTTTAGAAAAAATGTTGAATGGTGCGTATGAGAAGGAGATGGAAGTCCTTATTCATCCTCCTTCTTCTTTCTTTTGTTCATAAAGAATGCATGATATTTCAAACATACAGTGAACCGCCCTTTGAAACATTTATTTACCGCTTTAGTTAACTATATTCTTCTTTTTGAATGAATAACTAAATGAAAGAATGAATTATTTTGCATATTCCAAAATTTTACAATTTACAACTTTTGGCTACATTTGTCTTTAGCTTGTTGCTACCTTGACTTACATGACACCCTGGTTTTCTGCTCTGCCAGGTAGCCTTTAACCTCCATGCCTCCTTGTTACTTAATTAGCCCCATTCTTCCCCCTCATCTTCCTTTCTTATATTTTTATACCTATAACTAATATAGAAACGTGCAATGAAGGTTTGTATAACATTATAGAAAATTATATAAATGGTATTTTTATTGGAAATTAATTGTACTTTCACACTGGCCGTGTGTAGGATAAATTGTGGAAACGTAGGGTCAGACTGAAAAATTCAATGCCATAGCCGGGATTTGAACCACGGATCTTCTGGTTTCCGTCCAGCCGCTCTACCATTGAGCTACTATGGCCAACGTGCCGATAACCTAATAACCTAATAGTGGTTAACTATAAAACCCGGGCCTTAAAGTACTTACATGTTGTAAGTCGCCATTAAGGTAGTTGTCTCATGTGTTTATGAGAACTCATAAGTAGTTTACCGGGAAAATACGAGTCAGTTGGAGAATTTAATGTCATATCGGCACGTTGGCCATAGTAGCTCAATGGTAGAGCGGCTGGACGAAACCAGAAGATCCGTGGTTCAAATCCCGGCTAAGGCATTGAATTTTTCAGTTTGGCTCTACGTTTCCGGTATTTTTATTAATTAAATTTTTACATTTACATTATAACACAACATATTGTTAACAATTTGCTCCTTCAGAGAATTTACAGTATCTTGAAACATGTGAATGTGTGTATATATACATATATTGAATGGAATACTATAATTATTGCAGGAAATAAATATTATCAAGACGGCGGCGAATATCTGCCCATCGACCACTGTGGCCTGAATTATCCCAACCCATCCCAAAGCGTCTTAGTTGCCTGCGGCGACACACAATAATGAGTCAAGGACAATCGCTGCGTGCCGCCACTAGTCGGGGAAATATGTAACCTTTACATCAGCCGCTCCCGTTTCGAAACCTTTCGATTTAGGTAAATCTGAAACAGTCTATTTCTATATTCTTCCAGAAGCATTTACTACTGGGATCCGGGGATATAAGGGAGTGCTAAAGTCAGCAGCGGTGTCCGTCAATCGGCCCGAGTTAGTGAGAAGTCAGTGCAACCAATCCAGTCGATCTGTGAGCACCGAAAGTTTACAAAGTAGTGCAATTTGGTGGTCTTAACAGAAGCTTAAGAAAACATTAGTGTTACGGAAATCAATATGCACTAGTTTGACTTAAAAATAGGTAAAACATAAACATAAGTGCAATTTAGCGATATGCCAACAGTGAATAAGGTGAGCCTGCCTCAGTAGCGTAGATGGTAGCGTGTCTGCCTCATGTTCAAGAGGTCCCGAGTTTGAATCTCGGTCAGGGTGAGTTACCTGGATAAGGTTTTATTCCGGGGTTTTCCCTTATCCTGTAAGACGAATGTCGGGTAGGTCTAAGCTTTGTGAACCCTAGACTCATTTGAACACCATTTCACCCACTCATTCATTGTCCGATATGACTTAACGTTGGAGGACGTAAATAAATAAATATATGCATGCATGAATACATACATGATGAATGAATAAATAAATAAATAACCATAAAGTGATTTTAGTAAAAAATGGTGTTGACACTTCGTTACAATAAAATATTTTATCACACAAATTATAATATTTCTGAACTGCATAATTTCAACAGAAATTTGAAATCTGTGGCATCTGTTTTAGGAACAATTAATTTTGTATTCAAATTAACTACTTGAAAGTTACACAAATCTCGAGTCGATTATTTAGTTCAGTCAAAGTAATCATATTTTAGGTGCTTATGCTGCTGTGGGGCAGCTATTAACGTCGATTTGTGCATTAGTCCGTAGGCACGCATGAAGCATCTCGCCAACCATTGTGAATACGAAATAAATATATAATTCACCTATCGTTGGAAGAAGCTTGTCGACACATTTGAACTTTGCTTCAAATCGTCATAAAATTAAGGCTTGTTTAGGTTCGAAAGCTTTCTAAAAGTATTTCAAGCTAGACTAATCGCTGGTTACGGGGACTTGAAGCACTTCTACAAAAGATTTAGTGAGCAATTTAGCATTCTTATTATAAAAAAGTGCAAATCAAGGTTGAGGTGATAATTATATAGGATTTGAAACCTTGCATGGTAACCAAATACTGCTATTAAATTATTACGAAATTGCAGGCAGAAATACATATACGCTTTCTTTATTTTTATTTACATTTATAGGGATTAGAAATATAATGGAACGCAGGCTGCGCCAAATCTTTGTATTCTTCATGTCAGGACAGATACTTCTGAATTAATATTTTAAATTCATAATTTAGAATGAAGCTTAAACGGTAAATCAAACATTAAACCACACGTTATATTAATTTAACGTAATATTCGGAAGGTATATTTAACATAATAATAGCAATGGAAACAAATCCTATTGGTTAAAGCATCTTAAAGCGTGAAATATAAAAATAACAAAAAATAAACAATGTACAAATGCTACCATTTAAAGCAAATTAAGCGGTAGTAATTAATTGTAAAAACTCATTTAGATTATGTATGTAGTATGTACATATGAAAGTTAAAGGTTATTTCCATTTTTAAAAAGTTGATATATTTAAATCTCCAATTATAAATTTCTAATGATAAAGTATAATTATAAAAGATACGTTTTGAATTAAGCTCCTTATTGCTTTGAAATAGTTTTCCGATATTATTTTAATGTAATTAAACTTTTGAGTACCATCAATATAATTATACATATTTTAAAAAATATGAATACTAGCTAAGCTACTAATAGTTATTTTATTTAGCAGAATTTGTTGCTCTTGTTCTGCTCAAATTTTATATTGAATTTATCCTCATGTTCAACAGTTTGTCTCAAAACACTAACACCACCAAAGAGTGATTATGTCTAAACTCTGGCAACAGAGACTGGGCTATTCTAAAACGCTCTTTACATCTGGGATGCAGCATTTGCCACTGCAAAGTCTTCAAAAGAACTGCATGCAAATAAAGAAAAGCGATGACGTCTTCTGAATGAAAGAAAAGTAAACGTTCAACTCCGAACTTTGTTCACCGTTTCTCTTTCGAATTCCCTTAGCTCTAGAAGCAGTAAATTCTCTTAATTCTAAACGCGCAGCTTCTTTCTCTTACTACTCCTTGCTCTTTTGTGCTTCTTCATCCTGTTTGTTTTCTTTTACTTCTTTCATCTCATCTACTTTGATTTATATCTCTATGTCGTTTATAACCTGTGTACGTGGTCGGATTTTTGAACTCGTGTTGCAGTGCTCTTTTCCCACCCATCCCAATTAACTGGCACATCGTTTGCAAAGAGAAAAAGGTCTAACAAAATTACCTTGGATTCTAAATTACTCCATTCTATTTCATGAAATATCTGGTGGGAATAAAGCAGCACATGAGATTAATGTAACCATTTATTAGCAGAAATGTACCCCTGGAACGTTCAAATAGATATACCCATTTTTCTAACTGAATTTTTATTTTAATTTTTTACCAGGAGCACTCTATTTTACTATCTAAGAGAGAAAATTAAGGGACAAGATTGTTCAAATGTAGCACATTCTATTAAGGCTCTGCATTACATTTATTGTATCTGCAGTAACATTTCAATAGAGAGATTACGTCTAAGGTACAACTTTCGTCCATTGTAATTTGTTTAAAACATTAATTTTGTTTTAACTAGTAGCTTCCCTGATATTTTTACTTGATATAAACTTGTTTTGCATTGTTTTACATTCGATTTACTTCATTGGGTTATCCTTTTTCATTTTCAACATTTTGCTCTCTAAATCATTTTGACTACTTAGCTCATGATCGCGATAATCAACACTTTCTGATAACTTATGTTCCCTAACGATCAGTATTACCAATATAAATTCAGTTGCCGGTTTCAGTGTTAAAATTCGCAGTACGAATATATCTCTACACGTAAATTCTTTGATCAAACTGTCGATACAGAGACAATCTTAGGTGTCGCCGACCGGCAACCGACTTCACTGGAGGAGGAAGTAGTTCATTAGAACCGTATCATCCTACCATGTAACGCCGAGACACCCACCAGCACTTCTACCCTCAAAGAGACCACCAGATGAGAGATGATGTGAAATGATAATGGATATGAAATGAAGGGAGAGGAAATTCGGGGTATATAATTAACCTACCCAGCATTAGCCTGACTAAAAATATCCATGGGACAGATAGGTCGGCCACGGGAATCGAATCCGGGCTTCCAGAATGTGCGCCACAGACGAAACCACCTGATCCATACGACTTGCTAAGTTGAATATAAATATGACACTTCTACTTCACTCACCTCCGCTTTTCTTCTCTATCTCTTTTCCTTCCATCGCTTCTTTTTTTGTAATGTCCTCAAATGTAGGTCATACCAGGTGATGAATGCTCAAATGAACCCGGTCCATCGCGCTTAGAGTTACCCAACATTAATCTTTTAGTATGTGGAAAGAAAAACCTGGAAAAACAAACCTGGCCGAGATTCAAACTCGGCACCTATTAAATGTGAAGGAGACTCGTTACTTTTACACTACAGAGGCGTGCTCTCCATTTCTCTCTTTGCCCCTCTCTGTGCACTTTCCCCTTTCTTCTCTCCTTTTCCACTCTCCTCTATGTGCATCTTACGTAACACGTAAGGCGTTGAAAGCGGTAAATGCTTTTTTCAAAAATGTTAATACAAATAAAACCAAAAGTAAAGATTTAGTTCCCACATAAACGTAGTATTTTTCAGTTTACTGGTAATAAGCTCGAAATTATTGACAGTTCACTTATGTTGTCAGTAATAGTGGCGAAAAATTCAAGTTAAATAATTAAACATCTATTGTATTGCCATTTTGTAATTAAGAAGACTTATCAGGTGCATTCTACTTGTATAATTTTCTAATATAGCCTTAAAAGAAATATTAACAATAAACGACATTTTAAATTTTATTTTGCTTTTGCTGTTGCTTTTCACCTTTCATTGGAACTACGAGGATGGGTCAAAAAGCAAAGCCTCCTATTTTTTTTCTCTTTTAATTGCCAAGAAAATTGAATCCAATTTATATAGCTTGAAAACTACAACATTGACTATTAATCCATCGCTATTCAATATAATCTCCGTCCTTTGCCTCAGTTTTTGTCCACCTTTTAATTAGGGCATGTATTCCAGTGTGGTGAAACACACGGTCTTGCTTCCTAAGCCATTGACGCCCGCACGTTTTCACAGCCTCCTCATCTTCAAAATGAATCCCACGATGAGCTTCATTTAGGGGCCCGAACAGATGGAAGTCTGATGGTGCCAGGTCAGGGCTACATGGGGCGTGAGGTAAGACTTGCCATCCCACTTTCTGAATTTCTGCAGTGGTGTAACGGCTGGTGTGTGGTCTTGCATTGTCATGCAAAAGGAGAACATCCACCATAGTTTTTGTTGGGTGAACTCGGCGAAGACGTGCTTTCAGCTTTTTGAGAAATCTGACGTATTGTACAGAATGTATTGTGCATCCCTGCTCCAAAAAATCAATCATAAGCACACCCTCTGCATCCCAAAACACTGTTGCCATAACTTTCCCTGCCGACCGCTGTGTTTTTAATTTGTTTTTTCTTCGGTAACGTTGTGTGATGCCATTCCATTGACTGCCTCTTTGATTCAGGTTCAAAAAAATGAACCCACGTTTCGTCTCCAGTAACAATTCTTTCCAGAAACTCCACTCCCTCCAAATTGAAGCGCTGCAAGTGTTCGGAGGCAATTATTTTCCTTGTTTCTTGTTTTGGGCGGTTAACATTCTTGGTATCCAACGTGAACAAACTTTTGAGTAACCCAGTTGTTGAATAATCGTCATCACACTGCCTTTACTGAGGGAGGTAATGCGTCAAATTTCACCTGTCGTTACCCGGCGATCACCACGAATGATGTCATCGACTCGCTGAATGTTGCATGGAGTCACTGCAGTCACCGACCTGCCGCTTCGCTTTTCATGGTGTTTGCCCTTCAGCTTCGTTACAGCTATTTTGCAAGAGGATGCAGTGCTGCCACCTGTTGACTTAGGAAGTTACTACTGCAGGGGATTGTAGAAGAGGGTTTGAGGAAATGCGCCAACTTCAAAGTTTTCAAATAACTTACTTATTTAAGGGAAAACATTAGGAGGAATTACTTTTTGACCCATCCTCGTACTATTTTAGACAAAGTAAGGATAGTGAAGAAGGTAAGGTATGCCAAATACATGGTATGCTTCATATTAAATATACCTATTTTATAAAAATCAGATCAGCCAGTGTAGGTGCAAAGAATAAAGTAATGGGCATTAAGATTCTCTCTCTCTCTCTCTCTCTCTCTCTCTCTCTCTCTCTCTCTCTCTCTCTCTCTCTCTCTCTCTCTCTCTCTCTCTCTCTGATAGGTTATTCATCTGAAAGCAAAACTTATCACAATCACTTCTGTTACAGTTTTATACGAGTATCAAAAGTCGTTTATCGTCAATCTAATGATCGTTTTTAAGATTTTCACCAATTTGGTAACAGTCCTATTGAAATGAACTTTCATTAGACAAAGTACAAGAAACTTTAATAATATTCGTTTTGCAAATGTTTTAATGTTAATCATTTTATGCAATGTTAAGGAACCGTGCCTATGTACAAATTTAATGAGGAATATCTTTGGTGCAAGTTACAGTATACTTTAAAGGACTAAATTGCTTTATGTCATAGCAACGCTTATGTGTATTTATGTAATGCAAGAAAAAATGTATACGTACATACATATATACCGTTTGAACAAAGGAAAAAAAATAGCAGCTTGCAGAAACAAAGCTCCCCAAGCAGAATTTAGAAAACAACACTCTACATTAAACCAGATTTTTATATGTGTCACATCCTGGAAAAGTTTTATGAGTATGTCAGACAGCTTCATCAGCTGTCTGTAGATTTTAAACAGGCGTATGTTAGCCTGGACAGAGCTAAAATTTATTAAACAATGAGAGTTCGGAATACCACCGAAACTGTTGAGATTGACAAGTATGACTGTGGAATTGACAAACTTTAGGTTTAGAATGGAACAAGATTTATCAGGTATATTTACCGTGGAGAGGGGGTTGAGACAAGGAGACGTGCTATCCACACTGCTGTTTATTTTAGCACTGGAAAAAGTAATCCCACAATCACCTATAAAACCTGGAGGAACTATAATTTCCAGATCAGTGCAAATAGTGGCATATGCTGACGATGTAACAATTCTCGCAAGGAATATAAGAGCTCTTGAGGAAAGTTATGTAGTGTTGGAAGAGAAAGCACAGGATCTAGGATTGCTAGTGAACGTTAGTAAAACCATATATATGAAGATGGGAGGTGATGGAGATGCAAGAAGAAGAGAATCTACGGTAAAATTACACGAGAAAGAATATCAAAGAGTGGAAAAATTTAAATACTTGAGATCTATAGTAATAGTAGATAACAAAACATCAGTGGAAATTCAACAAAGAATAGCAAGTTGTAACATGTTACTATGTCTTGCAGAATATGTTTAAATCAAGGAACGTCAGTAGGAATACTAAAATTAAAATATATACAACTGTACTGAGAGCAATGGTAATGTATGTTTCAGAAAGTTGGGTGTTGACAACCAGAGAAGATAGTGGTTATTACGGTGGGAAAGGAAGATTTTGAGAAATATATTTGGAGCAATAAGGGACTTGGACGGATATAGAATGCGGACTAACTTGGAGTTACAGTGCCTATTTGGACAAACAAATATAGCAGTAAACATTAAACAAGGAAGAATAAGATGGATTGGAATAAGGTGGATGTGCAGAGAATGCCGGAAACTAGTGTGGATATTCATAGGAAAGCTGGATGGCAGAAGGAGAAGAGGAAGACACAGGAAAAGATGGGTAGAGGATGTAGTAGAGGACTTGAGAAAGCTGGGGTTAAAAGGCTGAAGAAGACAAGCAGAGGACCGAGTAGAATACAAGAGGGTGGTTAGGGAGAGGGTGGTAGGGAGGCCAAGGTCCTACATGGCCCTAATCCAACTATCATCATCATCATCATCATCATCATCATCATCATCATCATCATCATCATCATCATCATCATCATCATCATCAGAAACAAAGTTCAATTTGGAAAGCATCGGATGCATTTAACTCTACTTTCACAATATACGCTTTGGAAAGGTAGAGTCAGACTCAAAAATGCTATTTGAATTTCAGTTATGGTCTTGAAGCTTTCAGTCCAACTCTACATTTCCATACTTTGGCCTACACACGGCTAATGTGAAAGAACAATTAATTTTCCCAATATGCGCTTAATACCACATTGGCTTCATTTCAAATCTATATGATGGATAGGGAGATGCATAATGGCTTGACCGTATGCATGGTAGCCGAGCGATAAAATAGATGTGTCTCGTAAATGAACCAGCATGATTTCGAATCCTTGATGTGCATGTTTCTTTTTATTATTGTTACTTTAATAGCAATGCCTTATGGTTTTCTTGCAGAAGATATATAATAATATTTTAAACACATTCCTTTATAAAAACGCAAGTAACGTATTCTTTTCGTTTTCAAAATATATGCAATGTTATTAGAAAATTACTTTATATTGGTTGTGTAAGCACTCGGGCTCGTTCATCTGTTTTGAATGGTACTGGCATATAATGCAAAGTATACTCTCGTGAAAATTTCATTAGGCATTTGGTCTCATCCATGTCCCGCAGAATGAGGACAGTAATAGAAACAGCGGATTTACATACCCAAAGCAAAACTAATTTCAATTTTTATTTGATTTTACATATAGGAATAGTATACTTATTTATTTCATTTAGTTTAAAAACATTAGTGTGTTTCAGTTTTCATGTGCGAGGACAAATTTCATTAAATCAAGTGAATCCCAACAAATGGAAGTCAGGTATATTATAATGCGCGTTACATATTTTGCATTTCTACAATTATAAGAATTCAAAATGATGTTCGGAATTTGCACCTTTGTAGGTCTAGCACCTATATACTCGGCTATCAGTGCACGTTTAGCACGAGACTCGTAACAGTTAAGAGTCAATTATTAGACTCAAATTTTCGCACGTATTACAGCGCTAGAAAAAAGGAAGGATTCAATATGAGTATGCATGAAGCATATAAAACAATACACAATGTGTGAACATTATTATTATTATTATTATTATTATTATTATTATTATTATTATTATTATTATTATTATTATTATTATTATTATTATTATTATTATTATTATTATTATTATTATTATTATTATTATTATTATTATTATTATTATTATTATTATTATTATTATTATTATTATTATTATTATTATTATTATTATTATTATTATTATTATTATTATTATTATTATTATTATTATTATTATTATTATTATTATTATTATTATTATTATTATTATTATTATTATTATTATTATTATTATTATTATTATTATTATTATTATTATTATTATTATTATTATTATTATTATTATTATTATTATTATGAGAGGATTAAGTAGGACGAAGCTAAAGAGACGCGTTCCGTAACACTACTGTAAACCACATACGTTTCCAGGGTTTGCAAACCCTTTTTTTTTTTTTTTTTTTTTGTTCAGTTGCTGTCATAGGGTGTATATACACACATTTATCGACTTATATGTACCCACTGTAGACATTTTGAAACTAACATGTGGGCTGAGAATTATCTCAATGGCTGCAATAATTTCTGAGGTCACATCCAGATATACTTTTTTTCTCTCTTTATAAATTAGTCCACTGTGAAGTTGACGGCTTGCTACAAATAATTGAGAATAACGACTTCTAACATTGCACATCATCTGGCTCAGCTCGTAAACATGCTAAATAAATTAATGGTTCATGTGACCTCGCATTTTAGGAAGGGAATCTCTTCTCAGCGTTTACAGAAGTTCAAGTCAGATATTGTTTTAGTGTTCCGCAGTTGCAGACACAAAAACCGACTGTATTTGGGCATCTAGGGTATTGGCACCATCTATCTTTTGTTGACAACCATGCAGCAATAACAGCAAAGGTCCAAACTCAAAATAACTCTTGCGCTGACTCAACTTTACCTAATTACCGAGACTGAGCGACACGCACTGGGGTGAAAATTAATTTAACACCCTAAATCTTGAGGCACGGAGAAGGGGAAAAAACCTCAAGATGCACGAGCTACCACAGCCAAGAAGGGAAGGAGAAGTTTGCGAGGGAAGGAAGTTGTCCGCGGCGTCGCCTAGTGGAATATAAATGAAGCTCAAGGAGTATTTACATTATCCCCAGCAATTGATTATCGGGGATCTGCTTTCATAACGAATCTATTTGTGTGGTGAGGAGCTCTTTTTTAAGCTGGAAGATATCAGACGATAGTATGCAAAGTACGAGGATGAACAGTAGGGTGTTGAAATTACTTTGCAACTGATTCTTTACACTTAATATAAAACGTGTGCTGTATTCACTCGAATTTCTCTGCCCACTGTCATTCATATTGTACACTGGTGGAAAAAATGCAACACCATCAAAGATTGCTTAACTTTTATAGCATTATATGATAAATATAACTTTATTACCGATACTATAACTCCTCAATATCCACATTCTATGCCTATATGTCAATGAACACAGTCCTGAAGAGTTGTACTTTTTCGGCCAGTGTATAAAGGCTATTAAATTGTCTTACAAAAGCTTAGCTATCTACATCGTGTAAGACAAGATAACTTTTGCTAGAAATTTTAAACTTTCTCCGTGAAACAACTGAATAGCGCCAGTGTTTTAAAAATGGCAGTGTTAAAATAATAAAGTCAATAACAATGATTCCTCGAAATTTACTTAGTACTAAAGAGTGTAGAGAGTAGCTGTTGTTGAGAAAACACAACAGTTCGTTTACAACACAATAAAATTGTTAGAGATTTAAATGAACTATTCCTGCATTATTTGTTATCTATTGCATGCGCCCCACGTTTTTAGTTTTAAGTTTTAAATCTCTTAAGTATTTTCAAAGCTATAAAACCTCCACCATTACAAATTTTTAGGATAATCCATATGGGGTTCGAATTATGTATAGGGATTATGTGTGAAACAAGGTAAAATTATTTCACAGCTTTAAGTCAGCTTTAAAGACTTTTATTTTTTTGAATTCAATAATATTTAATCCCTCTGTCCAAAGAATATTGTATTCGTTTCAGTCCCTTGCAGGAAAAGTGCTTTTGACGATGGCCACTAAACATGGCGAGGAATACGAAAAGTAAGGAAAATTAATTGTACTTTCACACTGGCCGTGTATAGACTAAAGTATGGAAATGTAGAGGCAGACTGAAAATTTCAATGCCATAGTCGAGATGTGAACCACGGATCTTCTGGTATCCGTCCAGCCGCTCAAACCATTGAGCTACTATGGCCAACGTGCGGATATGACATTAAATTCTCCAACTCACTGGTATTTTTCCCAGTAAACAACTTAGGAGTTCTCATAAACACATGAGACAACTACCTTAATGGCGACTTACAACATGTGAGTAATTGAAGGTCAACTAATGGAAAATTAATTGTTCTTTCACACTGGCCGTGTGTAGGCTAAAGGTAAAGTCAGACTGAAAAATTCAGTATAGATACAAGTCAGTTGGAGAATTTAATGTCATATCGGCACGTTGGCCATAGTACCTTAATGGTTAGAGCGGCTGGACGGAGACCAGAAGATCCGTGGTTCAAATTCCGGGTATGACATTGATATTTTCAGTCTGACTCTAACTTTCCATACTTTAGCCTACATACGGCCAGTGTGAAAGAACAATTAATTTTCCATAGTGTTTAACCATAAAGCCCGGGCCTTAAAGTACTTACAAGTTGTAAGTCGCCATTAAGGTAGTTGTCTCATCTGTTTAGGAGAACTCCAAAGTGGTTTGCCGGAAAAAATACGAGTCAGTTGGAGAATTTAATGCCATATCGATGGTTATAGCGGCTGGACGGAGACCACAAGATCCATGGTTCAAATCCCGGCTATGGCATTGAATTTTTCAGTCTGACTCTACCTTTCCACGAAAAGTAAGGTTTGCTATGTGTAGGTCACGATAAATTTGTGTATGACTAATGAGTATATTACCAATTACACAATTTTCAATGCACTTAAGTCGTCCTCGTGGTAGAGAGGTAAAATGTTAGCCTCTAGCTTCCTTCAATTCCGCTGGAAGTGATTAATTTTTTTTCAAGCGTAGAAGTCCTTGGTATAGCTTCCATCGAAAAGGAAATAAAGCTGTCTCCTATCCTCAAGCTCGATAAAGAGGCCTCTGAGCAAATATAAGCGGTCTTTCACGAACATTATAGAATGAAACACTGAAAAGCACAGCACTTAAAGAGCGTCCACAAATGTAAGCTCAACTTCATGAAGTAAAGGACGCAGATGGGTAAAGCAAGTTGGATTACCAGTTTTTACACTGTGACGTCGCAGATAACCATCCCCTAACTCTTAGAATCTGTTACGGTGTGTAATTCAAGCACAAGATTGCAGTTTACCTTCCATCATAATTCATGGCCACTGTTGTTTAAGTTTAATTATTTACGATGTCCGAGTACGGTAACTGCTTAAGTATTCGTATACCAGTTTATTAGGAATTGCACTGCTGCGGGTCATAATTTTTTACTTCGTTTTTACGGAATGTTCAACTTTTTGAACCATGCAACAATATGGGCAGTGCCATTACCTTATAAAGCTGTTTGATTTTCTTCTAATAGTTTTCGGGTTTATTTTTAATGTATCACATACGTATTAGTAGTAGAAATTTAAGTTCACGGATCTTATTTTTATATCCTATCTCCTATCTCCTCCTCGTCATAATCACCGTTATATCACTGTTATCTCCTTGTTACTGTGATGTCCTGCTGAGGATTCTGAAATGGTGCTTGTTTCAAAGTACTGTTTTAACATTATGTTAACTAATTTCTGAAGAATTTTGAAGCACTTAGATACGACCTTTTGGGAACTTCTTATTTTCCATTTACCTCTTTGCTTCGTCCGGTGACAATAATGCCTTCTGTCACGAAAACTCAAATGAAAGGACATCTTATTTTCAAAATTATCATATATTCTGCAATATAGTTAATATAAACCATTGATAATATAATTATAATTACAAATAATTAAGTCATTTAACTCTCTGAGTTAAAGCCCTAACATCTCACGTTAATTATCTTAGGTTAAATGGCTCCGTGATAAATATTTGCACCATTTTGGTTACAAATTATAATCATGTTTCCACCGCACATCCTTCAACGTTCCTGGATGTTTTCTATAAAGCTGGATTAACCATAATTGAAATACAGAAATACACAGACACAGCAAGCATCGAATCAACGAGCTATATTTAAATGCTTGCGTAACTAACGACATAGCGTATTCCAGAGGAAACGCCCTGTTTACAGAGAACATTTCTACCGATAATTAATTCCGATGCTTTTGAAGTTGTAAAATAGCGCAGCTTACAATGCTTTTTATTCCAGTAATTACCTGCGAACTTCATAACCATGTTACATCAAAGTTCTAGCTTACGTCAGCTTTTGCAAGGGTAGTAGTATCTTAATTAATATTCGTCTCTGAGAGATTAAATAACACGTATTTTCCAGATATTCGATGTGCAGAAGCATA
This sequence comes from Mantis religiosa, assembly GCA_030765055.1. Taxonomy (NCBI): domain Eukaryota; kingdom Metazoa; phylum Arthropoda; class Insecta; order Mantodea; family Mantidae; genus Mantis; species Mantis religiosa. The sequence continues at coordinate 177,158,677 of CM060947.1, read as the reverse complement.
GCTTTCAATTTCCACTTCTCCTCTGTGATAAGTTTATTTGAGGAAAGCCAGAATATTAATATATCTACCCTAGAGGTCTATAGACTTTGATCATGTGCAGCCAACTGTAATTCATTTTAAAATAACCGTACATACGTTGTAAAAAAACTATTATGAAACTTCAAAACTAAATTATAGAAAGAGCTGAGACTTTATTTCTCCTTTTAATGTATCCTTTTTGGAAGTTATGATCGAATTAATTACTTTATGTCAACAAAGCGAGCAGATTATTTTAGATATCACTATAAATGTTTGGTTTACGAGATGTTGCATATTAACTGTTTTAATCTCGACGCGTTAGCTACTTTTATTTATTTCTCAGGTTATTTATGAAATTATCTAATGATCTAAAACATGTTTATAGTGACTACTCCGTTCGGTCCTTTATAATGGTGATCTAGCAATCCTGACCATTGTATGTGGAGGAAAACTGCCCGATATTCACACAAAAGAATGTGATGGAATTTCACGACAATCATCCAAGTTCTGGAAATGCCCCATAGCCCTTAAGAACCTTTGTTGTTGAAGGAATGCAATGTCCCAATAACCTTTAAATAATTACAATAGTTAATTTTTAAAACAACTTTTTGATATTAAATAACGTATAAACCATACAATTGCAACATAATATAGAAATCTTAAACATGCGCAAATAATATTCCGTAATGCCCAGCACCAGTGCCTAATGATCCGAAGTTGCAGGTCCAAACCCATTCCAGACGATGTGCGTGAAGGTGACAATAGATTTAGGGACATGTTAAAGAACTGCGGGATGAAATTACGGCACACCGCCGGGGCTGAAATGATAGCGTCGTTAACAGCTAAAGATTTATCTCACTTTCTTCTCGGGCAGCCAGCCAGGAGAAAAGATGATAAGATATCAACGTTTCGGGAGTGTACATCTCTCCCATCATCAGAATATTTATAAAAGGTTATAACCACAAAACATATACTGTATATAACACAACTATAAACAAAGACAAAACACTATCAAAATTCGCATTACTGTTTTCAGTAAATTAAATGCCAGATCAGGAGATGGCGGGAGTATAGAAAATTGTGTTAAAGAAACGTAACTACTTAACTTGAGTATCAAACTGTATTGAACTTTGCTTCTTAATTCGATGGATTTCAATTTTAAGGCCGGTTTCCACGAGGAGCTGAACTGAAATCCAGCATCACCATTAAGCGTGCTCCTTTCAGAGGAAATCGCCAAAGCCTCCTTAATTCTCCGCTCCCAGTAACTGTTGCATTTTGCCAACAACAATGGTTGTCTCCCAAAAATTGGCTCTATGGTCCTTATCAAAGAAAATCCTGCCAGCCCAGACATTTTATAAATATCCTGATGATGGGAGAGATGTGCACTCCCGAAACGTTGATATCTAATCGTCTTTTCATCTGGCTTGTTGCCGGAGAAGAAAGTGAGCATGTTCTTCGCCAGGAAAGCTTCAGGTCTTATTTTAAAGATTTATCTATTTCTTGCAATGAATTGCAACCGGATTTTGATGTTATACTCTTAGGATTGGAACAGATATTTGAATTATAGAATAGGTAAGGACTATTTTGTATTTTATGGAATCCTCGACTAAAACTCAGGGTTTCTTCAAAAACAAATTCTTTTATAGCATCATGTCTTTGTATTCAAGTACAGCGCCGTTATAAAAGCGTTTAAAATTTTAGCAATTTGTGAAATGAAATTAGAAATGTTTCATAGCACAATGGTAATTTGAAAGATTTCGTCACAATTTCCATTTCGTCACAATCAGCGTGTATGTTAAATAGGATACAAAATTAATAACCGATGTACTAATTATATGTGTAATATACCAGCAATTTAACACCAATAACTATATTTTTCTCTCTGTCATTGAATCCAATATAAAATTCAATCTAATATAGTGGAATCTGATCTAGTATAATCATATATCTATCTACGTTACAAAAATTTACTTTTCTAAAAAAATTCAGAAAAGCCCTGTTTCATTTAGATTACTTAGAGCTATGTAATATTCTGTTAGCCTATCTTGGAATAGTGTAAGTTTCTTATAGCTGGGTAGTTTTCAACTTAATGGAGCCTGCCAATCGAGTATCATTTGTGCAATTTTCATAATTGTTTCAGACACTATAAACCTAGTTAAGTTTAGTCTCTTGTTTCTGTTCTGAACGGTAAGTATTTATTTTAGCATAAAATGAGCGCACCATTGATTCTCTTGATACCCTATTTATCTATGCAATTATAAAAGTCGGAAAAGAAACTGTTAAAGAAAAGAAACGTCTAAATTATATTTTGAGGAGTGCCGGCTTTCTATTTCGTTATAAAGTTTAAAACGATTTAATTAGTACTAAACATATGGCAACAAGACATAAATGTGATCAAACAGTGGAAGGAAGCTGGTTTTCAATATTTATCCTTTGAATAGGATAGGAGATATTTAAATTGTAAAGTTACATAACAACTCTCCACATCTCTTCAAGTGTAAAGCTCTTATGTTTAATTTTAAACCCCAGAGCTGTGTAATTATAGTCGAACACGAAATTATAATTTTCTGAACATTAATAATGGAGATGTTAGTTAACCCACTAAATACTTCACGGAATCCTATACTGATGACATAAGAATCTACTGACCTATATAAAACTATGTTAAAAATTCTGGCTGCAGTGAGGTCGATATGGATGCACGCAGGGGAATTCCTGGAAAACACCCGTCCCAGGAAAAGCAGTTCCTTTCCTGGTTGTCCTTATATACATTGACTACTTCATTTAGTTAATTGTTTTCAGGGATGAAATAAGGGTGAAAGGGAGTAAGTTCTTATTTAGCATGTGTTTGGTGATACCTACATTTTTAATACTAAAACGCATTCTATAACAAAAGAAATAAAGAAAATATAACCGTAAATCACAGAAAACGTGAATTTTTTTATCTGTAAGCACTAATAGTTAGTTTTAAGCTAAATATACTCTATTTTCTTTCTTACTAATGGGTAGTAGTCATATGTACATACACGGATTTCAAATACTAAATCATTCCACTATGTATGAATGGATTAAATTATTGCAGTTTAAATAATTTTACAGCACTATCTGGGAGAATTATTACAATAACCAAGTTGAAAAAATAAAAGTCAACAGGTAAGTTGAATAAGAAAATTAAATATTATAAAAATACGGTTCAAACACCAAGGGACATTAATTTAATTTCTATTTACATTTCTCTATCTAGTCATAAGCAGAACTTTCACTGTCCTTCATCCGCCTGTCAGTAGCCAGTAGCATGCCTATGGCCAGGAATATGATACCTTGAACTGTAGAAAATGTTTTACCTTCTATTACTTTCTACAGCTACAAACAAATAGTACGATCAATAAAGATGATTTTTTTCTTTGGTATGGAACTCATCTATACAATATCTGAGACATAACGAGCTATTACGCTGGTCACATACCGAAAACTAAAACTTAAAAGTGCCCTTCAATAACTATTCATAATATATGCCGAATATAATTGTTGATTCTGAACAGCAACAATCACATAAATTAGTGGGAGACTAATTAGGCAGAGTCTACATTCTTGGCATTCTGCAATGTACATTTTCAATACCTGACGCCAGTTAGATACTAAATCCAAGGAAAAAACGACTACATTTGTCAGTTTTTTCCAAAGTGTGATATTTACTCAGCCTATTCTTAGGTAGCCTATTGAAAGTTACGAAACACGCTATATATAATCAATCAATATATCTACTTAGCTTTAGTTGTTCCCACAGCCGCACTAATTTTCTAAAGTAGAGCCACGACGTTGGGACGTGTAAATGAAGATTTATGCAGCAAATTTTACTTGATCTTATGTTTATGTTGAGCCGAACACACTCTTAACGAGCTAACTTGACCCAAGGGGTACTTGCTTCTGTGAATCTAGAGAAGATTTATAATCTAATTGTGCAACTAGTACAAAAAGTCGTTGAACTGTTATTTGTTGCTCTTATGAGACAAGTGAATCTACAGTGCAAAACTCTTAGTCGCAAACGACTCCTAGGGGAACAAAAAAGTTACAAAATGTTTTTGAAGTTGAATTTAAAGCAGCGTAGTATATTTGTGTTATGTCGTTAAGATACTATTCTGTTAACTCTACTATGATATGCACTGAGTTTGTAAAACATACAGTATTATTTGCAGAAAGTGTATGTTTATTGTAATGACATATTGCTCATATTTCGATGCACATGTTACATAGAAACATCGACCACTGAGCTGATACTACTATGGGCCCGTAAATATAAGCAGGTGACAAATTTGTACCTGGGTTAGAATTGTAAAATTTGTGATTTGAATTGTAAGAAAGTATTTATGCGGCAGTACAAATAAACTAACCTAAACATAGATAAATATTTCTTATGTATTAAATGAACGAACAGTTTCGTTATCGGTTAGATAAGGATCGGAGGACGTTATGAAAGATTTTTTTTCTTCTATTAATTGTCAATAAGAGTTCACAAGTGTTACTAAAACTAATTTTATACTTTATGGACGAATTTTTCTAAATGATTTGGTTTAGGCAGTAGCTCGTGTTTGGATTTGCATTAAATTTATCACACTGATCAGATTATTAGTGTACATATCGCTTACCTAAGGTAGAGGAAGTAATGCATTCAATCTAAGCATGTGATCAAGCATCGTGATCAGAAATTACTCTTTAACGATTTTATCAGAAACTACTGCAGCTCCCGGAAGCCAAAACAATGGACCTTAATATTCACATGAATGCATTTGACATTGGAAGTTAAGTGAAGATTTCTTTATAATTATGAAATTTGTCTATATTTTTATTTTCTCAAAACGGTTGCGCTTAGGATATGATTAATTAAAAAGCGTCACCACAAGCCGTAATGCTTGTTATAACCTTGTCACATTAACACGTACTTTTCCCCTATTCTCCTGATTGGAAAATTTATACCTTGTAAATTTTGATAAGATGGCTTGCTTCATAAGTTATTGCTCTTTTTTGTTTTAAGTGAACATTCATGTACAAAGTTTTGTATGTTTATACATTATTTGTTCTTCTTAAGACAATAAAATGAAGTGCCAGGTTGAACATGCTTTTTGCTTATAAAAAGCCACACACAGAACTTATGGGCCAACCTATTAGATGCATACAGTCATCATCTTGAGGGGCAGATTATAACGAAGGTTTTTCGTAACTGCTTGCTGATACAATTTTATATAATTATTTGGCATGACTCCACAATCAATTCCAGCCAATGAGAGGTGACAAGTACCCGTCGCAGTTATGGAGAAAAGTTACATGTTACTGTGTTTAAATGACAATTTTACATGTTCTCTCATGTCCTTTGAGGCGGTCCGGCCGGTATAGACCATGTCGAGCTCTCCCTTGTGCTCAACGCCTCACAATTAAGGATTGGTGGCGTGCGGAGTTTAAGGAAAGGGAGTTATACGAAGTTATACGAGGGCTGTTCAAAAAAGAATGACCATAATTTTTTACGGTCATAATTTTTCGCACTAAAATTCAATCTTATTATATTCCGTTAGCTTAATGTAAAACAAAACGCCGTAGTAGTTTCATTGTTCGTACTCTTCGTTCCCGCCTGTAAGAACCAGGCAAGTTCAGACATGTTCAGTATCACCTACCACTGCAATGGAGGTAACACGCGAGTAACAATATGCGGCTTTGAAATTCTGCTTTCGTCTCAACAAATCTTCAGTTGAGGCCCATACAATGTTACAGGAGGCCTATGAAGAGTCTGTTCTTCCCTACAGCACAGCTCGAAGGTGGTTTAAAATGTTAAAAGAGGAGTGACATCTATCTCAAAGGAAGGCGGACCCGATGCTCCAGTTACTGCCCTTACGGAAGAACTTATCCACACTGCTGCTGCCATTGTGAAAGAGGATCGACAAATTACCTTAAGCCAACTTTCTGAAATACTGAACATGCCATTGGGTGCCACACACTCACGTTGGTGACAGAAAGATTACACATAAGACGTGTTTGTGCGCGATGGGTTCTAAGACTGTTGATTCCCGAACAAATGGACTTTCGCCTGCAGGTCTGCATGCAGTTAAAGTTGATGTTAGAGGAAGATCCGGAGTTTCTTTCAAACGTAATCACTGCTGATGAATCTTGGCTACATCATTTTGATCCTGAGAGCAAACAGCAAAGCTCAGTATGGAAATCTCCTTCATCACCAACCTCCAAAACAGCAAAATTGGTTGCTTCTGCTGGGAAAGTTATGGTCGTCCCATTCTTTGATATTCATGGGATGCTTTATCAGCATGTTGTACCTGCACACACATCACTAACTGTACGATACTATAGGGATGTCCTGAAAACATTGCAAGTCCATATCAGGCGCAAAAGACCACATTTCCGTGAAGCAGGCTGGATGCTTCACCACGATAATGCGCGGCTGCATATTGCCAATTTTGTTGCTGAATATTTTGCAAAAAAATAAACGTGAAGTGCATCTCTCACCCTCCCTATAGTCCGGATTTAGCCCCATGTGACATTTTCTATTCCCTAACTTGAAGAAGCGCCTTCGTGGGAGGCATTATCCATCATCAGAAGCAGTGGTGAAGGCTGCGGAGGCGTTTTTGAAGGATCTCTCAAAAATGGTTTCCAGCATGTCTTTGAAAACTGGCAGAAACGCTGGGACAAGTGCATTGCATTCAGGGGAGACTGTTTTGGGAAGGAACATGAAAATTATGAGGATGTGTAGAGGTTAGTTGTAAAAAAATTTGTGATCATTCTTTACTGAACAGCCCTCGTACAAGATATTCCGCAGAGTGCGCTAAGAAGTGCTATTGGGTTGAGAGAGATGTGCAAAGCTACTATATATGTTTTTTTTTTATTTCAACATGAACGTTAATTACATTCTACAAAATAAAACAAGTCGGCAAATAAATAAGCTAAAAGCTACTGTTTATACTTGGGCGTTGTGTTTGATGTTCGAAGAACGTTAATACATCTGTTGGAATGTACTTAGAAAATAAAAAGAAGTAAAATTCGATTAGAACAAACAACCAGCATATTTGAATTTAAATGTAAATAGAGTACCTTACCATTTTATATCTCTTCGCCATAAAATGATAGGTAGGAAAGCATAGCATAATACTCATTGCATGTGTACACATTAACTGCAATAAATCCGCCATTCTTTTCAAATAAACATTTTAAAATATGTTGGGATTCTACTAACTCTTTTGTTGCCTTTATTTTTAATACCGAGAACAAATAAAGTGCATGTCCATAATTCCGTGAGCGAAAGAAAGTAAGGAATTTTTTTGTACGAGAATATTATTCAGGAAACCTAAAACGTGTTTTTTCGTTAAAATCCCGACGTCGAATTTTAAAGTGAATGTAGAACTCTTCTGCCTGTTGTGTACTTGTTCAAAGGTAATAAATACAACTGCACACTTTTGCAATATTTGTTTGCCTCTCAGTTCCAGTTACAGGGGACCTAAATACTACTCAAAAGTCCATATAAATACACAACACACAATCTGTCACTATTGTTTCTATAAAAAGTGAAAATAAAACACTGAGCACAACCAGCCATTTAGATGGGCCACATTACGCTGAATGCATTCACTGCCATTGTGGAGCCTTTGTACCATTCATCCGGCATGCGAAGAGCGTAAAAGATGGAGGGGGAACGGTGAAAAGAGCTGGGGGAACTATGTTAGACGCTTGAGTGCTGCTCAAACTTGAAGTAAAATGTCCCGCAGACCTTAAAATATCCTTTTGTAGAGTAACCAAAGGAATTTAACTGTCCAAATCAGCTCTACGCTTGGAGCGAAGCTACTTGAATTTCATTCGTTATGCCTGAGCTGGAAATGACACCGACAAAGTTTCTTTGTGCTCTAGGAGTGATGTTTACAGAAATATTATCTTGACAATGTCGCTAAAATTCTGTCACTTAGTTTGAAATTTTACAGTTTTAAAGAAATAAAGATCCTCACTTACTCGCCTCGATCTATATTTGCAGAAAGTTGATATCGCCACCGAGCACAAATAAGACGCCACGTGAACCTTGTTTACAGTATAATCTACTGCTCGCCAACTGAAAGAAAGTCCCTGACAGGAATGTGGAACTCTTATCTGTTTCAAAACAGTGCGACAAGGACAGTGAATGTGTGTGACAGAAGACTCATGCTATACAGGAAGTACAATTCAAAATAGAGTCATTAAAAGAACATGCGCCCCACATAAAAGGAATTCACTCAGTATATTAAACTCGAGAAGGTATTATTTACAAAGCTAGAAGGCCTCAGAATGTTCTTGAATGTGCTGTAACTTAACCATGCTTAGAGTCAGGTAGGGTATCGGAACCGTGCCTAATCAGTTATTTCTCCTCTGCGCCTGATTCCTCGGGGACTTTCTTTGCTGTCCTTAATCCGGACATAAACTGTAAACATCACTTCCCGGAAAGCACTCTGTATACAGTTCGGCCGTTCATTCTCCAGCTCTGACATTTCTCGAGAGGGGCAAGCAGGCTGTTGCCAGTTCTTTAGCGGGTATTTCAAGCAGAGGAACACTGCGTATTTTAAATATTTCACGTATTTGCATATTTCACGAACCAGTAGCCATATTATTATAATAGCGATAATAATACGACTTACGAACACTAAAAACCGCAATTCACGCACGCACAAACTAGCAAAGAAAGTTCATCAGCACAAGCAGCTAAACCCACGTGGCTCAAACAAACTTAAGCTGGCAACACGGTGTTGGGTTCGGGAGCCACGCCTAGCAGCGTCAGTGCTGATTGGCGCTAGCAGACAATTTTAACTTCCTGACCACAACACCGGATGCAGAGACTCCAAGAACTACCAACAGATGCTTTTAGTATGTGTGAAAGTTGTGAACGAAATATTCGAATAGAGTGGTGTCGTAACAAATATATTGCATGATAAAGAAATTACAAGTTGGATTTCAGTGTTTTAAAGCTAATATAGTACTATATTTTCATTCTAAAGATAATTTTGAGCATATGTTTTCAATTTCTCATTACTGTATGTTAGTAATATTAACCTTACCCCTCCACCTCTTGCAGTCGCAAAACGTCAGAGCCGGAGATACAACGGCCGGACTGTAGTTATGATCACATGTATCACGAATCCTCGTTACATAAAATCAACCAAGCCGAGGTACACGTAAGCATTTATTTATGCTTCAAATTATTTTTGAGCCGCCAGCGCTGGAGTAGAAAGTAAGGATACCAACTGAGGATATGTGTGACGTGCAAACTCTAAACGGTGCGCAAAATTGAGTCTCGTCTTTCTGTACAGTAATTGATCGCTATTTCCTAAAGTTATATCATTATACAAACGTAATGAAAAACTAACGATTTAATGATAAGAGTACATCTACATTCTTAAGGAGCACTTGAAATAGGAGGCTGATTTCTTTCGCGTAGAAAAGCTGCCTAGTCTTACCTCCCTATTAATCACAGAGCAAGAGAAAGATTTAGAATCAACACTTCCGGTTGGACGACTTTTATCTTTAAGATGTTCCTTTCTCAATGGCTTCCTCTGTCCAAAAGCTTCAGTCAAAACAAAACAATGGCGAGTCCGTCCGTTCAAGATTACTGGCCGGCTGCCTTCGATCTGAATGTTGTTGCTGCGTGCCCACCCTCAATATGATTTTACCAAAGGTAGAGAAAATGTGTATAATAAGGAAGAAAATTTAGTTTGGATGGAGCGTTTTAATGCCATTATCTTATTAATATCGAAATTATTATTGTTCACGTTAGGCAGCAAACCTGGTTGCATTGATAAACATGTATTCCTGTTTTAGATGGGAGAGAACTAAGCTGTATGTTTCCCTTTTGCACTTCAAGTAGAAACTATGAATATCTTCATTAACCAAAAGAGTGTTGAAGCTTCGAGAGAGGATCATCATGTCAGTTGACTTTTGCGTTAGGTACCGCAACTGACGTTCTGAAACTTGAGATTGTGATGTTTAATGCAATGTTTTATGCAATTTTCCACAATTCAAATAACATTGTCTTGTTTCTGCAGCACTCCCAATGCTTCGTAATGCCCAATTGCACCCACTTTACGCGCAGAGCTGTGACACGAAAAACCTCATAATAGTTCACTCTGTATCGCATCCCCTTAAGATTCCTGTGGTGTTCAAGTTTAGCATTTAAGACCATTTTAACTTATCAATTAATTCCGTTTTGGGAAAGATGTCTCATTCACATCTCGCTGCATTCCTCTGGAGTGCAGCAACAATGATGGTGATCCAGTCTATTAATTACTGAAAGTATAAGCTGAGTTTGTTCATGTAACTTCTGCACTCTAAGAGCTGTATGTGTGTCTGTATGTATAAAAAGTAAACATGGGTTTTTGTTTTGAATTAAGTGCAACATATTCCACAATCCCAACTTCTAAAGCTAGTTTCCTCGTGTGTAATGTACTTTGTACTACAGAATCCCCGAGATGGATAATATGATTTAGTGGGAATTGCTAACAGGCTAAGTAAATGAATTGAAACAACTGCATCTGTGGACATGGCAATATCACACTGCACATCGCAGACTTCGGCTGTGAAACGCACAAAGTTTGTTTTTGTTTGTCACTCTGACAGCATGGCAAATATATATTTGTAAACATATCGCGGACACCACGTTACAAAATTAGCATATTAACTTCATATGCAAATGACCTGGTGTACAACCCTGAAAAGACCATGTTTTGTCACGCTGTATGGTGGAACAGTGTCAGGTCATTCAGCTCCGTGTGTGTCCATAAATATTACCAGTAGTCCTCTTCTCCCAGACGTACGTTACGTGATATGATCCTCTGAGGATAACACGGTTTAACTGTGTATGTGCTTCTATAAAAGAATGTATACAAATAGGTTACCTTCGTTACTCTTACGCTCTACAGTTAAGACTCCATTAGCATTACAAAACGATGAATTAGGAACCGTTAAACATACTTCTTTACTTTTTATTTATTATTTAATTTTAACTCACTGTATTGAAACGAATGCGTGAAGTTTATTCGGTCTCCATTTCTACCTTCTTTTCTTTCCTTCTTTCGAACGAGGTGCTCCCAATGTTGTAGTTATGTATTTACAAGTTAGAAACAGTTTATGGTATTGTGACCTGAGTATATTGCTGTGTACGTCACTCAATATACAGGATGTTTCAAAACGACACCCAAAGAACATATAGAAGTAGTTTCTCAGCTTCTATGTAGCACATATAGATAGTTTTTACCGCCAATAGAGCCGCATAAAACGATGCTCCAGAATGAGTGAGAATTAGGCAGTGACAGGAACAACGACGCGTGCCTCATGCTGTTGGAGTTCGCATTTATAGGTCACACGCCATGCCGCGTGCTGTAGCTGTTTGTAAACATACCGCCATACTCCGCAGTAGCTTGCTTGCTACTATTAATAATATATTTGGCTTATGAAACCGCTTAATTATTGCTTATGAGTGATTAACATGTTCCAAAATTCCGTTATAGCAGTCCATGATGGCAAATAAGCTGGTAGACATATGTAACTTATACCTTTTAGGGAGAAAATATTAGTGTGTTTGAGGATGGAAGCATGAAATGATAAAAAGAACAGAAAACAACATCAAAGAATTGTAGATAAATTAACAAAAACTATTAAGTTAATTCTTCACAGCAGTCCTCATGCTTCACAAGTTACCTGTAGTTATTCTGCCTAATGGAGTACCCATCTTCCAATAACTAATATTATAAAATTGGGATAGTTGGAAGATATTAACTGGTGAAATAGTACGTTGCGGGGCATTTTCAATGATCTTTCAAAATTCAGCATTTTAAAGGGAGAAAAAGCAACTAGTAAGCATGTATAAAGCGTATTGAATATTAAACACAAAGTAGTAGTTTTAATGTAATTATTTAGACTAGAGTGATGGTTTCGTAATGCAAGGAAGCCAGGTAGAGTACCTCTACAGCAGCCCAACAGACAGGAATATTCCAGTAACCTTAGGGACACTAATGCTCAACCTTGTAACACAGAACTGCAGTAATTAATTTCTCATCACCATCATCCCAGACCTTGTCACTAGAGCATTACTGGAAGCACCGCTTATAATATCGCATGCTCATGGTAGAAATGCCCCTAGCTGTAGGGATTCCTTATTGCTAAACCTATCATCCTTCCAATTATGTCATTTGTGCCACTGAAATGAAGGGATGTGATTACACTTCTTTCAGGTTATGCAGTTTCCATTAGGTACAATGAACACAACACGGAAATTGACGCTAACGTGATTATTTTAATGTGAATGTGAAAATTTATGTGAAAGATGAATGTAAATTTTTTTTTTTCTGGATGGCTTATGCTTGCCTTCAGTGACCACCAATCAAGTAAGCACTGTAAACGTTTACACAGTTATAACCTATGATAATTGCTTTGATGAAATTCGCAATTTTTTGGTTGCATATATATACTTTTCGAAAACGTAACGTGTTCTTCGAATTTCCTTATTTTGTCATTGTCTTTGTCGCTTTGTCGCGCATAATTTTACTCATTTGTTCTACATTCTACATTCGTAGAGAACTTATGGAGGTGAAGAGTACGAATGCTATTTACATTGACATTTACTAATATATTTTCTACATACAAGCACGATGTAACCGAAATATCAAAAAGAGCACAAAGTAGCTCAGCAAGTGCACAAATTCAAGATATAAAACCAAACTATACAATCTCCAGCTCTATTCATATTTATCACAAATAACCTTCCATTTTTCAAACACGGTATTTTGCGCTTATTAAAACTTAAAACACGTTTTTATCGCATTTTTTCCAGTAAACCAAAGGCGATCTCAAATTCATTTTGAGGTAACACACGCCAAGTACTTTTAAGTCCTGGTCTTTGTATAGCTAGGATTAAGTCAATCAATGATTATTGATTCCAAATCATGATTAGCACTACTTGTGTGGAAAAGCAATTAATTACTATCCGTATATTTATTCCCAGTTAATTGAGAAATAGTACATTCTCCAAACAATTGGGATAAATAAAGAGAATACCATGCTATTCGCAGTAAAGGTAGACTAGATAATGAGTTACGATTGCAATCTGCTGTACTGGTCGCTAAACTAGAATGTGATTGACAGTTGGTAAACTGGAAAAGCGCTGTAAATAAACGGGAGGGGATGAGTACGTCATAACCGTTGTCATAGTAACCATTAGAAGGACCAATTAGAGTCGAGACGTTTCCATGACAACCTTAGACGCTAAACTTTGGTTGCCGATATTCTAACACGTGCTTAGCATGACCTGCGGGCAAGCGAGTTACGCAAACTCTGCAGTAAACACAATACCTTGGCTTTTGTTTCGCTTCTGATAACGCTGCGTAAACAGAATTCCCTCACGTATACAACAGAGGTCCTGTACTGGCAAGTTACTTTGCACTTTAATTGTGGCAATTTGCCTTGGTTTACGTGTGCCTGAGTCCGTGTATCTGTGCGCGTGTTGTGATCATTTGCAGTTGCGTTTAATGAATGTTTAATTATATCTAAATATAGTGACAAGCGAAAAACTGAACGTGCTCGGGAATCAAATAAAACTGTATGTTGTAAAGGTATTCCAATTAAAGGACATACATGGGAAATAATATGCTCTGTGAGAGAATACTTCGATGAGGAGAAATTGAAAGGGGAGTCTAGGTGCTTGATAGAACTTCCCGTGCTGTAGGTATCAGTAAGGGCATTAAAGTTAAGATTGGGGAAGAAAAGCATTTTAAAGAAGAAAGTTAGACATTGAGTTATAAATTAGAAACTCACGGAAAAATTATGTAAGCGGCACTTTCCCACTTCAATAAGCATCAAAATGTCACAGGTATGCCTCTTTTGTTACGATGATCTTTACATTGATGTGTTCTTGCATGTTCTAGCGTTTGCCTGTAGATCTACGACTGTACTATTGTCTCTGTGTACATCATTATAAACAATAAAAACAAAAATAATAATAAAATACCCATTTCAGTCGCAACTGAATCACCTTCGCACGCGTAATCCTATCGCGCTCTCCACGTGGCAGCAATAAGCGGCAACGTTGCCTCTCTCTCCGTACGAAATGTTAATCACTTTCTAGATTGGCAACCAGTATAGTTTCGGTTACTGTAATATATAGGCTTAGACTTAGAATTTCAATCATCAGCACAAACATACTAGATTACACGGCTTTAAATGAATTAAATTGAAAAATCATAATATTTTAGAACTAGCATCCTAATTTATTTCTCTCAGCGGCAGTTGTCAAAGAGGGAAAATCTTTATAGAGGGAATCTGGCCTGCAAAACATAATTGGTACCTATAGGTAAAACGAATGGAAAGTTATAGCTTACCTAAGGAAATAATTATGTAACAAAGGTGAAAATAAGCATTGGTCACCCAAGAGCAAGATAGGACGATGGCAAACCTAGAGAGAACAGTCCACTGTGTCTCTGCGAAAACATGTTACACATTTATTTATTTTCTCCCACAGAGAACGGGCTGAAACAAAACCGCTTAATTTTTCCTCTTTCACAGAGTTTTTGGGAAAAATAATACACGAACATTTTATTGGCATAATAAAGTGTTTGTCATTTGTTATTCTTTTATTCTATAATGGTTGGTACTGTTAATACACAATTGTCAGTTTGGGTCACCATAGGAATCTTTGGCCTTCGGAATACATTGGATTGAAATAAGAAAATCAAAGAAAATGACGCATCTATACAATGAGATCAAACACAAATGCATTCCCAATTAATAGTATTAACATTACATTCGGAGAAGATGTCATATGTTTCTATTCTGGATTATTCTACATTTGATATGTCGTACATGATTGATAGTGCAGCTTGACGCTGTTCCGTGTTAATATGCCATGGAAATGTGCACTGAAACACACTGAAACAAAGTTTCCTGGTGTTAATTGAGTTCGTACAGCATAGATCTAGATTAGTATTAAAAACTTACGCTTTGTTTCCATAGCTATTTCCTGCAGTATTGATTGCATTGAATAAAATGTGTCATTTGTGCTGTTATCAACATTAACACTGAATAAGTAAAACTGATCCTACATTACCAGTGGCAATACATTACAGGATAATTAGGTGATCATAACCAGTATTTGAATTAATTTTTTCTACCTATGTGACAGGATATAAAGTTAATGAACAAACAGTTTTACACTGCAGCGTTTCCCCGGTCGCTTATTAATTTAGTGGCAACCTTAAGGATTTGCAAATTTTATTGATTGTTTTTGTGGTTGATTCGTTAGTGCTGGGATTATTCTTCGGTCGTGTCCACGGCTGCTCATCTGCTATGGTTTAAGTAGAGCATGTTGGGTATGGAGATCTCAGGGTAGAGTGACAAGAGACATAACAATAAATGGTAGACTAATCACTGTTTATTCGAATTTACACAAGTAATTACTGTGTCCCCGATGAAATGTTTTCACTACTGATGCACCATGAATTTGCTTATACAATAGCGACGATAGTTTTGGGCCGTTGACCTTCTTTCTTCGCGCAATGTAGAGAGTCTCTGACCTAGCGTCACTTCCATCTTCTGCTAGCGATATAAGATGGAAGGCAATGCAGCAAGGCCATATTTCACAGACTCGTCTTTACTAAAAGACATATCTTAAGATATATATAAGCACTTCCTCATCTTAGCCAGTAAGAAACAACAGATCTTCTATATTGTTTTACTTCTTTGCTTTCACAAATGTTTTAATTTACAGCTTGTAGCGCATGGAAGTGAGTTAGCCGATTCTCGTATCTTCATAGATAGCCGACCTTCCTTCGTCTCTAAGCCTTTTTATGGCACCTAAATATGACACGCGCCAATTTCTCATATACCTTTCCTATAACAAGACCTCGTTCCTTGTTTTCTTCCACTTGAAACTTATGCACATAAGATAGTCTTTAAACTAGTGCGTCCCCATTTAAAGTTAATGGAATCTTGATGTTTCAAGAGTCCCAAATTATGACACTGGGCACAGTTTTCTCCTGAATATACAAATTATACATTGTTTGGCGAATTACACACCTATCAAAGTCATCCATGGCAGTGATTGTTTCTGGTACACGATGTAGTTTCCAGATTTTTCAAAGGAGGTCACTTGTACTTCACATTTCTCTCCTTCTTTAATTATTTTACGAAGTGTTCTCTCAAATACTTTTATTACTGCACTCATCCTTCCTTGCATTTTATTAGAATATCGCCAGAAACTGCTTCCCGTTTCAGAATAGATTGATATTAATAATTTCGCGGTTTGGATGTGAAGTGTTTTTCCAGCAAATTTGCTTTGAATTGGAGGCATTTTAATTTAAATAGGAAAATATATAAAAGCACACACATACGCACAGACATCTACTCCCATTAGCCCTGTCCCCGTAGGAACAAGAGCCGGGTCTCTTACATCCAGGGAGTATCCCAAAGGGTCCTCCGTGGGGCTTTCCATTAGGGCAAGACCTAGTTTCCTAACAAGCCCCCCCCCCATCTGGTCCGAAGACCAAGACGGAACGGAAGTGGATACGCCACAGACAAAACGCTAATCGCCAGTGCGATTAAGAATCGCAATTTCTAAAACTTTAAAATCTTAACGTGACGTCACCGAAGCGTTAGAAGTTACCCGGGCAAACCTCTCCACGATACTGGCCATTTCAGTGTACTGCGCATGACCGAGAGTGTAGGCTCAGCAACTGGATTCTAAGCGACTGCGCACACGGTCTCCACCGGCACAGAACCATCGCCCGCACTGTACCTTCGCACACCTTGCATTTCGCACTGATACTGACTACCTCGTCCTTTCCCAGTTCCTTTTAACTGCCTACATCTTTTTGTAAAGGATTTAGTGTCAGTGAACCACCCCAAACCTTCGGTCCCGTTATGCACCGTTAGGATTGTCTTTTGAAAGCCTAAAGAGCATGCTTGCAGGTAGTGAAAACACTTGTATGGTCAAACTTTTATCAACTGATATGTTACAATTCACATTTTACATCTTTACTCTTGTCTTTCTAAATAATTATTTAGATTACACTTATCTTAATAAGGTACTTACAAATAATGCGTCAACATGGCAGCAACTTTTAATTATTTATTTTTAGTCCAGCCATTTGCAAAGTTAACTATTCCTCTGGAGCACCAAGAACATTTGGTGTCTTTCTATGCAGTTTATTATTATTATTATTATTATTATTATTATTATTATTATTATTATTATTATTATTATTATTATTATTATTATTATTATTATTATTATTATTATTATTATTATTATTATTATTATTATTATTATTATTATTATTATTATTATTATTATTATTATTATTATTATTATTATTATTATTATTATTATTATTATTATTATTATTATTATTATTATTATTATTATTATTATTATTATTATTATTATTATTATTATTATTATTATTATTATTATTATTATTATTATTATTATTATTATTATTATTATTATTATTATTATTATTATTATTATTATTATTATTATTATTATTATTATTATTATTATTATTATTATTATTATTATTATTGTTGTTGTTGTTGTTGTTGTTTTGTTTTAGACAGCTAACACTAAAAGAAAAGCTTTAACATGAGCCACTCTTATTAGAAATTGAAGCTAATCACATTCAGAGGAATAACATTTCTATAACAGTTCATTGCTCTCACCAATGCTTCTTGTGATGGAAATTAGATACATGTTAAGCAAAGGTCTTGTGTTGGACTATTTGAATAACTACGTAATGGATTCAGGAATACAAGAAGAAATTGTGCAAGCAACGGAGAGAATAACGTTGGAATTGTTATCAAAGAAGTAGAGGAAACAAAACAGTACAACACTGTATACAACATATTTCTCAAATGTTTTTAATTCGCAAACTGTGTAGATAATCATGTGAGCTAGGAAGATCAAAGAACAATGCAAGAGACTAGAGCTCACCATAGCGCATATACAAATGTATACGACTATTTCCATACACATTTCAACAGGAACCGTTATAACTGGATATTCAGGGTTGTTTATAACAAGATGCAATCAGGATATTTTATTGGGTTTATCTACTACAAGTTACTTGAAGCATTTATTTTTTGATACAAACATGCCTGCTTCCAAAATAAAACACACCTTCTTAAAGCATTTCTATTTTAAATGTTTCCCCCATCATTATGCTTTCAAAATATCATTATCGCTTCTTATGCTGGCGACATTTGTGTATTTTTGCTTGTTTCATTAGAATTTAAGGTAATGTTCTATATCGTTGCTGAGAAATACATGTTTAGAGCGCCCCTGAAGCCAAAGAAGCGCGTCGTTAGAAAACTGCTGCAACTTTGGAGTTTGTGTAACTTCTGATTTGGAGTAATTATATCTATGTACACACGCAACGGTGGAAAAAGCTTTTTTCGAAATTCGTCTGCACTGCTTCTTCACATAGAAAACTTTCTACATTATTTTATATTCTCAACGATATTATAACGCTTTTTTATTAAAATGTCTTAAATTTAAAGCGATAGACTTAGAAATCAAAGTGTTTGCCTTACATTGTCTCTAAAAGTTCTGCCAAATCTTTTTCATTTTACTCATCTTTGACAAAAATGTTATAACTGGTTTATTATAAAGATTTACACAATAAAATGAGAAAAAATGTAGAATTGATGAATCTGTACAAATGTTTAACAGTTTTTCGAGATATTTATTCTGATCTGGCCATGTTCGCGCTATCTGATACATGAAGTATGAAACTTTGTAATTCTTCTTTTTAATTTTCTTTCGCATGAACTCGTTTCTGGAACATGAATTTAATCCTTCATGCTTAACGTTGAGGAAATGAATGTCTTTAGCGCATGCATTTCTAAGTAAATATATTGTGATTAACTTGATATATATATATATATATATATATATATATATATATATATATATATATATATATATAAAGATTAAAATATAATTGATGCACAAAGCCGTCTTTGTGTGATATTTGTTTCAGAAATTAATGCTGCATGGAAATAAACATTTCACCAGAGGTTTAGCTAAGAAATTTTTTATTCTTCAAATGGGCAATGCTTCACATAAGACACATGCAGGGCTTCACAAGATGTTTTATGTGCAGACTTTGGAGGTTTAAACGATTGAAGCATTGCAGAGATGAACTCTCCTAAAAAGGAATTATTAGTAGGAATCCGTCTTTAAGCTTAACAGCTTCTGGAGTGTGGTAAATGAGGAGAAAATATGAAGGGAAAACTGCTTTCTTGTGAATTGATTGATAAGTTGTCATGCGCAAAAGCATGTGACAAAGCACCACACAAGTCGGTTTAAGATGATATCATTTCCTTGTTCATTAATCATGTATGCAAATAAGAGATCAAATTACGTTTTCTTTTCTTTCTCAAGTTGTACTGCAGATAAATAACACACTTATGCAATGAGCATTTTCCATAATGATATGCAAACGATTTGACTATCGCTGTCCTCATTAATCTGCTATAATTTAAAAGCTATTTGAAACAAAACATCCGAGTTCTGACAGGGCACAATTGTTACTTTCTTTCTTCACGCTATGCTTGGGTGCTGCAGTAATAAGCAGCATCAACGAGATTGAAGACTTTATTTTCAGGTAGGGAAGTACCTCAAGATAAAAGGTACGACACAATGAGGGACAGAATCAGCTTAGAATACCATACATAGACCAGTATGGTCCTTTGTGACTTGAACGAGACCCCAGCAAGGAAGCGTTGTCAGAGACCTATAAGGCGAACACATTCGTAAGCGTCAAAGGGGACCTCTAACGTTTCTAGACTGAAACAAGCCCACAAGTTCCAAAAACATGGGAGACAGGTCCGTGTGTAGTGCGAACCAATGCCAGGGAGAAACCTTCACCGCTCGCGCCAACACGTCGAACAGCGTAGCTGGTCCTTCATCTCTGAACCAGATGACGATGAACAAAATGATGGGAGAAGATAGCGGTAGTCAGAAGAGTAGCCACTTCAGCCAGCATTCCCTTAACGACCTGGGGAAATCACGAAAGAAATAGTCAGAATGAGGGTCGACGAGACCTCCAGGATGCGAGTTTCATAACTTACCGTGAAGCCATTCGATCTGTTAGGAAAGTAGTTTACGGATTAAAAAAAAAAAACACCTTAACAGGAGATAAGATATAATTAAGAAGCACACGACTGATTTTATTACGCTTAATTCTATAAAGCAATTGTTCAGCGCATTCTCATTTACTATCTCAACGTTATCTGGAGCATGCAGAGAAGGGATTCGAATCCCTCCAGGTCAATAGGTTTACTTTACAAGGTGGTTTTCCATTAAAAGTGAGTAAACCAAAACAAAAAGGTGTAGAAAATGACTTGCGCCATTGTGGACGGGATCACCGATCATTTTCTAGACAAGCATAATAAGATACAGCGAGTACAAGAATATCTCCCAAGTGATGTAAAAAATATATAAGCCCTCTAAGTGCTATTTTATTTTCTTAGAGTTTCACTGTATGCTTATACTTAATTTTTATTATACAAATCCCAAATTTCGGTAACAAATGTAAAGGGTCCTGTAATAAACAATGCTTAATACACGATTAAAACAAAAATAATTAACTTCACTATGTGATGTAAAATACCTCCACTAATTTGTCACAACTATTAATGAACTCACTACCGAAAATGAATCCTTCGTTTTAGTCACTAAATGCAGTGTAATCACAATACACGTGTTACATGCGTTGTTTGTTGTATTCAAGAAAAACATGATACCCAATATACCTCAAAACGTGAATTTCTACTGAAATATCTACACGAAGCTTTTGTACAAAGTAAAAATGAAGTTATCTTAATAACAGTGAACTAAATTCACTTTGTTCAGCATGTGGAAGAAAAACGTTTTTTTTTTTTTTTTTTTTTTTTGTCTCTTTAGTAAATCATCACCCAAATTCAAAGAAAATTCAGGAGGCTGGATTAAAAGTGAAGGTCCTGTTCTTAAAGAAGAAAATTAAAGCACTTCTAAGCTAAGGAAAACAATATTCAACTGGTGTGGGAATGTCCCTAAAATCGAATTAAACTGAAAAATCACAACTTAGTCAGAATTGGGTGGGTGCTAATAAGGATAAGCAAAAAAAAAAGAGGGTTTCTTACCACAACAAGAATCTAGGAAATGTATAACTGGACTTGAATCATTTTAAGGAAATTATGTTCAATTATGAGTTGATTTTACAAATGTGTTTTAGGTCAGAACAAAGAGGACTACCACAAAAACGAATAATAATTAAGTTATCATAGTTTGTAAGTAAATATCTCCTGAAGCATACGATAATACAAATCAGAATGCTGATGACGTAGTAATTTGCTATCAGAGAGCATCTCACACAGCGGGAGTATGTAACGAAAACCCATTTGTAGACTGTATAATAGATAAATTTCAGATTATTCTAGCTTAGCTAGCAAGCAGTGTAAACTCAATCACTATCATTGAGGGATATCTTCTTAATAAACTAATAAAAGTCTGGAACGTATAAATGAATCAGGTCTGAAAGTAGCATAATACACCAACGTTTTGAGTTTAATTAACCTCTGTCGCCATTATACGCCAGTCCAATTCAAGAAAGTAAACCGTAAATTACAGAGAAATTGTTTGATTTGCAGCAGGTACATAGGCATGTTTTATAGAAATTGTGCATAGCCCAGTATTTAAATAATTATGTAATATTGAGATCTCCATATATCATCAGCTAATAATTAAATTGAGCACTGTTTCAGAGATTTCAAATCGAATACCCTTAAGCTTTGCCTTTAGTGATGGGAATAACACAAGTCAGATGGCACAAGATCGGGGCTATAAGGTGGATGTGGTACACACTTAATGTTGAATCGAGCCAGAAACTACACGGCTTGATTTTCGACGTGAGGCCGTGCATTGTCATGATGAAGTCGCCACCCAGTCCGAGAAAGCTCTGGAGTTTCTTTGCAATGTGCTTCCCAAGTGTAGCAAATACTGACGTGTATTATGCTGCTGTAAAGTCTGTCTAGTGAACGCGAGTGCAGTTTGCCCCTCAAAGGAAACTACCCTCCCGCCCACTAATGACCGTCATAAATCTATTTCCACACTTCAGAAATGGAACACTGTCATTGAGGACCAATAGCAACCCTGATTTTCTCGAGGTGACAGTCGCATGCCTACTCCACGTGGACTCTCAGTTGCTAAAGTTCCAACTTCCCGTTGATCTGTTTAATTACGTGCAGAAATTCGTTGTGTGTCACGATGTAGAGACCGTGGGAGGGAACTGCAGTGATAAATGCAAATGAAGTAGTACATAACTTTCACTCAAGTGAAAATAATCAAAATGATGACGATAGTGAGAATAACTGGGCTGAGTTATATTACTGGAAAAGCCCCAAAAAACAAAGTTATAACGGGAACTGTTTCTAAGCAAATTCAAGCGCTTGTTTTGAACACTTATAAATATAGTGCTGACAAATAATCTTGGTAAGGAGTCTTGCAATGAACCTGATGATAAATTCTGGGTATTCACAGAAATACAGTAAGAAATATTGTGACGAAAGGAATAACAAAGACGACGATCAAGTGTGAAAACAAAAGGAAACGGTTCTCTAAAGTAGATAATTTCACATGCAATTTAATTCGTCGAGAAATTTATAGATTCTATGTAAAAGGGGGAGCTCCCATCTTAGACGAATTGGTTGCACATTTGCAAGAAATTAGTGATTTTCCTTATGGACACTGCACTTTGTGCGGTCTCTCCAGGAGCTGGATTTCAAATACAGCACTTTGAATAAGTTAAGGGTTATTATGGAATCAAGTAGAATTGTAGCTTGGCATCAAAACTAAGGACGTTTTGTAAGGGTTCGTCAAAGGCAGCAGCCGAAGTGCACATGAGTTAACTAAACAGACTAACAGTAGTGTGATGGGGAGCTGCATGCAGGTAAATCATTCCATTACAGTCCAAAAATATGATAATCACTTTCCCTGTAGTTGAAACAACTTTTGCCTTTTTTGTTGTTGGAGAACCTGGCGATTTCGACACTGTGCTGGCTTGTTTTCCTTCATTACATGTGATAATCAAAGTTTAGAAGTATTCGATTTGAGAACTCTGAAGCAGTGCTCAAGGAAAGTGAGGCGATTCTCAAGGACCTGACAAAGAATGGTCTGCAGCACGTGTTCAAGGACTGGCATAGACGCTATAAAAAGTGCATTGAATTAGGAGGGGACTACTTTGGAAAAGATCATGTAAACATTGAACTGCAGTAATAAACATCTGTGAAAAAATCAGTCTCAGTATTTGTTGATCAGCCCTCGTAGTAATACGGGTAGTGGAAACACTATGAAGTGGTTTTGGCTACGGCGGCAAAGACAGTGTTGGTTATAGTGGTGACAGAAAATTAAGACAGTTTTCTTCCAACTATATGATAACCTTTCTAAGCTTTTTATAATACAGAAGGGTGAAAATTCCTAGACTTGTGCCTTTTGTGATTAAATTAGTTTGAAGTTCTAAATTCTGTATAATTTACCAGCAATACAAGAAGAAATGTATATGCATGTTGGGCCATTTTTCTCCACGAACACCATTAGAGCAGCAATTTTTGTTTGTAACTGGTAACTTTCACTTAGCAAAGACTCTAAAACTGTAAAGAAGACAAAGAAGGCACAACACTTTGTTTAGGTTATCAGTGCTAATACCGAAATTATGAAAACATTGGCAACATTTACTTCAAATGGTTTATTAAATAATTTTTTTTTTGTCCACCGAAAATGACAATTTGTTTCGATAATTTGATCGCGCACTTTCAGCACATGATGCATTAAGATGCATTAATATCTTCTATATGAATGCATTAATGTCTTGTAGTCGTAATCTTGAGTGGCATGGACTAAAATGCGTAACATAAATTTTGTTATGAATGCAATAACTTCACATTTATGTTCTATAAGTTTTGTACATCCTCCGTTAATCTCACGGAGGTATGCCTATCAAGCATTTATGATTAAATTATTTCGTTTGTACTTAGGTCTAGGTCTGGAATAGGTGGGCTGTCAAAGGCCTATTCACCTCAACCACTCTGATCTGTTGCGAAATCTTTCATCCTTAGTCTCTACAAAGAGATTTATACGTAAGAGCTTATTAAGTTAACCACTGGCACAAGAGCCCTTAGAGAGCCAAGGCCTACCAACCCGACTGCCGGGCTCACGCCCTCTTACGCACGGCAGAGATGGGCGATCATCCAACCGATACGGGGAGGAGATATGGTCAGCATCTCAGCATCCCCCAGGCGGAATGTTGGTTTTCATGATCAGGGCCGCTTACCTAGCGAAAGCTCCTCACTTCCCTCGCGATGCTGAGTGGGCACCGGTCCTATACGTGGGAACTAAAAGTCGCACTCCATGGGCCGCTTTCCGTGGACAGGGACCAAAGCATGCTGCCTTAGCCCGCTACGCCATGGCGCAGGTCAAGAGCTTATTAAATTGACGTAATGACATAAATCCTTGATTAAAGTGTTTGTATTAAAACACTGAAGTGCTCCGCAGTCACACAAAAGACGACTTGCCGTTTCATCACACATTTTGTATGAGTATAAACATATATGGTTATGGAAGCAACTATGAATAAAGATCTTCCTAGGCTGTGAGGCCAACCTAGATCCCATTTGTTTTAGACTATCAGTACGACTAGTGCCCGATTTCACTAACAGATGCTATATTCGACATCAACAAATGTAACGTAACAATTATCATAGCGTTAACAAAACTATTAAAATTCTTACATTTCCCGAATTTGTTTTCTGAAAATATTAAACACGTATTAACACTGAAAGACTCGTAAATATTACAGATATATAAGGCTGGGGATGAATCGTATTACTGCCTTGTGCTTTTGTTTTTATTTTCGTTTACAAACAGCTTAAAACATTGGCGGGTGAATAAAATCAGATGAGAAGCCGTGGGATAAATTTCCAATCAATCGAGGAAGAGGTTTTAGTTGAATTAATAACTAAATATAAGGGTATTAAGGGGACGGATGCGGTAAATGTGAAACAGAAAGATATGAGTGGGGAAAAAATTGGCAATGAGTTTAATTCGAATGAAAATTTCACAACCGGAAGTACGAAGTAACTAAGTCAACATTACGTAAATTTAAAACGAGATGCGAAGGACAGAGGTGACGAGAGACTTGAATGTTTCAAGACGGGAAGTGAACAGTGTATTATCCAAAGAATAATTCAGTGAATTATTAAATAGCAAAGTTATTAATACTTGAAAAAATGCGAGACCGGCATATTCCTATTCGATGCATGTTTTAACCTTTCTTGTACTTCCTCAGTAACCTTCATAACAACTTGTTTGGACAGTCTGTACCTCCATAGAAAATCCACTGAATCCTCAAAATCATTTCTCCTGTTAGACCGTTCTCTATTACGCCATTTAGACGTTCTAAATATAGCAAATCGACATCAAAAGCTGAGTCCACACACACCATTTTGACAATTCCACATATCGACATATCGAAGTTGTTAACTCGTATTCGTTGGGTTTTAATCATTAGATCACGCACACATTCGCGCTCTCATTCATACTTCCAGACTCGGAAGATGAGGAATTATCTTGGTCGGAGAAAAATCCACACCCCAACGCCGGGAATCGAACACGGGACCGTCCACAATTATTGTTAATGACTTAACTACAGAAATATGGTTTTGTAGCTTAACAAGAGGTTTAACACTAGTTATACTAACACATGGCGTAACGAAATTTGTTATAACTATTGCTAAATAGACTAACATCCGTGTTTAAAGTCTTAACATCTGTTGGTGAAATCGGTTCAGGTTCAGGTTTTTATTTTCAGTTTCATGGCCTGGTGCCGGTACAAAGGGGAAGAGAACGTAATGTTAGGCATGTAGCAAGTGACCAACAATTTATAACAGACTGATACGTTTTAACTTGCAGTTGCGACTGTTTTAATTCAGATACGTGGTTTGAGCTGCAATAAAGTGAGATACTTCATCATTATGCTTCAGTTCAGTTTATGTGAAAACAGTGGGGCTGATAAATGATATAATTCCCATATCCCTAGCGAATTCCTATCCAGAGAACAGATCTGACATCCAGTGTTGGGGTAACATACTAATTGACAGATGAGATGCAAGCTCACAGTGGCGGCAATATGACACTTGGCTTTCTAATTTCCCCTGCTAATTACAAGTTCTAGTTCTGAGTTGGGGAGATCACGCATAGATTCCAAAAGATAACTACGCCACATCCGTGTGATTTATAACACAAGGGTTCCATATCACTGACTTGTATGAATCACTTACAAAATATGGCTGTAATGAGTAATAGCACACGATGACTACACCTGTAAGGGAATAAGCTGATTCACTATACCCAAATGTAACATGTGCTACATTTACATGAATTTCTCTACCCTCTATTATTTATTAGTTTGTACACAAACTACTTTTACAAACGTTTATTTTTCATTCAAATAAAGTGTTGCAGAGACAGCTGCTTACAACTTAGTTATGGGTACAAAGAGAATAGGCATAGTCAAATGTTTCCGAATAGAATGTCATATACTGCCTTAAAATGCACAGTTTCTTTGCATTTCCAGAAAAGATCTGAATATCGAAAACCGAAATGACTTTTAAAATAACGACAAAAGTATTGAACAATTCGAAGCATTAATAATTAAATACTGAGGCTTTCACGGCCGGCGTCGTTAACTCCACTGTTTTCCGGGCTTGTAGGCCGTGGTCCATTTTCATTTCCTTCCGAAGTTTCGCCGAAAACTGCGTTTGGCATCTTCAGGGTTCTAAACCAATAGACCCGGTTGGACTCCGGGTCTATTGATTTAGAACCCTGAAGATGCCGAACGCAGTTTTCGGGGAAATGTCGGAAGGAAATGAAAATGGACCACGGCCTACAAGCCCGGAAAACACAGTGGAATTAATAATTAAGATTTTAGAACTGACGTATGTCACAAAAAATTATTTGGAATAAAGTGTATGCTTTAAAGGTTTGAATATTTCTGTGAAGTACAGTTGGATGTATTGCTTACCAGTTAAACAAAATTCTTAATGATCAGCTCCGTAGTTTTGTTAGTAGAGTATCCGCTTGCTATGCGAAAGGTAGCGGGATCAATTACCGAGTAAGAAGTGAGAATTTTTCTCTCTTCTCCCGAGTCTAGAAGTATGACTCAGAGTGAACGTGATTGCTATGCAGACCCACCCTTTAAACAATACGTATACATTTGCATGTGCGGTATAAATGGGAAGGATTCACGTTATACAGAATTGCTTCATGCGCATCGCTACCAACGCTCCATGGTTCATCCCTAATCAGCAGCTCCATCACGAACTAGGACTGTTACCTCTTCACGACTGCATTCGCAGGATCGCCCGTCGTTTCTTTTCCACACTGCAAGAAGTTCCATGAGCTGTGCATTATAACATCAGCGTCCGCACGCGCCAGCCCTCACGCTTGAAGAGAAGACTACCACAGGACCTGCTTCTGAGTGATACATCTGATGCGAGTGATTCTAATGCTTGATGTCTGTCTTACATCTTCAATTTTGACATTATTTCTCAGAGAGTATTATTGGAGTTCTAACTTAATGTAGTTAGGGGGCTGCCTGTTAGCCTACCCCTGAATGTTATTGTTCTTTAATGTATTGTTCTGTTACCTTCTTTTCACTCTGATCTGTAAAGCATTGTACTGCTGATCGATCTATAAAAAATTTTTAAAAATGGGAAGGAATCCTTTCGAAGGAAGAGAACTTAACAGTTTATTCGCAGAAAATTAAAAATATGCATTTCATTGGTGATCTTTATATATGGTCATTTAACAAGACTGTCCTATGACACTCCTTAAGATATTATAGGTGCCGTTGTAATTGAGTTAGAGCAGTCACTTCTCTCACGTGGTTACAGCTGTTATTTACAAATATCCATAGAACGTTACAGCTTTCAGCAATGTGTAGAAATTGTAAACATTTATTATCAAAAGGAGCATCTGTTCGCCCAAGTTTCCGTATATATGCGTGAACTTCACGGTGTGCATAATGGTCCCTGAGAGAGAACGATTCGGCGTTTAATCGATAACTTTGAAGGAAGTGATTCTGTCAGCGATCAAAGAACACCTGTACGTAATCCACATAAGCGCTCCAAAACGAAGATGGAGAAGTTCTGTCAATGGAGAAAGACACCTGGCTCTTATAAGGGACCATTTTTGGCCTCAATTGGTTGGTATGGATCTCAGAAACATCTGGTTCCAGCAAGAAATGATGATGCTCTCGAAACAATCGATCTTTTGAAGGAGAAGTTCAGAGGTTTCATCATTTCTCGTGGTGGTGATGTTAATTGGCCCCGAGTTCATGTGATTTAACACCGCTGGATTACTTCCTGTGGGGCTATGTTAAATCGGGAGTTTAGGAAAACAAGCCAGAAACAGTAAATGGTCTAATGAATAAAATTGCACGTGTTATTAGTGAAGTTGGACCTAACTTACGTTCTTCTGACATTGAAAATTGGATCAACCGCATTCGCGCAACCCAACGGAATCGCGGCTGTTACTTAAATTATGTTCTCTTCCGTACGTAATGACATTAATCATGTTCTAAAATAAATAAAGACATAAACCTCTAACATTTAATAGAACGTGGTTTACTTAAGTAAACCATTTTTATAAACAATAGCCCGTTAATAATATCTGCATTGATACCATGTATAGGCCTACATATTACCAGTAGTAAAATTTAGACTTGGAAACTCCGAAGGAATAAACTGTTTAAATGATGCTTAATTTTGTAGCGTTTTGGGCTCAAACCTCGGAATAGCACCATTACAAGATAGCAGCCTCAGTAGCGTAGATGGTAGGATGTCTGCCTCACATTCAAGAGGTCCCGAGTTGGATTCTTGGTCAAGGTGAGTTACCTGGAAAAGATTTTTGCGGGGTTTTCCCTTATCCTAAAAGACGAATGTCGGGTAACTGTAAGCTCCAGGGACCCTGGGCTCATTTGAGCATCATTTTACCCATTCCACTTACCTTCCGATATGGCTTAACGTTGGAGGATGTAAATTACAAAAAATTACAAGACAATAAAAAACAATATCCAACAATTCACAGGCAGAAGAAGCTGGACCACCGTCGATAGTGGCACTTTAAATATTTCATGAAAACCTGGTTCTCTTCCTATATCACTCAGAGTCAATTACACGAAGTACTCAGGTCGAAAAACACAGAAGAATGATTTGTTTAACTCCGAAAAATTCACCCAAATAATGCATGTCACTTAAAGCAAAACATATTTTAATGATAAATGATGAACATTGCAGCTGTGCCAAGAAATCGGCTAAGAGCTTGTATATCAATCAAGTAAATAGTAGGTTTTATTACTTCATAATTTTACTACGCCCAGTTTTCAAGTAATTCATTTTCTAACATCGGATAGCAAAAGTAAAATGTAGGTTTGCCTCCTCTTTCTTAGAAAACAAAGTAGGTTAGGTAACTGGCCAACCTCATATACTTCCAGCCTCCTTATCCAGAGTTAAACGCTATATTTTAAAATTCCATTTAACGTTCTGTATCTTTCAGAACATAAAATCCCCAAACTTAATTACAGAAGATTACTTTCGATGTCAAATCTCCCCTTAGATCTTTAGAACAGTAATTTAATGAAATTCTATGATGGACCAAATAATCTCATTATTTCGAAATAAAACCTTCCAATAAAACCTTGCAAACTTTGGACATTTATTGGATAAAAGTTCGTTGTGAAATATTCTCTAAGTAATAGAATGAACTTCAGATTGTCCGAAATAGATAAGGGTGACATCATGCTTGAATAGTTAGATTACTGCCCCTACAGCCCGCCTCGGTAGCGTGTCTGCCTCACGTTCAAGATCTCCCGATTTCGGATCTCGGTCTAGGTGAGTTGCATGGATAAGGTTCTTTCCGGGGTTTTCCCTTATCCTGAAAGACAAATGTTAGGTAACTCTAAGGTCTATGGACCCTGGACTCATTTGAGCATCATTTAACCCATTTCATTCATCCTTCGCTATGACTTAACGTTGGAGGACGTAAATTAAAAAAAAAAAAAAAAAAAAAAAAAAAAAACCTGCCCCCACAATTTTGATCTTGGGAAACTTATGTATGTGGGATTTGTACAGAAAAAAGCGTCTGACAGGGGTTTGTCCGGATTCTCCGGTTTCTCCTTAAATTTCTTTCACCAACTGCTCTATAACCACATTTCCTCTTTCTATTCCTTTCTCTTCTTCTTTTTTCATTTCATTTCATCTTCTTCTACACTCTCATGCCGGTATTATGACTGATCAACCAATTCTGGATCCAGTGTTCGTCTCCTACTCGACATAGATCTTACACCTGGCGCACACTAAGAGGTTAGTTTTATTGACGACAGTTTATTTCCTGTCTTTCGTATACAGAGTGCTGAAGCGTCACACGCTGAACTCGTGTTCAGTGCATGTGCAGTAGTGTGATCCAACGTGACAGTGGCACTGCCTTTCTTCACCTCGCTTTAGAGGAAGCCTAAAACCGTTTCTGAAAGTATTCCTGTTCACACTTTAATGAGTATTATTTCAGCTGACACTACGCTGCAATGCTCCCTGAATAAACAATATCTTCCTCCCATTCATCACTGTATCAATTAAAGGGTGCCGCGTGTGTCAATAATATTTGGGTAGGGGAGTGGGTGATTGGAACGGAATACATTTGTGACATTAATTAAACGTGTTGAATTTATGATTAAACACATGATTACTTTTCGTAGCTCCAGGGCCTGCGTTTTGATTAGGTTACCTACTACCCACCTCGTTAAAACGGCCGCAGTCACCATAGACCCCCCAGACCGGGTCTTTCCTCAGTAGTCAAATATAACACGTGCTATTCCAATTTCAGCCGAATGAAGCACTGCCCCTTTTTAGTGACGGGGGAAAAAGGGCAATGAATGCCTGCCCGACGGCATGTTTGATCTGCACAAAGGTGGTAGTTAGAGGGGGTTTGGCTAAATGCAGTCCCTGTCATGCATACACGTGCTGGATAAACGGAGTATTCGCACTGGACCTGAATACATCGGGTATCTGCAAACATGTCCTTGCACGGTAATGGAATGCCAAACCGGGCCAGAGTCGAAAGCAAATAATGGTTACGTCATTGTAAAGTAAGGGAGTTACTTGTGAAATGTTTAGCAAATCCTCGTACTCAAATGTACTTTCTACCAATTGAATTTCAACCCCCTTCCCCTGTGACTAGAAACAACTGTAAACTATAAAGTACGTCATCAACGTTTCGTGCGCGGTAGTTGTGTGCATATATTTACATGAAAACGTGCTGCAAGCAAATTATGTTGCCATGTTCTTTGTGAACTAAAACGCACTTTGCATTCATATCAATTTCCGGTCTGTTTGGGTAAATGATTCTATAAATAGTAACATCAGAACGCTATCGGGCCGCCCTAAACTACTCTTTACTTTTGCTATGTACTACGTATTTAAAGTAAGCGAAGAGGTAAGCTTAAAAAAAATATTTTTCAACCAAAAATAATTTGATAACAAAATTTAAATCGTGTTAAACACACTCTGCATAAATCATATATTTAGAAAACGTTCTCTAGTGTATCAGGGTGTGTCTGTATTTGATTGTAAACAGTATTATGGATGTTGATCATGGATGTATCACAAAGATTTCATATGAAATTCCCCCAACATAAACTACGTCTTTCATGGAACATTTCTCACAAAACTGCATTTAAGACTTTCATTGCGCCACTAATAAACTATAAATCTTCAGCTTTCTGTTGTTAAATTTATGACTATTTATACAGACTAAATGTCCTAGAATTTTTTGTAAGACGAAAATAAAAGGAGATGGCAAACTTGCTAGAAAACATAGCGACTCAATAAAATACCACTGTGTCACAGGATTACGCAGTTTTGCCATTTTTTCAATATTCTGTTGTCATACCTATGCATAAAAGGATTATTTAAATTGTCCGTTATTATTATTATTATTATTATTATTATTATTATTATTATTATTATTATTATTATTATTATTATTATTATTATTATTATTATTATTATTATTATTATTATTATTATTATTATTATTATTATTATTATTATTATTATTATTATTATTATTATTATTATTATTATTATTATTATTATTATTATTATTATTATTATTATTATTATTATTATTATTATTATTATTATTATTATTATTATTATTGTAACTGGAGCACCCTGTACCAGCTGCGAACGGAAGGCAGGGGGGAGGCTCGGTTAGCCACGCCCTTCCCTCGTTTGTCTTATAGTGGTGACAGCCAGTGGTCGGAAAGAAACATAATTGTGCGTCTGTTTTCCTTCCACCTGGTTCTCGATCTTTCTGTTACCAGAACAATCTTGTAAACACCAGAAACCGGCGATATTCCGATATAAAGAGGGTTACAGACAGACAGAGTTAGTTAGTCAGTTGTTGTGCTGTGTTGAGTTGGTCAATCAGTTGGTTAGTGAGTGTGAGCGAGAAGACAGTCGCAGTTCTTGGTGTAAGAGTTAGTCAGTGACGTGTTAATGAACGAAAGGATTGTGCAACGGAAGGCTGTACGAACTGTGTATGAGTATCGGAGTTTATGTAATCGCGAGTACAAGTGAAGTTGTAACGGACGAACGGGTGAATCGTAATTGTGTGCAGCAAGTAATTTTGTGTAATTGGCAAGTGTTAAACTGTAAGTCGGTGGAAATAAAGAACATTGTTGAGTGGTGTAATTGGACTTTTTATTCCACGAACCCACAAAGTCACACTGGCGTCAGAAGTGGGATATAACACAAAGTCACACTGGTGTCAGGAAGCGGGAAGATAACATCACCGAACATTACAACCATGGACGCGGCATTGGAAAAAAATTTGGAGAAGATGATGGAAATGAAGGCCGAAATAACAGAGAAGATGGAAGAAATAAAGAGCGAATTGACCACGGAAATGAGGGCAGCGAACGACAGTCTGGCCACGGAAATGAAGGAGGCGAACGAGGTCCTCGCCGCCAAATTTGACGAACAGTTGGCCGGCGTGAGGGATGACGTCACGAAGCTGGGCAAGCGGATGGGCCAAGTAGACGACCGCCTTAATGATTTAGAGGAAAAGGCCGACAACATCGCCAAACCCCTCACCCGCCTGACGGAGGAAAACCGGCCTTATGTGTGGACGGAGGACGCCGAAGACGCTTTCCAGCACCCGAAGGGGACCCTGTGCAGTGCTTCAATGTTGGGTTTCCCGCAACCGGGTGGCGCCTTCATTGTGGACACCGACGCTAGCGACCATTACATTGGAGGTGTCCTACCGCAGATCCAGGACGGCCACGAGCGCAAAAGAGTGGAAGAGGAGGAGCGTGCCGCAGCAGTCCGAGTAGTTGTGGCAGTGCCTGCTGAAGGCTGGGATAGCGCAGGCCTGAGGAGGGAGCAGCTGGCGGACGCAGACTTGGGGCCACTCTTGAGGGAAGTGGACGCAGGGACGAGACCAACCTGGGAGGACATCGCACCGAGGAGCGCCACCTACAAGTCGCACTGGGCCCGATGGGACTCGTTGAAGACCAGAGAGGGCGTGCTGTTCCGGGTATGGGAGTCACCCGATGGGAAGGCGCAGAGAGGACAGTTGGTACTTCCCCGGAGCAAGGTCCCGGAAGTCTTGGAGGAAGTGCACGCCGGTACTTCAGGAGGACACCTGGGAGCGAACCGAATGATTCACAAACTACGGCAGCGCTACTTCTGGCTCAGACTCCGGGCAGATGCTGGTGGTACACCTGGACCGCCTCGCACGCTACGATGGGGCTGTTCGAGGGCGAACAGCTTTGAGGAGGGAGCAGTGTAACTGGAGCACCCTGTACCAGCTGCGAACGGAAGGCAGGGGGGAGGCTCGGTTAGCCACGCCCTTCCCTCGTTTGTCTTATAGTGGTGACAGCCAGTGGTCGGAAAGAAACATAATTGTGCGTCTGTTTTCCTTCCACCTGGTTCTCGATCTTTCTGTTACCAGAACA
This sequence comes from Mantis religiosa, assembly GCA_030765055.1. Classification (NCBI taxonomy): domain Eukaryota; kingdom Metazoa; phylum Arthropoda; class Insecta; order Mantodea; family Mantidae; genus Mantis; species Mantis religiosa. The sequence continues at coordinate 177,124,550 of CM060947.1, read as the reverse complement.
ATCTTGTAAACACCAGAAACCGGCGATATTCCGATATAAAGAGGGTTACAGACAGACAGAGTTAGTTAGTCAGTTGTTGTGCTGTGTTGAGTTGGTCAATCAGTTGGTTAGTGAGTGTGAGCGAGAAGACAGTCGCAGTTCTTGGTGTAAGAGTTAGTCAGTGACGTGTTAATGAACGAAAGGATTGTGCAACGGAAGGCTGTACGAACTGTGTATGAGTATCGGAGTTTATGTAATCGCGAGTACAAGTGAAGTTGTAACGGACGAACGGGTGAATCGTAATTGTGTGCAGCAAGTAATTTTGTGTAATTGGCAAGTGTTAAACTGTAAGTCGGTGGAAATAAAGAACATTGTTGAGTGGTGTAATTGGACTTTTTATTCCACGAACCCACAAAGTCACATTATTGTTATTATTATTATTATTATTATTATTATTATTATTATTATTATTATTATTATTATTATTATTATTATTATTATTATTATTATTATTATTATTATTATTATTATTATTATTATTATTATTATTATTATTATTATTATTATTATTATTATTATTATTATTATTATTATTATTATTATTATTATTATTATTATTATTATTATTATTATTATTATTATTATTATTATTATTATTATTATTATTATTATTATTGAAAGGTAAAGTCAGACTGAAAAATTCAATGCCATAGCCGGGATTTGAACCACGGATCTTCTGAATTTTTCAGTCTGACTCTATCTTTCCATACTTTAGCCTACACACAGCCAGTGTGAAAGAATAATTAATTTCCATTAATTGACCTAATAGTGGTTATGTATAAAGCCCGGGCCTTAAAGTACTTACACGTTGTTCAAGATAGTTGTCTCGTGTGTTTATGACAACTGCTAAGTGGTTTACTGGGAAATACACGAGTCAGTTGGTGAATTTAATGTGATGTCGGCACGTTGGCCATAGTAGCTCAAGGATTACAGCGGCTGGACGGCAACCAGAAGATCCGTGGTTCAAATCCCGGCAATGGCATTGAATTTTTCAGTCTGACTATCTTTCCATACTTTAGCCTACACACGGCCAGTGTGAAACAACAATTAATGCATATTGTTATTATCATGATCATCATCATAATCATCATTATCATCATCATTCTCATCATCATTATTATGAAAATAAATGAGCCCGAGTCCCATAAAGCGTCTCTGGATAAAGGACTCCCCTGAAAAAGGGAACTACATGAAGTAATTCACCCTAACTGAGCCCGAGACCTTCTGAGACCTTCTGAATGCGAGTCAGTAGACCACCTCCACATAACAGAGCTGGGCTATGTGTGTTTCTTTCCAAGACACTGCGTTTGACATTTTTATGCCACATCTAATAAAGCACTTCGTCTCCTAAACATACAAGTACTTGTTTTAGCCTATATATGGCTAGTATGAGGAAATCATTAATTTCCATCAATTAATTCAAATAATAAGAGTTAAATGATGAAACCTGGGACTCAATTACTTACGAGAGTAAGTCATCACAAACGGTGTATCTCGAATGCGAGAGCCCCTAGTGGTCTATTGGGGAAATATACGAGTCAAATGGAGAATTTAATGTCTTGACGGCACGTTGGCCATGGTAGCTCAATGGGTTAGAGTGACTGGACGGAAACCAGGAGATCCGTGTTTCAAATCCCGGCCATGGCATTGAACTTTTAATGTTGACACAATCTATATAACTACTTAGTTAACAAAGGAAAAACTTATTTGACAGTAACTGTATACTTCATTGTCCTTTATCGTTTTGCATTATAAGTATATATTTAAAGTATTCTTACTTTTATTTAGGGTTCTCAATAATTCAACCGTGATTACGTTCGAATCTCGGTATGGATTTTTGGATCCAATGCATATTACATCTTTATCTCACATAATTGAGAAGGGTAATTACGACGTATATAAGTACAAACGACAATATAAGCAATTTAGATTTCCTCTTGTTTTCACAACGAAAATGGTCGGTAAGCAGATTCTTAGAAGTGAAATAACAGAACACGAGAGATAGAACTTTCCCATGAGCGAATATAGATCACCAGCATACTACATGGAAAAATAGCATACAAATTAATTGACTACGAAAGCATGAATCCCTTGAAGTTAATATCTATTGTATACTCCAAAATGACAAATGTATAAAATGTGGTCCAACAGAAAGTAAGTGAAACAGATGATAAACTTCTAAAGTGCCTAGGTCCACCTAGAATTGGAATCGAGATGTCTCGATTGTTTTGATTGGCTTACAACTGCTCGAATGTGTGGGGAAGTTATTCCGTTATGGGGACGTGCAGTTAACGCTACAGTTCATGAATTAAAAAACTTAATTCTCGAGAAGGAACTAATTACAAACAAGACTTTAAATTTTTGACGGAGGATTCTGTGTTTATTCAAAACATAGGGCATATTAGCTTATCCACATTTTTTTCAGTTTAGTCTATTGCTTTCTTTGTATAAAGTGGTGTAATTTGTTTTATAATGAAGGTTCGTATATATATATATATATATATATATATATATATATATATATATATATATATATACGTGTGTGTATGTGTGTGTGTTGGTAAATATTTGAAATATATTTCTCGTAGTAATTACCAAAACTATCTCAGAAATAGACTAATCTATTCATCTTAGAAGTAACAACCCTCATCTTCATACACTCTCTGACGCAGCCCCTGTCACCTGGGAAGACTGAGACGACACATAGCCTGATATCAGAAACACACTAACACAAACAGACGAATAAATATAAATAAATGACGTATTCCAGAATATACTACTGTCATAATGCTAGCATATACTCCGGAGACGACCACAGTGACAATGCCACTTTGCCAAGGCCAATAAACTCCCTTTGCAGTCCCTGTAAACAAACAACTCTACTCTATTGTCTGTTTTGCCCTCAAGACAAATTTGGTGCCTCTCAATCGGAAACCAACCCATTGTTAAAATCCCATGCGTGCTTCTGACAACAGTCTATACGATTTTGACCGAGGCGCAGAACGCATGATTTCGTATAAATTTATGCATGCGGACCGTTAGAGAAAGCGTCTCTGATGTTAGGTCCGAAACGGGAAATTTTGAACACTGATCTCAAGTGGGGATAGTTACCAGCCAGTAGAAAATTGATATTTGTTAATGTGAGTTTGCAAACTCAAAGAAATACCTTGAGTGGGGGTAATTCAAAGTGATGGCGGAAAATAGGTTTTTCTGGTAAGGGCACTTCGTTCCTGAATTCTACGGGAGACGGACGCGTATTCGGCGCCGCCTAAGAAGTACACTTCCGCGCCACGCACAGAGACAAAGTGCAGTATCTAACAATCTTTCCAGTGAGAGCGCAAAGAGTAATATATAGGGAACACGATAAATATATCCAGGTCGACTACGCAGTGCTACTGCCCCTGCTCTTCACATCACAATATTGACCGTGACGCTAAGCACAGCAGCCACACCGACGACGACTTTACGGTGGTGAGCAAAGGAGCCTAAGAACAACAATAAACTTCTGTCTACCAGATTCAAGGTGTCACCATTCAACTCACAACCAGTCAGGACGCACCCACTCCTGGAGTACAGATGAGAGTTCTCACGCGGGAGCTTCAAGTCACCTCGAACCGATTACAATCTCCCTTTCCGTAACCTCCTCACCGCCACCAATCCTTAATTGTGAGGCGTTGAGCACAAGCGAGAGCTCGACGTGGTTCGCTACGGGCCGGACCGCCTCATCTCGCTGATTTTGAGATCTAATTTAGAAGAAAAATTGTCTGCTTTTTTTCGAAAACGGGTGGTTTCAAACAATAAAATGCTTCTTCTTTTGTTTGTAATACTTCAGCGAATAGCGTTGTACAGTAAGTTCTCTTCCACCTACAATGTTAGCCTGAAGTAGCTTATTTTGAAGTGCGCGCAGTGTTCGAGAACAGACATTGCGCCTTCATACATCAAAACGAGGGGCTTTGCTATCCTGTACATGGGCCTCTCCTTCACGATTACCTAGCTTTGCGTGATGTTGTGAATATTGAGAAGGGGACTGCCAGCTACTTATATGCTAAATAATACGGCATTGGCTCAAAATAATCCTAACAAGTCCCAACCGAATGTAATGCATGCAGAGTGCTAATATATTCTACGCTCCATATTCTAGCGCAACGACTGAAGTACGAGTACAATGCACGTTAACGAATTCCACGGATAATATTATCTCATAATATCACTGAATTCCATGCATATAATTACATAACGCTTTTGAATTGTTTAACAACTATCACATTTTACTGATATTGCTAGAATGAAAGCTGTTATGATGTGGTAGAACGTTTGGCCTTCCGAACCATATATCACCTTTTGTAAGTAGGTAATTTAACTATCCACATATTTAAACAGACTCCAATAAAACGTATTTATGAAATGTGCAATATTATTGCTACAAATTATATGTCCATACACGAGATTCAATCAGAAAGGAGAGCATACCTAGAACACAGTGTCAGCTAATTTCCTAAATATAATATTTAAAATATGTAACTTCTTCCTAATCGTATCTGATTCAGATATCAGCTCTATATCTGCTATGGGGGAAGACTTACATTCTTTAGATGCTGGTAGTTTAGTACAAAAATACCATAGCAGACAGACACATTCTCTTCTAGAAAAGATAAATCGTCATGAGTATTGTCGGATCTGGTGGATAGCGTCGGTACGATAAGTTCCAAAGTATCCAAGAGAATATTGCATTCCAACCACAGCAATAACGTATTGTGATAGATGCACTTCGAGAAAGAGAAAGAAACGTGACGATCGAGAACTTGTCTTTAGTTCTTCTTAACGTCCTTTAACGGTGCAGTCATATCGAAGGTTAAATGAAATGGGAGAAATGAGCTAGGTCCATACATCGGAACAAATCTTGTAACTTACCCTAACGAAGATTCGAACTCGGGATCTCTTGAATGGGGGAAGACACACTCCCTCACATCATAGAGACGGGCTTAGAAGAATTCGTTTTATTTTTGGCACTGTGTGGGCGAACCTGACTCGAAGAACCACATGTTTAAATATCAAATGAAGAAACAAAACGCAATTATATATACCAATTCATACCATTAAATATTATGGCTGTATCTGTTCTATTAATTCTGCAGTGTAGTCATTAGAATACAGACTTTAAGATTCAAATCTGATTATCAGCTGTGGGATGAGGAATCATTTTTCTGGCTTCCGAAATAAGAAATAATAATAGAAATGTTACAAACTACAAAAAGAAGTAACAAGTTATAAGATAATTATCGTATAATATGAAGTAGAACTGGATGAGAAGATTAAAGTTAATATCTCATTCTCAAAGCGGCAGAAATGACACACGCGCTAAAGAAAGATTTTTATTTTATGAACCACCCAACACCTCATTTAAATGACATGATCGGGAATATATATATATTTTTTAATTTTATGTGACCTGTTTTCGATTGAGCGGGAAAGCTCAGATTCATTTTCATAGAATAGAATTATACTATTTTTATGTATTCATATCACACTAATATTTCCTGGGATATTTATCATCATCATCATCATCATCATCATCATCATCATCATCATCATCATCATCATCATCATCATCATCATCATCATCATCATCATCATCATCATCATCATCATCATCATCATCATCATCATCATCATCATCATCATCATCAGCAGCAGCAGCAGCAGCAGCAGCAGCAGCATCAGCATATTGGAGCGTCATGCAGAGCTTTCAATCAAACTACAAAGGTAACCGCTTGTGAAGAAAGCAACATTTTGAAGGAAGACTTCTGCCGAATAATTTCTAGCTCTATTAATAGAAATAAAGTAAAATTAAGGGAAGTATTAGGGAATAATTTCGCTTAAAAACTATTTAATGGGATAATCACCAAGAAAGGCCAATATAGGGTGATGTTTCTCTATAAAAAAGCTATATGTGTGTGGCTTATTTAAAATACTTTATAGGTAGTGTAGGAATTTATACTCATTAGCCTTTCCTCTAATTTGGCATTTTATGTGGATTTGTCCCCCTTGACAATATTTATTATATGCAAAATATGTGGAAACGAATGTAAATTTTATAATTGCAAATGACTCGGTTAAATAATTAAATGCTTTATGCATTCCTCACGCGCACGCGACCTATTATATTTTTAAGTAGGTCTAATGGTGAGATAAAATTACTGCCAATCAAGCCCTGAATTTACCCCATAAAGCAGAAGGTTAACTTGCAATTCCGTCCACGGACAGCACACTGTTTTGCCACTAAATGATAATTGTTATGGCATGGCTACTAATGTTCCGTGTGTCAACATTGGCCATTTTGTTACTGCGTGACTGTCCCACCCCTCACTATTGATGTTGTTCCTCCCCTACCACTACTATCCTCTGGCGCTTCAACATATTTGCCACACGCACAGCCCTTCTGTCCAAATAGTTCCGATATTCACTGTGCATTAAGATTAGCAAACAATTTCAGCAATGCTACTCAAATCACAACCTCCTCCTTTTAAACTATTACCAATAAATGATCGACCTATTCTACATATCTCATTTGGTGCAGTTTGTTTGCTATCTGAAGAAATTTACAAACGGAATAAAAATATGATACGGATACAATTAGTACTATATGTGATTTTTTTATTTTTTTTATTTTTTTAAAGAAGACATAGTCAAGTTATTAAAAGTGAGATATTTCTTGTATAGAAAATGAGTAGTTGTCAAACATTTTTATGATTACTCACTCAGATGAGATGTTCTTCATATCCCCAAAAGCGCTTTTCGATCAGGTTTTGATCATCTTCAGTGTGTGTTGACCAGCTACTGAGGTGGAGACGAGCCGAACCTTCCAAGAAACTTCTGCTCCTGTAACAGTCATTTGGTTATCTCCTGATTTGTGCTGCCAACTTCTGGGACTGGAACACTGTGGCCGGACACAGGTGGCTGATGGTCATCTGTGGTGTTGACTGGTTGTAACTGTTTTACCTCTGGATGTGGGTTAATTGAACTGTCGACCTGTGGTGGCGGATGAAATTCCATTTTTTCTTTTTCCCCCTCGTTCTCTGGACCAATATTTAAGTTACTGGTTGTTTTTGAGAGATGTGCTTCCTCACTCATATGTTCCTGAAGTAAACTAGATTGGTTGACATATGGGTTAATTTCAACTGGGTCTAAGTTCTTTAAATTTGTTTCAACGACATCAATGTTGGATGTTTTAACTTTTTTAATAAGTTGTAAAACACTGTTTAATGGTGGTATCTCAAAATTCAAAAGGTTTTTTGTTTCACTATTTAGGATATAAATTTTTTCCCAAATATCTAATTCATTAACTGTTTGTACATGTTTCAATAGTTGTATACTTTGGCCAATTTCATGGTTGTGTTTCCAGAAATGGTTGGCAACTGCAGACTTTTCTATTTGTTTAAGTTTTATATTCCTCAGGTGTTCCGTATTTTCTGGTTTCTTTAAAGTAGTAGTACTGTTATCTACAAGAAGTTTACCTATCATCCTTGGGCATTCAACAAATTTAAAAGAATTTTTCATAATTATAATATAAAATTAGCCCCAAAGAATAATTTCAACCTTAAGAATCTGCTCAAAAAACCTTTAAGCAACACTATTGATAAATTGAAATTATCTGGAATATATAAAATACCATGTGACAATTGTGAAGCATATTATATTGGAAGAACTAAGAGAAATTTAAAAACCCGTCAAACGGAACACCTGAGGAATATAAAACTTAAACAAATAGAAAAGTCTGCAGTTGCCAACCATTTCTGGAAACACAACCATGAAATTGGCCAAAGTATACAACTATTGAAACATGTACAAACAGTTAATGAATTAGATATTTGGGAAAAAATTTATATCCTAAATAGTGAAACAAAAAACCTTTTGAATTTTGAGATACCACCATTAAACAGTGTTTTACAACTTATTAAAAAAGTTAAAACATCCAACATTGATGTCGTTGAAACAAATTTAAAGAACTTAGACCCAGTTGAAATTAACCCATATGTCAACCAATCTAGTTTACTTCAGGAACATATGAGTGAGGAAGCACATCTCTCAAAAACAACCAGTAACTTAAATATTGGTCCAGAGAACGAGGGGGAAAAAGAAAAAATGGAATTTCATCCGCCACCACAGGTCGACAGTTCAATTAACCCACATCCAGAGGTAAAACAGTTACAACCAGTCAACACCACAGATGACCATCAGCCACCTGTGTCCGGCCACAGTGTTCCAGTCCCAGAAGTTGGCAGCACAAATCAGGAGATAACCAAATGACTGTCACAGGAGCAGAAGTTTCTTGGAAGGTTCGGCTCGTCTCCACCTCAGTAGCTGGTCAACACACACTGAAGATGATCAAAACCTGATCGAAAAGCGCTTTTGGGGATATGAAGAACATCTCATCTGAGTGAGTAATCATAAAAATGTTTGACAACTACTCATTTTCTATACACTATATGTGATATTTATAAGCTAGTTTTACTTAATTATGAAGATAAGTTTAGCTTTAAACATTGTATGTTACCCCATTTACAGTCAGAAGGGACTAATGTTACGAATGTCAAATCATGATGTTGAGTTTATGAGTGCATTACCCTTTATCCAAAATATATGTGAAATCAAAGTGAAGTCTCAGAGAATGTGGATGTATGCCTTCTAAGCAGGCTTACTGTTCTACTAACTTTGTTAACATTTACTGAGTTTTCAAATAGTTGTGATGACGTAATATTTATCAGGAATTATTTTTAAAAGCAGTCAAAGATGTCCTGAATACCAAAGCGGATCCACAGGGAATTTAGAGGTTTGCTTCACTATAATAACGTTGAATTGACCTATCATTACCTGATTATAAGAAAACGGTTCTGTTTAGGTCAGAAAACGATCTCAAAAAACAAAGTGTTTTAAATGGAAGAAAACAAACTTGCTTATAGTTATAAAGAAAGAAACAACCGGGCTTGAGCTCGGAAGCTGCGAACTGAAGAGTAGCAATAATTCGTAGAATGAAAATTATCCATGAAGTTGTGTTTAAGTTTATCTCTACACTAAAAAATTATTTCCTTTCCTGTGGAGCGCTACAAAATTCATTTTACGAAATGGCAGTGACGCTGACACTTTGAAACATATATTTAAAATATAATCCATTAATTTTGTAACTATGTACATTCCGTTTTTCAATTGTCACTTCATTAAATTTTCATTGCCACCTAATAGTTAATTATACAGAGTGTTTCGGAACGACACCCAAGGAATATATATATATATATATATATATATATATATATATATATATATATATATATATATATATATAAGTAATTGCTCAGCTTCTAAGTGACACATATAGTTTTTACCGCCAATAGAGCCACATAAAAAACGCTCCAGAATGAGTTGGATTACGCGAACACCGGCGCGTGCCTCACGCTATCGAAGTTCGCATGTAGGTGACACAGCGAGCAGCCTGCTGTAACTGTTTGAAAAACATACCGACATACTCCACGGTAGCTTGCTACTATTAAGAATTTCTTTGGCTTATAAAACCACAATAAAGAAGCTATTCATTAGTTATTTGATTATGGGCAGTTTAACATGTTCCAACAATCCGTTATAACAGTCGATGACGGAAAATAAGCCGGTGGACATATGGAACGTAAACCTTTCAGGGGGAAATTAATGTTAGTGAGATTGAGGAGGCAGCATTAAATGATAAAAAGAACAGAGAACAATATAAAAGAATTGTAGATAAATTTAACCAAAGCTAAAGGCCTTATGCAAAGAGACAAGCATTTTTGTCACAGTTTAATAATACTAAATAAAGTATTTGTTACTGAAAAGGAAGCTGTTAATTTTACAGTAAGTGGTTGAAAGCACTGTACAATTAAGATCATAGTAAAATGAGCAATCTTGGAACTCTCCGAGTCATTGTCGACTTTTTCACAAGTTATGTACCTGCCCTTTGCCCCACTACCTGAAAGCGAGGCTAGGGTCACTGATAACGAGCATGATTTTGTTTTCGTGGCCGGTGCGTCCCAACAACGTTTGCGGTTCGCACACCACTGGTTTCTGCGCTGCATAATCACAAAATAATGTAATATTTAATGCTGCATAAAATTATACCTAAAAGAATTTCGAAGCAGCGACAGCGAAATTCGGACTAGTTAAGTTATAAACTACTTCGCAACATTAAGTTATATAAGTATAACTCTTGTTTCGTACGGTTCTTCGCTGGGGAGTCAAAAGACTTCTCGAATCCCTTGAAGCACTTATTGCAAGAGAATGGTACTTTGCGATTCAACAGAAACGCTTTAGCTAACTCGCATACCAATTTGTTCACTCACCTATAAAGTTCTATGGAATATTTATAAACTTCCAAAACGAGCGATTCTGGTCATTTAGTAATATAATATCGTTTCCGATGTTTGCGCTGTGCGCGGCTTATCTGTTTACAATTCCGACTGCCCGGCACTGATATTCCGATAAAATTAATTATAGCCACTAACACACTATATAAAAATAAATTTCAATTTATAAGACTGCACAAATAACACAACATGTCACTTTTTGGCAATTTCCGCATTTAATTATTCTGAGGAAAATTTAAAAAAAAAAAAAAAAAGTAGCTAAAAAAGTTTAAATTCTTCTTTTGTATTCAGCGATTTCAAAATATTGAACTACAATGAAACATTTATGATTCACTTTGTCTACAACAGAAAAAGTAGTAGGTATGCCATCAGACAGCTGAAATTCCCAAAATATGGAGATTCAATAATTGATAAGTATTACTGATGACAATGAAACAACAATTACATGATACGCTTTTTCGTATTGCCGTGAGCCTAATGGATTTTAATAAAAAGTATATGCACGAATTAGAAGTAAGCAGACCATAACTGCAACACGGCACCACAGCGGCTCCCGAGTACTTCCTGAGTGACCTGGTGGAAAAGGATAATGCCTGAGGTTCTATCCCCATTAGTCCGGGACCCGTAGGACCGGAACCCGGGGCTCCTGGGTTATTTTCCATAGGACAGTACCTATTTTATAAACTGCCCCCCCCCCGCTGCACACGGCAGCAGGATAGAAGTGGATACGCCACTTAAGCGCCAATCCAACATGGACCAGCTACCAAATAACCTTGGTAGGGTCGCCGATGACCTAGCACACCAGCTACTAGCTCTGCAGGCTAGTACCTGGGACTTATTAGGCATCCCTCTATCCCCTCCGGCCGGCCGTAGCCTGGCCGGGGGTACCCAATTTTCCGTGGGTGTTGGGAACACACTGCCCCCTCGAGTCCAACCCAATCCGAGCAGCTCCCAATCAGGGAGGGGCTCGAATGTTCATCCCGAGGTTCCTCTAGTCAGAGGTACCACGAGTGCTAAGGGTCCGCAGTGCTCGCATCACAGCAGCTGTAGGGCACGGATCCCCTTCCTTATGGGAGGTGAAAAAGGATGGACATGAACCTGAAGGAACACGATGGAGGGGGGGGGGTTGTTTAAAGATTTCAATGTGACACTACTATTGCCCTGTAGCCCTGGCTAAGCCAGCTCGATAAGAGATGAGATAACTTCCTGGAAGGAAGATGGTTTTATCAGATTCGAGAAGCGTCAGGCAGAAGTCTTTTCATTCCACAAATTCCATCGCCCTGCCACAATACATCTAGCACGTTACCTGGTTCTACAACTCTAAATAGAGGAAAATAAATTATAGTCATAACAGAAGTTACCTGCAAAATCTTTGATCAGAACCTAGAACCTTCAGAGCATGCGCCTTACGGTGCAGCAATACGCAGCTTAAGTTGCTAGCACTACTAATGATAAGAGTTTGGAATTTACTGTTTTATACGTTCATCGGTGGAAAGAAAACATCGTCTTTAAGAATTACTTTACCTGCAAGTACATTTGTATTATCCTTTCCATGCTAGAACTTTCTCTTTACAACTCGTATCATGGTTTGTTGCCAGGCTTTATTTTCATTTTGTTTCCTTTTATTCCATTCTCTTCAAATTATTTGGACAACGGGATTTTAATACTGTAATGCAAATGTGCGTTCCATATACCTTAATTTCTAAGTCAGCTCGCTGTGTTACGAGGGTGGGGAAGGGGAACTCAATATATAACCGAAAAAGCTGGATATAATTACAAAGAGAATTTATGAAAAGCTGCAGACCATGCGGTTCATGACTGTGCCGGGGCACGTTCTGCCAACAAGTAAAATATGTCCGCAACTCCGGAGTACTACGCCTTAGAATAGTGTTTTTGTGAACATTAAACGCATAAAAATCTGTTAGAATTCATTGCAGAATGAAAACATCGAGTCAAGAGGTTTAGAGTTGATCATAGGGAATCATCACTTTATATTATTTTAGATATGGAGGCAACAAACAATAAGCAGTATTTCCAATCAAATAAACAAAAGTTTACGGCTACTTGAAGATGTTCAACTATGCTTCAATTTCTCATACTCATAAATTCCCTTACACTAATTGGTCTCAGTGCTCTATTTTGACAGTTTCAAAAGCATTTGAAATAACTTGTGAATACTTTAGTTACTAATCTGTCTGTGATGAAACGCATGAGGTCTGGCGAAGCAATAGAGCGACCTACCCGCCTCGGTAACGTAGATGGTGGTGTGTCTACCTCAGGTGTAAGAGCTCCCGAGTTGGAACCTCGGATAGGGTGAGTTACCTGGATAAGGTTTCTTTCGGGGGTTTCCCTTATCCTGATAGACGAATGTCGAGTAACTCTAAGCTCCATGTACCCCGGACTTATTTGAGCATCACTTTTCCCATTGCATTCATCGTCCGATATGACTTAACGTTAGAAGATATAAATTAAAAAAAAACACACGCACACACGCACACGCACACGCACACGCACACACACACACACACAAAGAGCGAAAGTGTCATAAACTGTTACTTAAAATTCCATAAACATTCAAAGTAACAAATTAGAATATTTTGGAAGCAGTTAATCCAACAAAATTGTTATTTTACATACTATAACTCTGTTGACTGATATCTACTTATATGTTTCTCTTGGGTAATTTAAACTATATTTCAACTTTTCATACAACCATATACTAAAATTAACTACGTATGGTAGGCCCAAATGACCATGCTGCCCCCGGGTCCTTATATCTCTCACCCTCTCTCTCACACACTCACTCTCTCTCACTACGTTACTTCATTCCAATATATCCAACCTTTCGAAGATATTCTAAACAAAATCATTACAACCAAGTTAAAGTAAAAGCAAAATATTATACTTATATTACTTTCTCGAATAAAAGCTTCTCATTTGATAAAAAGTTTAAGTATTTTAACATTGAAGCCATATTTTGGAAATGTTTAAAAATAATATATTTTACATAAATTGTCTGTTTAATGAGCTCTACATTTTCTACATAGTATTTCTTATAGTTTAACATTTATAGAAAATTCATCCAGAATGAACAGAACTTCAGAAATATTCCCAGAAAATTAAGACACATATTTCATTTATTACAAAAATACAAGATAGAGATTCTTGTTTATTTACTGTATACGTGGCTAAGAAAGTAAGATATTTGATGCGTTGCACTCACGCGACTACGTTACGTCTTTGAAATTCGTTCTCTTTGCAAGATAAACAGGAAGAGGAATACTTTTCATTAGAGAAAGTTTATAAAATGCACAGTATATTAAGTACTATCTCAAAATAATTAACATCGCATCGTATTGTGTGCTTTAACAGGCTCTGCACTTTTGGAGTGGTAGAAATTTTTCTATCTCTTATAGTTCACCAGTTGTGCAAAATTACATTGAAACGAATAGATTTCGAAGGTTATCCCAGGAATTCCAAGTTACACATTTTAATTGTCATGAAAAGTCTTAAACTTGAGTTAACCACAGTAAATATGCACTTTTTAGAAAATAAAGGCTATCGAAAACACGTTCATGTGAAGGAGGACTGGGATGGCATATTATATTGGAAATGCTCTTATCGTAACTCGATTACTTTGGTAAATACGCCAATTTCCATTGTGCAGCCATTAGTTAAGCTAGGCCATTTTTCTAAACACGCCTCTTTGGATTCACAAAACATGTGTTTCCCTTGTGTGTTTCCCTTGTGTGTTTCCACCGTATTTTTGGGTGGAATAGAAATAAATTTTCTAGCTATAAAGTAGTGCTAGATACGGTTAAAAACTTATAGAAGCATATTAGGAGAAACACTGAGAGTGCAAGTTGTATAAAACGAAGGGGTTCAAATAAAGCGGAGATGATAGCAGAGATTTTGTAATCCAAGCCCGGTTATAAGCCTCGGAACTACCAGATCTTCTGTTGATACGCTAAATTAAATTGCTTAACCATACCAGAATGGCTGAACATGTGTTTTGTAACAAAATCATGTTTTATCACTTTACGTCGCCGGCATACAGGATGACACATAGACCACTCTCCCTCTCTGTGTATATATGTACGTAATTCACTGCAGCAATTAAATCCGGGGACAGGCCTCACATTTGGCATGTGAAGGAGGGTAACAAAGAAATTGGGCACTCAGCCATACGAGGAACATGGGCTGAAGCGAGCGGACAAGCGAGGGTGCTTTTGACGAGGTTCGAATTTCTTTCTCATCGAGCCGAAAATGCTCTTCCTAGCATGGTTCAAGAGAACTTCCATCCTTTTTATCTCCCTAAAAGTCTAAAACAATAGACAACACATTTTAAATTTGCAGCCGTATAATTAATCAAACTCCCGTATGAGCAGCCTGCTCGCATATATTCAGGTCACAAACATTATGCATTTCTATTTTTCTTGATGTTTTATATGAAAACCATTACGCTATTTACTTGCAATGTTTCGGACAACCTCTACTTAATCAATAGATACCTATTTGTGTTTGTAATACCTATTTAAACTGAGGTAACACTATATGAAAAACAAAATATTTCCATTTTCGATTTCCGTATCCTTAGAGTGGATAAAATGTTGCTTTGGAAGCAAAAGCCAAAATCGAAATTTCACAGAAAATAGGAGTTTGAAGGTCTTCTGAATAACCCCCCTCTCTCTCTCCCTCTTTCTTACTCACTCACTTCAGCCAGACACTTCCTAAGGACATAACTACAAAATTACTATATAACAATTATTTGCCCATTCCATACATGTTTCGATTTAGTAAAAACAAATAAACAAACAAAACTAAAATATGTTTCTTGTAGTAATGGGATCCCCTTTAAAATCGTCTTTAAAAACTATACTTACAGGAGACTTAATACCAAGTTTGATACTTATACACATCTAATTTTGCTTATGCTACTCATAAGTGCATGTGTTTAGAAAGGCTGTTTTGATCCAAAGAGCTCCAAATGCAACTTTAGATAAACACAAATGCAAATGAGCAAACAATTTTGGGAACTACGAAACTGCATCTTGGGTTCTAATGGCATGGTCCGTTTTATAGTTTAAAATAACAACTCAATAAAGTAAATAAATTAAGCAACACCCACTCTCCAATAATCATAATTGTAGATTTTCATAGTAATTATTAAGAGCAATTTTTTACAATATAAATAATGTGAAACAGCTACTGACGAAATTTGGCCCGTTTATTATAGTTTTAAAATCATACTGTGACAATAAAATTTATTTTTACCTACTTAATATCAAATCAATTTAGATCATTTCTCTTTCCATAAACGTATCACGCTTTCTCGTCTAACATTTTGTAAACAAACGCAGTCAGTGATTTATAAAGCTGAGGATTTACTATTTAATTACATAATTAGAATTGTGCTTTTGGGAAGCGCGTTAATAAGATAATTATTTAGAAATTTGATGAATAGTACAATCCTTTGTTGGTCGCTGTTTGCATAGACTGGTCCAATGGAACTGCACTAGCAGATGTTCGATACTTCTTTGTGTCAACTATTATTATTTCCGATTTATTCTTTGTTCCTCTCGTTATACATGAACCTGCGATTACCTGAGAGGCTGGCACTGGATACCCTTTAGGCCATCCATTCTTGACGACCGGCTTTCCCGAATAAGTTCACGAATGCTGGGGTGTTTACTAATCTACGACAAATTTCTTGGAAATATTTAGTGTTTCAAGGACTTAAGACTGTCACAAGTGGCAGGATGGTGAAAAAACTTCCCCCTGGCTGTCTGGACTGTCATTGCCCCCCCTACCCGCCTCGATAGCGTAGACGGTAGCGTGTCTGCCTCACGTTCAAGAGGCCCCGAGTTCAACCTTGATTAGGGTGAGTTACCTGGTTAAGTTCTTTCCGAGGTTTACCCTTATCCTGATAGATGAATGTCGGGTAACAATACGCTCCATTTACCCCGGACTCATTTGAGCATCACTTCACCGATTTCGTTCATCGTCCGATATGGCTTAACAGTGCAGGACGTAAATTAAAAAAAATGGTGCCCACTCCCTGGTATCTAGGGACTTATAGCTAATTAGCGTCAGAATTGGTTCACATCGTCGTTCGAAACAGATTGCTCTCCAGGTTTCATCTTCATGTGTTTTTCCCATATAAATAAACGGGCCCATTTTGGCCTATGAGCGGTGCTGCTACTCCGTCTGCCTCCTCCGTTAAGTTCTCTCGCTATTATCTGACAGTGCGGTTATGCAGGTCTTTCGACATACACCCTGTGGCATTAATTATGGCTCGCAATACGTCACCCCTTCAACTGTTACACCGGAATAACAACATTGTAATTATTAAAATATTTCAAATTTTAGCCTTATTTTTAGTGTAGGAAGTAAATGCTCTCGAATAAAGGAAAATTACTCTCTAGTTTATAGTTTTCTCAACTAGAGCTACTGCTCTCTCCGTATCTCTCTCTCTCTTTCTCTCTCTCTCTACTTGTGCTTTTAATGGTACGGACGTTTAGAAGGATCCTTTATTGGATAATTTGCGAGAGATTTGTAAAATAGTAATGCAAGCAAGCCTACAGGGACCGGAAACACCTTATTCTGTCTATGTTAAAGTTGGAACCTAAATGTCTCATTTTCTAGTTATCAATAAAATACACGCACTGATATTATGTTAGGTCAAGTTGTAACTACGAAATACCTCTTTTACATTTTTGTATCTTTAATAACACTTTATCTAACATTACCATAGAAAAATCATTTCTAACCAATATACGAGAATGACTGTTATTCCTATTTGAATATTATAGAACAGTTTATTACAAACTCAATTCATTTGAAAGATAAACGATCAGAGCGAAATTAAAATTAAGCTTTTTTTGTTTGCGTTTTGACATTCATAGGACTTTAACGTATGTATAAATTTAAATAAGGTTCCTGAATGTTTAAATTTTTGTGAATCGATATAATTATTATTTTCGTTGCTACGTATATCAGGTGAGTATAATTATTGTTCTAAATCAAAACATTTGATGCAAAATTATATATTTAAAGGGAAAACATATTTTGAAGCTCCTTAATAAAGAAAGAAGGAAAAAGCTTGTTTGAAAAGTGTTTATGAGTGTTTCTATGAACAGCATAACTAAAGTTAAACGGACAGCACAGCATAAAGAGCATAACATAACGAAGGTTCTGTTAAATACCTAACTTAGTACTTAAGGATATCTATGACTGGAAATTTGAAATCCTGAACTAATAACGCTAGCTTATTAAGATTTATACCACAGATATAAATCAGTGAACATATGATACAGCCAAAATTTTGTCAATTTCACTGTGATAGTTTGGAAAAATGGTCAAATTTATTTTTGGTGACGTCACCTAAAACGTCCCTTGCGACAAAATAACCTATATTTTGGTCTAATATTTAAACAATAGGTTCCCAACGCATCCATTTTTTTAATTTGTCCTAGGTTTTTCTATATCTCAATAACTTTAGGCTCCAGAAATTTTTAAAGATATTAATATGGCTTTTTTGCCCAAAATTTGAATATTTTGTGTTTTAAAGTAATAAAAGTGCTCTTAAATTCAGCTCACAATAAAACCCAGGGAAGTTTTTAATCTTTGTGTCTCTGTGAACGTGTGTAGTAAGTTTCATTAGTCTAACACTAAAACAGCAATGCAAGCAGCATTTTAAATGATAAAAAATGGTGAAATTTTCAATAGCGATAAATCAAGGATAAAGAATAAGAATTCATATGTAACGCTAGGATTCACGTAACTCTTAAACTAGATTAGAGCATTTAAGGATGGTTTTCGGATGCTATCTACGCCTTCTTTGAACTCAGGAAGACTTACACTATTTTATAGACTAAAAAGAGGAAAATGTGATGTTTTGAAAATGTTCATGATATTTCAATCATACATATCATCAAGTTCTCCAGCTTCCAAAGTTGTGATATAAAAATTTTAAAAGAAATCCTCCCACCTCAAACAGCCGTTTGAATGGAAATATTCAACATTTCTGATATTTTTTTTTTTTTTTTTTTGGAAAGTGGCTTAAATTATTTTTAATCAAATATCGTATTTTTCAACACTTTTTCACGACAAACGCCTTGAGTTGTTTGAGAATAGCATGTGATGTTCTCTTTATTTCAGATAACTTTTGTATAACTGCTAAACAGTCAGCGATAGACAAAATGTTACTACACAAAAGATGTTTAAATCCTTAAATCAGACAATTTATATCAAAGAATTCTTTGACAGGTGATGGGTTGACATTTCCGAATTTTCCTTGTTATTTATTTCAATTTTTCAATACATACACTTTTCCCTAGTGGGAGGTTATTTGTGTATTCCCCTTTTTTTCTTTGTTTATTGTGGTCATGTAAAGAGAAAGAATTTTCAAAGCCATCGCACAGCGACCAGCTCGAAGGATTTGATCATCGCTTAAGTCTACTGTATTCCATTATTCCTATTGTACTTACAGGAAGTAAGTAATACGATTATTTATATAAATTCTTATCTAGATTAACATGAAGTAGATAAAAGAATAAATATTTGTAGGAATAGTTTACGATAAATGGCTACTGAAATTCATGTATATTGTTTTAGGTTATCAGTCTGACTGACGGAGAGGTTATGAAAACATTCAGTATGTATAAAATGCTTGTGATTTGTTGGCGAATGTACTTATTGAAGCAGGACCAGGAACTTCCAAGTGTCCCATGTGATTTGACTCAAATGCGGAACGGCATAGATATCCGATTTTAGTTCCGCAGCGCCCCGATAGTTCATTTTCTCATTGAACCAACTCCCACATGAAAGGATTCCCGCACTTCTGATTTAAAGCACGTCTTTGTGATTGTGCTGGAAGCGAGAGTACGTGACCACCACAGCTTCCTCAATTTCTATTGGTCAAGAGCACCGTTCTATCTAAAGGAAAACGATACCAGTGAGTTGGGAAATGGTTTGCTTCAATTTTAATACTTTCCCCTAAAAGATAATGTCGAATGTGCTGTACAGACAGTTCAAAAACAACGCCCAGATAATAGTCCAATAATTATTTAGGCCAATCTGAGACATCTGCATTTTGAAGTATTCCTTATTACTAATTGTATCTGTATGCCATTAACAAATTGTACCTAAAGGAAGTTTATCCCTGTGTGAGAGTGTGTGTGAGAGTGTGAGTGTGTGAGAGTGTGAGTGTGTGAGTGTGTGAATGTGTGAGTGTGTGAGTGTGTGTGTGAGAGTGTGTGTGAGAGTGTGAGTGTGTGTGTGAGAGTGTGTGTGAGAGTGTGAGTGTGTGAGAGTGTGAGTGTGTGAGTGTGTGAGTGTGTGAATGTGTGAGTGTGTGAGTGTGTGAGTGTGTGAGTGTGAGGGTGTGAGTGTGTGAGTGTGTGAGTGTGTGAGTGTGTGAGTGTGAGTGTGTGAGTGTGTGAGTGTGTGAGTGTGAGTGTGTGAGTGTGTGAATGTGTGAGTGTGTGAGTGTGAGTGTGTGATGTGAGTGTGTGTGTGTGAGTGTGAGTGTGTGAGTGTGAGTGTGAGTGTGTGAGTGTGTGTGTGAGTGTGTGTGTGTGAGTGTGTGTGTGAGTGTGTGTGTGAGTGTGTGTGTCTGAGTGTGTGTGTGTGAGTGTGTGTGTGTGAGTGTGTGTGTGTGAGTGTGTGTGTGAGTGTGTGTGTGAGAGTGTGTGTGAGAGTGTGTGTGTGAGTGTGTGTGAGAGTGTGTGGGTGTGAGGGGGTGAGGGGATGAGTGTGTGAGTGTGTGTGTGTGTGTGTGTGTGTGTGTGTGTGTGTGTGTGTGTGTGTGTGTGTGTGTGTGTGTGTGTGTATTTTGTAAATGAACTCCGACTAAAGTCAAGAATATACAATGACTTCAGATGGACATCAATTTTTTATGGCGCGGTCATTAAAGGGGCAGGAGGCAGTTGTCTTTAACAGGTTCCTCAGGTTGAAGCTTTTGGAAAGATGCATTTATGTGATGCAGTGGTTAATGTGATCTGGTGTTATTTATACCCACGACGGTTGTTAAGTAAAATCTAAGTACACTTCAAAACGCAATGTTCACAACTATGATTCCAAAATTAAAACTAACTCTTGAAGATAATACATACTACCTGGTCTGCTGAATTTCAATGGCGTGCATCGTTATTCTTTTAAATAGATTTAGGAAAATCTGAATTGCTTTCAGTGATAAATACATAGTAAAAAGTAAATGAACTCGAAAGGTAGTTGCAGGATAAGTAATAAACAAGCTAAGGATGCCTAATATTATAGGGATATAATTTTATTTACAGCGTTTAGATATCACAAAGATGGTGCTATAATTACGAGAATTAAATGCAAGAGGAATCTGTACGATAGAAGTAAAGGGCTGTACTTTCGCTTTCAGATGCGGATTCCATCTTTCGGACAAACCTCTATATGAAGGTGACTTAAAATTCGTCTGTAACTTTATATGTGGATTAACCAACAATTTAGCTCCCAAGTATTCATAACTACTATAACAGTAGTATACATGGTTAGATATATAAACTGACAATGTATTAATTT
Organism: Mantis religiosa; assembly: GCA_030765055.1. Taxonomy (NCBI): domain Eukaryota; kingdom Metazoa; phylum Arthropoda; class Insecta; order Mantodea; family Mantidae; genus Mantis; species Mantis religiosa. The sequence goes on along the minus strand of CM060947.1, from coordinate 177,103,569 downwards.
AAAAAGTTTCGCAGACGCGAGAAAACATATATACACGCACGCAGCTTCCAATCTCTCTGTGTTTCGTAACTTGCTGTACATCAAATTGCTAATATTTCACTCTTCTAATTGCCCAGATAAGGGACTCAGCGCTGCTCACCTGAAGGTTAATACGTCTCAACGCTCTGTCGATTAATAAACTGTAAACAAATCTAGTTTGCAGTGTAAGATACTTGTATCAAATTTACCGCAACTAGGTTCTCCGAAGTTGGCAAGACGGTACTGATAAGAGCTTTACGTCGTGTAGAGCATGGTAGGCCCAACATTTGACCCACTTTAAAAAAAAAAAATATTTTTATGCTAAGGTAAATATTTCAGTTTTCAGTCACAAAAACGCCATGCCTTGCAAGATACGTAATGTCGATGCTTCGTCCATTATTGCACGTGCTTAGGACTTATAATTAATTATATACTCTATGGATCTGCTCTAAACTACTGTTTTGTGGCATTAGGCATAATTTGCAATAATAATATCTCCTCCTTAAAGAGAGTATGTTCTTTTCGCTCTCACCGTTTGTGAAGAAGATAACATTGACAAGGTGAAATGGATCATGCGCAAGGGTGTTTCCGTATACTTTATGGTGACAGAAATTATGTAAAAATATAGAAAATCGTAAGATAGTACTTCAGATCAATGGTTCCGCCAACTATAATCCAGTTCTACGTCGATAAAGGAAATGACCTCACGCATCGTATGGTTCTGCAGGATTATTGTATACTTCATATGTTTTAATTATTTACCCTTCGAGATCAATGAAAAATGTGGCCACCAACACTGAAAATTTGTGTCACGCTAGAAGTTTGCAAGAAGGAGCAGTGTGTCATTGGCCAATCTACAGAGCTGTGTCGCGTTATCTCGAGGGTCCCGCGCTCCGTCGGGCTTCGAAACGACGATCCGTTGTTCGTCGTACTCGTTGATGTGGTGGTTGAGGAGTCGCTATCATCTGAGGGTCCGCCTCGACGAGTATCTGTATCACTACTATATGCGCAAGATTTCTAGAGCGTTCGGGTCCCAAGTCCTCATTCGGTAGGTTTCGCCTATTTCCGTAAACACAGACGACAACTTTGAAACAGGAAATGCGCTATACACTGTGGCATCTAGTGGCTAATATGCTAAGCTTTCATACGCAAGCCATTTAATTTTGAGCAATTTTGAGGTTAATTATTAGGTAACCAGTTTACAACAAATCTAAAACAAGACTATGTTGTCAGTGTTATGGCTCTCGAAAGGGGACACGCTATTTTTCGTCTGCCTCCGTATAACTGATCTGAATGCAACTGAGCTGGCGTGGGCAAAAATAAAGAATCCTTACAAAGTACGCAATGTTAACGAGAGCCACAAATCTGCGGAAACTTGCTATAGAAGCGACGGATCGGGAAGGGTACGCTAAGAAGGTCCAAGAGCTGGAAATGCAATATTGAAGAAACGATACTGTAATACGAAATGCAATTAATGAAATTATTAGCACATTAGAGAATACAAGCGATGAAAGTGACGCAGTAGACTTAGAAATCAAAGAATCACAAAGCGAGTGAGTGTTTACAGCTCTCATATTATTTGTTTAATACTTTTATGTGTTTTATAACAATAATTATATAAACGTACAGCATATCGGATAGAGTTCAATTGTTTGTTGCCACATCTCATACCTTCGGCACATATCTTCGCTTAGCTTACTGCAATTTACTGAATTGTGTTTTCCTAGGTTGACCACGCTGCAGAAACAAAAGCATGTTAGCTCTCTTTTCTTCCCATCTGCACGCACTACACCGTAAATCCAGCGCTCAAGAAATCTTGTGCATATAGTACTAAACTACGGAGTAGATGCCGTAGTTGGACTGGGAATTTGGGTTTTTCTCAGGGCACTTGAACAGAAATTCTAGTAATACTTATGCACCAGCGTCAAGTTACTCGGATGTGTGCAGGTTTTTAGTAATTTAGGCGGCAGGTGGCTCTCGCGGAATATAGTCCTATATGTGTATATATACATGCATAATCAAAGCTTTAAAATATTTATATTAATCTTAGAAAACTCTAGATATCGACGGCTGCGCTTCGCGCTTCAATGAATGCAAATTTATTAACCTCGCTTGATGCAGTTACGGCATATCAGTTCTCCCTACTTTACACTTTGCCAGATTTCCTCGATTCTACTCCAACACTGGCCTTTTCTACTACTCCCGAGATTCGGTAAATTGCTTTCGTTGGCTGTATGAAGGAGAAGACCAATAACCCTTATAGCCCCGCTAAGGGGTAAGCGACAGCGGAAGTTGTCCCGTTACATGCGCTGAAATCTAGCAGACATCCGTGGTAAACTATGCCTATGTATTTTAGTTTTATTGTTCGAGGTTTACAACATTTTATACATACTTCATGTATGTGATTCCTTCATACCAATATTACTATAAAACCATAGATATTTCCTATTTATATAACTGTTTACATAATTGTTAATAATTCCTAAATTAATGAAAGCTAATTATTTATTTAATACTAGAATAATGGGGAGGCGGAAATATCGCTACAGACGATACGTCAAATTGTTATAAATCAATAGGTCGATATTTTGATAAGTACTCCGGGTCACAGATTTTAATTAAGAAATATTCAGATATTTGGAAATGTACGCGCAGGAAGTTAATTGAAATGAAGAAACCCAGTGTTTGAGCCTATGGAACAGTTCTTTATTACTTGGATTCAGCAAAAAGAAAGCACCAACAAGGTTGGGTTACAAATGACATATACCTTAAGTAATATAATCCAAAAATGAAACCTCTATTTCGCCAACTAAATCCTAGCGCTGCAAGAGATTCAACTGCGCGAATTAGCCACAAAGCCCCGCGCTCTGCTTTCTCATTCTCAGAAAGTGAAACAGTAGAAAATTACATTACCAACTTCATGTAGGTTGAAACTGTAAGAGTCAATGAGTTAACAGTTTCCTCTCATATTCGCTATTCCCTTACCAGTGTCAATTTGGTTTACAACGTTTACTACTAGAAACAATTGGCCATAATGCCTATAACAGAAACAACATGTATAACCACCGTAAAAACCGTTCGTCCTCTGTATAAAACAAACGGTAAATAAGGCATATTCACGTAGCAGAATAACAGGTGCGATATGATGCAAGTTATTCAACACGTGATGAAAAACTAAACGTAGGTAGGTTACTGGCTAATATGCATGTGCAGAATGTTACAGCGATCGTTTCCCTATTTTATTTTCCCCTTGCTTTTCATTTCGACTTCATTTATTACAGAAAAGAACACCGAAATGTTAAAGAGTAAGTTGGTAACGGCGCACCGAGTTTTAAGAGTAAATGGCAAGTTGAAAAATATGTTATTTCATCACCTGGAAGATATGCAATTTATGGTGTTTATCTGTTCTCTCCAAACCTTCGTAATTTTATTTCTGAAAGAGAGTAAGCAAACTCAAGAAGAATCCTTGCTTAGTCAAGAACAAATATGACTTAAAAGGATAAGCAGTTTAAATTATATGACCATTAATCGGTTAGATCAAAGATCATACATGGATTGGATAAAATAATTCTCAAATGAGTTCAGGCTCCATAAAGCTTAAGAGTTACGTGATAATCATCTTCCAAGATAAAGAAAACTCCGGAAAGAATCCCATCCAGATAATACACTCAAACGGAGATTCCAAATCGTAATTGCTTGTCAGGCCGACACGCTACATTGACACTCCTGATTTGGGCAATACATTTACGGCTATAAAGCGGGAAATTTTAAATTCATCGAATATCAGAATAGGCAGATATATATGTTTATAACCATATAACATTATTTGCAAATTTTCAGATTAAGGATGAAAAGAAGGTAAGGTGAAGTGAAGCAAACTTGAAAACTCAGTTGTGGATAGGATATATATATATGAGTAAGATTATTAATAATAATAGTAATAACAACAATAATAACAATAATAATAGTAATAATAATTATAATAATGATAATAATGATTATAATAATAACAATGATGATAATAATAACAATAATAATATAATAATAAAGATGATAATTCTTTTTTGTAATTTTACGTCATCCAACGTCGTCATATCTATGAAAAGAAGGGGTGAGATGATGCTCATATGAGCCCAGGGTTCATAGAGCCGACATTCGTCTTTCAGGATAAGTGAAACACCCGGTTAAAAACCTTATCAAGGTAACTCACCCTGACTGACATTCAAACTGACCTCTTGAACGAGAGGCAGACACACTACCATCTACGCTACCAAGGTGGGTAATGATAATAGTGATGATGACGACGACGATGCTGATAGAACTTATGAACTTAGCATGCAAGATATTATTTAGTTAATGGGGACAATAAAAGCTTAGAAACGTATATTACTAAGTATAGCTCAAAAATGGAGCTATTACAACACATCATGGAAGATAAATGAGCAAATAAATTAAACTGAGATTACATTATGCAATAATACGAAAGCAAATTTTAATACATGCACATAAAACATAAATGCTAAAGAACTAAGATCAGAGAAGAATGGAGGCTTGGGAAATAAGATTCTTGAAATTGTTTTTAAGCTTAAGAAAGGTAAACACTAGGAAGTAATTGGAAATAAAGTCAACATTAGTAGAAGTTACACATTGAGGAAACTGGTACAGATATATTGGAGGGATGAAGGCTAAGACCACTAGAATAAGCGCTGTTATAACAACCAACAAGGCGACGGGATATACGAAATGCTTGCGTCGTCATCGTCATCATCTTCTGTATCCGTCTTCATTGGGTTGACCATTGGATAACCTGGAGAAATAGCTTTCCTGCTTTGTTTTCTATTACTGCACCACTATCAGCACAATGAACATTCTGCCGCTGCTACTACCACCCATCAGCAACACTCGATATAAAGTATTACCAACTGTTTCTTCTTCATTTACCAATCTCTGTTGGGACCTCGTTTTGAGAAATGACTTTTTTGTCAATATTTCTCATTTTTTCTATGCCTTCTGTAAAAGTCAATAAACTATATACATTGCTTTTAATTTAACTCCACCTATAACTGTGATCATCTGCAGGGTTTTGAAGTACCAAGGTGGCACTCTTAGCTTCAAGCCGGGCTGCCTGTAAGATACATCCACGTCAAAGTTTGAGATACGGGAATGAATACGAGAGAAGAAAAATGCACCAAAAATACACCAACTCAGCAGGCAGTAACTGTCTTAATCAAAATGTCGAGATTCAAATTCTGAGAATAATGAAACTGCTGTTCACAAAACCAATTTATTCGAAAATACATTTACTTAAGAACTCTGATCGTGCGATTGGTAGTAGCTACAGTTGTGAATTCCATTTTTTTAAATAATTTTATTACCAATATCTTGTCTGTTTGAATTAGTTAACTCTACATGCACAGTAAAATTTGTACTTACTTCCAGACTAGTACGGAGGCGATGAGCACCATGGCGAGAAGCAGGACAGAACACACTACAATCACCGTGATGGAGGGGATAACAGGACTACTGTGGTACTCCGCGTCTATCACCTGTAACATAAACAAACGGCCATAGAAAATCTACTTAGCAACTGATATACACACCTTCTTTATTAATCAAATATGTTATATTACACTTCAAGAATTAGAAATCTGATTATCAACAATCGAACCTTTTAACTACTTGTAATAATACTCAATTCCTAATATATGACAATTCCTGAACTAGTTCTGCATCGTGTTACGCAAGTAGGCTACGTGACTTTCTGCAGGTGATTGCTGAATGTTTACTGTATTGCTCACTCGCTGCGTAACCGGCCAACAGTTTCCCTTTCCCCCACACCTCATCCCGCGGAGGTCAGAACACATCTTTAGCTTTCCAAACTCCAAACTCAAAAAAAAAAAAAAAAACTGTTATGCATCTGAAAAGATCTATTAGCAAGCTATTGAAGAAAATGATACAGCAAAGCAACTTTGCAACTATCTACATATAAACATCATTAAATCATATACATTTAACAGCAGACCATGGCGATACAATCTAGCTGTTAATGTAACCCTTAATTTGAAAGAGAAAAATAAAACGCACAGAAGAAGCAAATTACTGAGAAGCCCTATCTTGCTGTAAGAATTAATATGTCACAAGTGTGGCATTATTTAATTATATATCTTGTCTGCCATACTCGTTCGTATATTCTCCGTTACAAAATTAATGTAGTTTACTTAGAAAGTAATTGCTCTATTGCAAAAAGGTCTTATTCTACGAATTTACTTCTACTTCAAGCTAAACCTGATAAATGGTTATTGTAAAATTTTTCTTAATACTGGTTTATAGTTTAGCTGCAAGAGGATAGTAAGAGCGCGGTATACGCTCTGTAACAAGGAAAAGAAACGTGCGCCATTGTGAGATCGCTGTCAGCCACGTACACTTTGTTGTGCTTATTTACAATGTCGGTGTTGATTGAAAATCCCGCCGCTTGTGAAATCAGATCGTTTTCTGAATGCTAGGATTGCGCCCCGCAATACAGAATAAGCGCCCAGGAATGCTGTCAAAAGGTGTTGTGTTTCTGCACGACCACATACTGAAAATGCGACGAAAAACATCCTACAGGGATTTGCCTGGGACATGTTTGACAACCCCCCGTACAGCCCTGATCTCGCTCCTAGCGACTTTCAGCTGTTTTTGCACCTCAAATATTTCCTTGACGGTGAACACTTCAACAATGACGAAGAGCTGAAAGAAAATGTTTCCAACTGGTTGAAGACACAGGCGGCCAACTTCTATGAAAAAGGTATACAAAAACTTGTGCCTCGCTATGACAAATGCCTGCAAAATTTCGGTAGTTATGTGGAAACGTAGTTTAAGAGTTGTAGAATTTTGAGCAATAAATATTTTTTCTGTATCTCTACACAATTTAATTTTATTACCAAACAGAACTTACTTTCTGGACGTATCTCGTATTAAAAAAGTCTGATGGATAATAGCTCCACAAAGAAAAAGTGTTTGGCATAAATTGTGCGCCTTAACAAAATTGCACTTTTTATTGTAACATTTTGTGCATCACAGTTCATCAGTTCTGTCGGTCATCAGAATGAAGAGGACTTCAGAGAACGTTCCCATAAAATGAAAGTTATAGATTTCATTTTAATGAAAATAACTAAATGCACATTTGAACAAAACCTCTACAGTTCTTTTGAGAAACTAAAATATTCGAAAATGCTTCCATGTAAAACGTTTTGGATAGAACTTTAACGACTTAAAAAAAAAACACACACACACACTCAAACACACACACACACACACACACACACACACACACACACACACACACACACACACACACACACACACACACACACACACACACACACACACACAGAGAGAGAGAGAGAGAGAGAGAGAGAGAGAGAGAGAGAGAGAGAGAGAGAGAGAGAGAGAGAGAGAGAGAGAGAGAGAGAGAGAGAGAGAGAGTGGCGCGCACACATGCGCACCAGATATTTTTCTGCAAATACATTTTTTCTTTCTTTTTTGGTTTCAAACAGTCTCAGAGCATCTATTTTGGTGAACTATCGGTACCAATTTTTTTGGGTGGAATACAATAAAACTGCTAATAATGAAACCAATAAATGCAGCATCCATTACTGATGGATTATCCTTTCTTCTCCATCTTCTTCTTCTTTAACTGCCTTCTTATACCGCTACGTCTTGTCAGGATATTCTTGCTCCCATAATTCTTATGAGAGTTGAGGAATGGAATCTCTGGATCAGTGAGAGAGAGAATCCAAAATAGGTGATCAGCGCAATACCTGGTATGTGAGTGAGAGATGTGGATGGCAGAATGAGTGCGAGATGAAATAAGAAAAATGATGAAATTGGTGGAATGCTGGTGGGGAAAGCCGGAGGACCCGGAGAAAACCCCGCCCCAGCGTCGGGTTCATACAGATGTCACTGTTGTCGCCTGTAATCGAACCCGGGCTGCCTTGGTGAGAGCATGGAGACCAGAGAAACAATAGAATAAATACTTCAGAAGCTGAGATATGCTCTCTCTACGTCACGTGTCTATAACCTCGTGTGCTTATGGGTTACTCAATTTAACTCCATTGAGCTGATCGGTAAGATATATATTATTCCATTGACTTTTCCATTGACTCTAATACGTCGTTGTTTGGCATTAATATTTCATTTTCTAAAAATGGCTGGAACATTTAACACTGCGTGACTTACATCATTTAAACTATATTATGTCATAAATATTGCAATTACGGCACCGTTACTAGTTCTCCAATAAATTTAACCGAGTTCCCAGTCAGAAATAAAATTTATTCCTCCTGTAGCCAATGTATGTTTTTATTTAGAGATTTATGCAAAACCCTTTTGGCTTATCAGTGTTCGATAAACTGCAAATTAAACTATCTCGGGGAGCGTATAAAAATGTGGTTTATTTTATTTTGTTTTTTGTGTCGCTGCGGGCGTTGAGCCACATATGATAACTAGCCTCCAGAGAGTTTACTCATTTCGAGCTTGTGGTTAGCTTTTTTTGTTTATACATGCTGAGATAGAACTGCAGCATAAAAACGGAAACACATGAATTATCGAGAGGTTTTAAAACTCGAATGGCTAGGTGTCAGATTCACAATGTACAGGATTTAAATAGGAAGCATTAGCTTCTATTATATTGTGTTTCAGCGATCCCAAGGGACTAAGGCCCCTCATAGATATAAATGCAAGCTGTAAATTTCCTAATACTGGTTTTTAATGGAGAGATTAACTGCGGTACTTTAATTTTATTGCGAATGATACACTGGGTTGAAGTATTTCAAATGGCTACCTTGAATATCTCATAATAGAAGGCCATTGTGCCTACAAAACAATGAATGTACCAATTGTTTTGCGCATTTTGTTTTAATTTCTTCTTAATATCTTGTTTAATTTAGTATCGACGTAGTTTGTTATAAACTAGCTGATATACAAATACACACAGAAAACTTATTTTTAGAGAATTTCAATGAGTGATTGTGCCTAATATTAATATATGAACTTTTATTATCGGTTTATGAGCATGAATAGCACTACCAGTTTGGTATTCATTATAATTTTTCTATTAAACAATACCTATTTAAAAACACAGGAGTCATGCCCTCTGTAGACAAATAAAAACACCAATACTATTTAAAAGTTTGTTGTTGCAACTTCGTGGGAGGTAAGCTTGATTATTCAAAAGATTGCACACAAAATTTAATTGTAGTACAATATACAGTTCATTACTGACAGCCATCTGAATTGGTCGGTGTGATAGCTGCGATTGAAAATGAAAAAAAAAAAAAAAACCGAGTTTCGTGCTGTTATTAAACATTTTCATTTGACGGGCTGGGCTGCCACATAAGTCATAAATAAATTGGATGGAACTCCCGCAGATTATGCACCAACATAGAGGACCACTTACTTTGGATCAATGAATTTAAACGTAGATGTAGAAGCACCGAAGATGAATGAGCTCTGATCACCCAGTTGGGGTCACCACACAAGACACCATTGAAAAAAATCGACGGTAAACAAAACCGCTGAATCAAAATCCGTGAGACTGCCGAGGCTGCAGGCATCTCAACTGACCGAGGGCACAATATCCTGCATGCAAAATTGGCAATGAAAAACCTGTGTGCAAGATGGGTGCCACGATTGATCACAGTCGACCAAAAGTGAAATCAGAAGAACACTTCTACTGACTGTCTGGCGATGTTTAACCGCAATCCGCAAAACATTAGCGACCGTGAATGAAACTTGGATCCATCATTAATTCATTACATACCAAGGTCGAATCAGCATCAAAGCAATGGACAAAGGCTGGTAAAAGTGCACCAAAGAAGGCAAACACTATGTTGTCAGCCAGTAAGGTGATGGCCACTGTAATTTTTTATGTTATTCTCAAGAAATAACTCTCAGACTATTGTAGAGAACATATACAACTATTAAAATCTGTACCATCTGTTAGTGAACTGGGTATTTGGGGGAAAAATTATACACTAAATAGTGAAAAAGAAAATATTTTGAATTTTGATATACCAGCATTTAATAGTGTTCTACAATTTATTAAACAAGTCAATAACGTCAACACCGATGAAGCTCAGTCAACTATTATGAAAACATATACCATAGACCAAGTTAAATTTAACTCAGATTTCAAATAATTTAGGACCTCCATGAAGCAGATGGAAGAGAAAGTACATCTACTTCAACAGACATCTGGTAACCAGTGTATCGTTCCAGGCCCGGAGATAGAAGAGGAAGTACATTTCCATCAACAAACATCCAACAGTTTAACTTCTTCACGTCTAGAGACGATGCAACTCCAACTTGCTAATATGAAAACCAATCATCTGTGTCCAGTAAGATTAGCTCTTTACTAGAGGATTGTACCAATGTTCCAGTTCTAAAAGTTGGCATTAGAAACCAGGAGACCTCCAACTGGCGGATCTATAAGCTTCATGAAGAGGAAGAAGAATGTCCACATGCAGTAGCTGTAGCTTTATTGGCTTATTCTGGTGTTTATTTTCTTCATTTTTTCGTGCCTGTGTGCTTGCTTATTTCGCTATTTGATTATGCTTACAAATCCGGGCTCTAATAATCACTATACGAACGTTTATGTCATCACATTTTGCAGCAATAGAATAGATAGAGGAATCACTAAGTGGCGTTGCCAGATAAAATCCCCTCAGGGGTGGAAGATAAAAGTATCTACATATTAATTTAATTTTTTAGCCACACATAGTGTAGGATTTAGTAAACCTACTTAAAGTCTTATTGCAAATTATGAAATAAAAACATTTGTGGATGTAAAAGACCAGCAGCAAGGATACAGTACCAACTGAAAGAGTCTGAGAACTGTTCTTACGAAGTTGTTACACATAACACTGTACTTGCCGAAGAAAGACATGTATTATAAAACACTGTTACTTTGTGGGTTCGACAAATTAAAAGTCTTGTTTGCAGAAATTTAAAATGCTCTTTACTGCAGCAAGCAGTAACTTTGTGCACAAAGACGTGACAGACAACAGCAGTCTTCAAGGTTGTCTCCTTGCTTCACCACATGTAAACAAACGAAAGAAATAGCTGCAGTACACTTCAAATGTCCACTGTCGCAATAACTATCACACAACTCACTAGCAACTGACCGCCACTCTAAGATTTTGCGGGGTTTTATACCTCCAGTCATTGTTCTACTATGCAGTAGATCGCTCGCGACGCAGTGAGACAAAGATGGAAGTATCCAGACATCATTCTTGTCTCCTTCTCTTTGTTGTTTTCTCTCGGTAGGCGTTCAGCGCTCGCGCCATCATGTGTCTTTCCTGCCCACGCGTGACCAGCACTGACTTGTCGCGGTTCAAAAAAAGATCGGTGACAAGACACTTAAAAAGTGTTTCTAAGTTACTTTGTTTATGATGCTATGTCGACATCTTAAATGTCCAACGGAATGTCACAGTAGGACTTAGATTATTTGAACAGTTTGTAAAGTTTACCATTGGATTATTCGAAAGCCATTTGAAAAATGGAATGGTTCAATGAGCTGGAATAGTGAATTACATCTATATACGATACGGTATTACGGAATTTAAAGAACCAATTTCACACGTTACAGAGAAAGAACATAGGATTAAACGCTTTCATGTATGACATCTATGGTCAGCGACGAGAAACCTTGTAGTTATGTACTAATTTAGATTTTCGTATCGATAAGTGCAAATAATTAAAGATCTGATTTACACTGTCAATCTTTCTTTCATAAACGTAGTATTTTCAAGCAATGTCTTGCTTTAGCAAAAGAGTAAATTGCTACGCCACCATTCAGTTTCACAAGAAAAACCATACTATCACAGAGACAAGCAACAGTTTCTATAGTAATAGCGTAGCAATTAGCGTACCCAGCTATTAATTGGTGATAGTAATCAAATCCTGTACTTGAAATTAAACAATTCGTTTTCTCAAACTGATCAATGGCATACGTTTGAAGTCAACATAATGTTAATTTCTCGCGATTCTTTCAAAGTTGAAGTACCTAAGGTGTTCCCACGGATTATTTGAACACAGCATAGAAAATATTAACTTATCAATCATTTTAGAAAGGACGTTATTCCAAAATCTCCATTCATCTTCATTATATCTTGGTTGTGCAATAATATGAACCATTTATACAATAATGTTAAGTAAGTTGACAGGTAGATAAATCATAGATAATATATTAATCTTAGCCCACTAACATTTCATGTTTGAAATTAGGGTTTTAAATTTTGGAATAAGGCCTTCTTCAAGTGGAAAAACACAGAAAGGTAAATGCGGTATGAGTTGCTTTCATCACATGTGGTTTATTACCATTTTCTCTAAATTTATCTACTACATAGGTTTAGAGAATAATCTTTTTCATAAATGCTTGTAATATAAACAAAATCAAACGTTATTGCTATCTTCTATTGCACAAACAGTCCAGGAGTGTTGTTTCTTTATAGAAAGGTTTAAATTGCTCAAGGATAAATACGACGTATAGGTAATATTTATTTTCAAAGCATATTTAGGGCCTTGGTCGTGATATGCCCTTGTTAATAGGAGCTGAACTTGAGTTGCAGGAAGTCGCAAATAAAAAGTATGCTTTGTATTTCCTATGTAAGCAGATGCTATAATATAATGCTTTGTGGAACAGTGCTCAAAATACACGAAAACTGTTGGCTGAAAGGACCGTTTAACTTCTGGTGGAACAGCTCTACCTATTGACTCGAGAGACAATCCTCCTTTCAGACAGTATTTTAGCCACCATTTGGAAAAATCACAGATATCGTCTGTTCCAACAATTTTCGCTGTAAACTGACAGCGTTTTGCAGCATGAATAATGAATTCACAGTATTTTTTAACTATATACGATCAATTCCTCTTAATTCACGTTTTACCAGAGAAAAATCCCTGTCACAAGCACTGAAAAAGTGACCAAATAGGAAACAACTGTTTCTCTTTTTGAATTTTCTCTGTATCCACCATTGCAGTGCAGTGGCTCATTGTTTTGCCCCACGCATCCTTCTGAAAACATTCTTAACTGTTTAACATTGCTTCATTCTGTGCACTTTAGGAGGAATGAGCACACCTCGTTTGCCACACTTATTGCTCTTCCGTTCTGATAAGCATATATCATACAATTATTTTTCATATCCTTTAAACAGAACACACTAACCCAGAATTGCCTCATATAAAATACATCTTGAAGAGGAATATTTGATCACATTACACTTATATTCTTTAATATTTCTCTGCCCTTTTTACGTTTTTCTTACACTTGAAAGCTCAGAGCTGCTTGCTGAAACTGTTCCCTTCTATTAAGTGTCATAAAAATGATGCAGTGCAGTAACTATACGAGGGCTGTTCAATATAGACAACTAATCCTCATAATTTTGATTGTCCTTCTCAAAATAGTCTCCCCTGAATGCGATGCACTTATCCCAGTGTTTCTGCCAGTCTTCAAAGACATGCTGGAAACCATTTTTGAGCGATCCTTCAAAATATCCTCCGCAGCCTTCACCACAGCTTCTGATGATGCATAATGCCTCCCAAGATGGCGTATCTTCAAGTTAGGCAATAGAAAAAAGGTCACATGGGGCTAAATCCGGACTATAGGGAGGGTGAGGGGTGTACTTCGCATTGATTTTTGCCAGATATTCAGCAACAACATTGGCAATATATGGCCGCACATTATTGTGGTGCAGCATCCAGAATGCTTCATGGAAATGTAGTCTTATGCACCTGATATAGACTTGCAATGTTTTCAGGATATCCCTGTAGTATTGTCCAGTTACTGATGTGTGTGCAGGTACAACATGCTGATAAACCATTCCATGAATATCAAAGAATGAAATTACCATAACTTTCCCTGCAGAAGCAACCACTTTTGCTTTTTTGGGGGTTGGTAATGAAGGAGATTTCCACACTGAGCTTTGCTATTTGCTCTCAGGATCAAAATGATGTAGCCAAGTTTCATCAGCAGTGATTACGTTTGAAAGAAACTACTACTGCGTGTTTGTTTCACATTAAGCTAACAGAATATAATAAGATTGAATTTTAAGGCGCAAAATTATGACCGTAAAAAAATATGATCATTCTTTATTGAACAGCCGTCGTAGAAAGTGCCGCTAGGAGCGTGACATGTAGAAAGGGCCTTATTCCAGGAATTAAGGTGAAGTATGAATTGTTATGAGCACCATGCCCACATGGATGACTGGAATAAAATTGTTTCTACAACTGCAGATACGTTACAGAAGTTTTTCTATGGTGAAAATGTATTTTTGACAATTTTGGGATAGTACCCTTTTAAAACGACTGATTCAATTAGGATAATAACATCTCAGGGAAGCTTTATCAGTGGCGTACTCAGTTGATGTATTACAAAGACCTGCAACATGCTGTATACATCAATAATAATTGAATATTTTCTGTTTGGTGATCTGAAACGTAAAATGCAGTTCATGTGTTCCGTAAAAGCAAATTAAGCGATAGAAGAATGCCTAATGCAGGGGAAGAGAAGATGTATTTTTGTGATTTCCGCGTCGTTGTAACGCTGTAGGATCTAATTATCGCCCAGAATGTCACGTTCTACGGAATGGGCAGCTGGCGAATAAGCTTATAAGAGGGCTACACACGTAAAACAATCAGCGAGACTTTGAAACCCCAGCTGCCACACTCGCTTTAAAACTGGAATCTCAATGCAGCCCCGGGCTTGTTATTCCCTCCATTCTCAGCTCTGTGGCGGCAAATTACGTCAGCTCTCCTCTGGGAAATTACCAACAGGCAGGCCTATAGTGTCGATAAACATTTATTGTAATGTTTCCCAACAGAAAAACACAAGACGGGGTCTTAGTAAAACACACTTCTCAGTCTGCATCTCTGATTTTCCTTATTTGTTTATTTATGTGCGTCGTAGTATCCATTCTTCCTTAAAAGAACAGAAAAAACAAAAGCATGCCAGTCTGCAGCCTTTTTCGCAAAACTTTCTGAATCCACAATTAAAACTACTGATGTTCGAAGCTCCATAGATAATGAAAAAGAAGCTCAGATACGGAATGAAGGCAGAACTTTGTACTCGTGCTATTTAATGGAAGCATTCACAAGAGATTGCTAACTCAATCAGCAGCGTTAGCACTGTTGAAATTAAAAAAACATCCGAGATTTCATGCTGTCTATGAACGCGTTCTTCCATTCGGTAGATATCGTTTGTTTCAATGTTATTTAATAATTTATAAATAGTGCATGAGTGTTGTTAACTGAATGTTGTTCATTCTTGAAACCTAAAACTTGAGGTGCGCTTGGAAGATTTCAGAAATTTGCGGATCTATTATGTGTTTTATATGGAAAGGTCCTTAAGCGCTACTCGGTGAGTAACCAATCGGAGTCTTGCGGTGTTGTCGTATTGCATTCCCGCTAAGTGGTATGTGACGAGCTGCAACCTAATTAATCTGTACGAAGTACTATTCGTGCTAAGACAAAAATCCTGATTTTGCCAAAACTGATCCACGTGGAAGGAAGAGAGTAATATATCTAACATAACCATGAAAACCCCATACTTTTAGCTGGTATAGTTTTCCTAATACAAACAAAGTAGTACCATTGTATTATAACAATATATTGCGACGTAAGCACTGTAGTGAATATCATTATTGGTTGTTCATACATGCGTGAATGTATATTTAAAATTACTCACAACTGAGACGTAAACATTTGACATGACGTGGTAAAAGAAGTACGTACTTTGAATCAGTCAAGGTGTTTGTAAATTCGATGAGGGGAAACGATACACTTCTTGCTAGTCTGGCGGAATGTATCTGGTCACATTATATCTTTGTTTATGAATGGTTCGTAATCTTTATTTATTCTAGAGAGTTCAAAGCAGCATTATTCAGTTACTCTTCCATGAAAAAGTGTATCAGCTGGATCAATGAGACGCGATCCGGCTTGCCCCCCCCCCCCCCCCCCTTACTACTGCTAGAACAACCCAATTGAGTTAATGTGAGCTCAAATTATGTTGCGAACAGAAATAATATTTTAAAACTGACTGACAATGTACGACTTATTCACAAATAAATTGACAAGGAACACAACAAGACTTTGAAAACTGCGTGAGACATCAGATAAAGTACAAGAAGACGACTTTTGGAAAGAAATAGCACGTAACGAAATTTGGAACTTATCATCATAAATTTGCAGTACTCAGATGTAGAAGACGATGAGAGTGACGAATTATCTCTTATCGTAAGTAACATTCACAGCTATACGGATGCACCGCTGGTGTTTTCGTTGGATTAGAAAAATAAGTAATTCATAAACTATAATTAGCTTTAAACTAAATAGTTAAAATTTGCATAATATACGAAAATTCATGTTGCAATTGTGATTTCAACAACAGCATTATTATAAAACTTTGGAAAATTCAGTTTGCGTTAGCGCAACGAACACTCGCGAGTTTGCGAGAGAGAGGGAAATATAAACAGAGTGGGGATAACGAGGTGGCAACGGTGAAGGCTCTAACGCATCTGATTCGCTATAGCCGAGAACTCTTCCCATTTGAAACACATAATAGAAAGCCGTGCTTACTTCTTGCGTTATAATTATCTATAGCACTATAGAGGATACTCTTGCCTTATGGGCCGCGCCGTGACTCAGTAGTTAGACCGCTTGGCTCTCACCAAGGCGGTCCGGGTTCGATCCCAGGCGACCGCAAAGTTAGATTTGTGATGGACAACACGGCGCTGGGGCGGGTTCTCTCCGGGATCTCCGGTTTCCCCTGCCATCTCATTCCACCGGTGCTTCATCTTCATCTCATGTATCATCAGTGTCATCGCCTGCGGTGCCGTATGTAGTAAAAGCGGGCGTTAAACACTACATATTTCATTTCTTGCCTTATGTCCGCTATTATTGTGATACCTTATATTAACTTGTTTTCATTGTGAATGGGACCTTGTAGTCACAAAAGAGTGGTGCCACCCTGAGGCTGGCATCAGAAAAGCCCTGCGTTCGATTCTCTCTGGCCTAGCAACTCTCATATTAGTTTTTCTTTGTGTTCTTGTTTTTCAAAGTCGGAAGGTAAATGCTGGGGTTAATTGTATGTATACACTACTACATAGCTAAGCATGGAAGCATATCGGAAAATAAGCCACACAACGGAACTGTTTATGCAAACTTATGGCACATACTCGGCAAGTAATGTGTGTTCACTCAGTTCAGCTGCAATCGTGTCTTCTGGACACCAACGTGTCATAAAGCGGCAGGCGCCAGAAATCATATATAACAAGATTGAATAGTATCATAAGGGGAAAGAAGAAGGAATCAAAATCCCTTCGCGACAATACTGGCGGCTACAATGCTAATTTATATTTGCGTATTAACTGGTTAAGCTTTTATATTAGACATACAGCTCCAAAGAGCTAAATTCATATTCTGTCACTTGTGAACCAGGTTACTAATACTTAGTTCTTCTATTAACAAGATTACAAGCGATGCTGCGCTTGTTATCTGAAGGTCAATATGCCACAACGCTCTGCCATACACTACTACAATTTTCCTGCCCTGCATTTCGTTTTTCATCTTTTATGGTTATAGGTCTAGTAGTGATGGTCGGTGTCTTGGGATGCACATGCATTGAGGAGAGAATAGATTCTTCGTTGGGTGAGAGGGACATTAAAGTAGCCGGAAAGATTAAACACACAGAGGCATTGCATCTAGCTGTTTTAGATGTAGATGTTCTGTAACCTTATTTTCGTGGAAAATAAATTGTTACAGGGAATGCCCTAAGGATGTAATTATTACTTGATCCCAGCGGTATAAATACTTTTACGTTTATATTTATAAATTAGTTGTTGTCATCTGTGATGACCGCTTACGAAAGTTTTAGTTTTACTAAGTTTCTTTTCATTTATTTTGAATTTGTACTTGCATATCTGTCATCGCCCTCCTCGATAGCGTAGATGGTAGCATGTCTGCTTCACGTTCAAGAGGTCTCGAGTTCGAATCTCGGTCAGAGTGAGTTACCTGGATAAGGTTTTGCCGGGGTTTTCCCTTATCCTTCAAGACGAATGTCGGGTAACTCTAAGCTCCATGGACCCTGGGCTCATTTAAGCATCATTTCATCAAATTCATTCACCGTCCGATGTGACAGACAACGTTGGAGGACGTAAATTAAAAACAAAAACAAAAAAAAATGTCTGTCATCTCTGGATTACTCTAATAGTATACAGTCCATGACATTATTCCATGATGTTTTTATTTAAAATATCGAGCACGAAACCACTTCCTGAATTACATCCCTTGAATAAACTCTAACTAAAATGGTATTAAAATAAGGAGACTAAAAATTATGTAATACACATTTTTGTCCTCCCCGACCCAAGCAGAAATATACGATATAAATGGTAGCATTAAATTACTTTCTGTTTATTTTCATCCTAATTGGATTATTGAGATTATTTTACTTATTTTACTTCTTATTTTACTTCCAATAAATTTTCTGTTAGTTTGTACTATTATTATCTGTTTCAAATGGGATGATGTGCGTTTGAGCGCTACTAGGTGAGCAACCAATCGGAGTCCTGCGGTGTTGTCGTATTGCATTCTCCCTAAGTGGTGCGTGACGACCGCCAACCTAATCAATCTCTCATAAATATTATCCGCGCTAAGAAAAAACATTTATATTTTGCAAAAGCTGATCCATGAGGAAGGTAGAGAGTAAATAGTTTTCCTAATGCAAATAAAATATTATTATATTATAACAATGCATCGCGTCGTAAGCAATGTAATGAGTAGGATTATTGGTGGGCATGTATACGTTTAAGTATATTTGTAGTTACTCAGAACTGAAACGTGAACGTTTGACATAACGTGATAGAAGAATTACTTTGAATAAGCCAACGTTTTTGTTAAATTCGAACGAGACGAAACAATACACTTCCTATTGGCCTGGCAGAACCTGTCTGGTAACACTATATCTTCGTGTATGAATGGTGCCTCTATTTACTCTAGAGAGTTCAAAACAGTTATTCAGTTGTTCCTCCGTTTAAAAGCCAGGGAAAGTGTATCAGCTGGATCAGCTTGTAATTGAAATGAGACACTAAACCACCTTCCCCCTTATTACTGGCAGAACAATCCAATTTAGATGTGGTCTCAAATTATGTTGCAAACAGAAATAATACTTTTAAACTGACTGAAGTTAAACGACTTATTCACGAATAAATAGACAAAGAATACAAAGCTGCGTGAGACATCCGATAAACTACAAGAAGACGACATTTGGAAAGAAATAGCACGTGACGGGATTTTGGAACCTATCATCATAAATTTGCAGTACTCAGACGACGAAGACAATGACAATGATGAATTATCTCTTAAGGTAAGTAACATTCATGGCTATATGGATGCAGCGCTGGCATTTTTGTTGGATTATAAAAATAAGTAATTCAATTCATAAACTATAATTACGTTTAAACTATCTATATACTTAAAACATGTGCGTAATATACGAATATCCATGTTGTAATTTGATTTGAACAACTGCATTATTATAAAACTTTGGAAAATTCAGTTTGCGTTCCTTTACGTTTAGCGCCAAGAAGACCCGTAAGTGAGAGAGAGGGAGAGAGAGAGAGAGAGAGAGAGAGAGAGAGAGAGAGAGAGAGAGAGAGAGAGGGAAATATTAAAAGAGTGAGGGTAACGAGGTGGCAACGTCGAAGGCTCTAACACATCTGATTCGCTACAAGCGAGAACACATAATAGATATGATTTTTGTATTTACAGAGAAGCTAGAAAAATATAAATCTTCATGATTTATTTTTAGAACATATTTAGGTTATGTACAATAGAAAGAGAATCAATTTCGTGTCGTAAGATCCAAGAAGACGACTTTAAAACCTCAATTTATTTTTGACAAACTCCTCTAAAATCAGAATATATTTTACAATGGCGCATATAAATTAATATTTCGTCGCAGTGCATATTTGCGCTTATTAGTCGTTACCTACACATTTTGGATCGTGTAGTTTTACCAGAAGGAACACTTGTATTTCAGACCGACATGGATTTATAAACATACACCAGGAAATCATAATCAGGTTTATGTCATTTAATGGTTAGCCATTTATTATTTTTCCTTTCCTTTATAAATAACAGTATTACACCGATTGGGATGGATGGGAACGCTGACCATTTCTTGTCCTCTTAATACTGCACCCCATTCATCACGCCAGTGATTGGCAGAGAAGACCGAGTAGTCTATCCACTCAGCCACGGCGCGGTCATACGGCCGGCGAGAGGAATTTTTTAATTTTACTTAATTTTGTTTATTTTTTTGTAATAAATTTTTGCTCATAATTATGACAGGAATTGCTCTCACATGACATCATGTATTATTAGAAAATAAATATAATAAAGTAACTCAAGGATTTATTTTTTCTATTATTCTAGGATTATATTTCACAGCACTACAACTTTACGAATACAAGTATTATGAAGCTTTTTATTATATACATCCTTCCTGTCCTGAACTTTGTTGGATCACAAAGGGAGCGAATGTTACGGATTTTAAAAAGAGAATGAATAGCCTAAGCACAATGCAATTTGAATGTTTCATAAACTCCTATATTTCTAAATATTAGCGTTATTAATGTACAAAACATATCTTGGATCAGATAGCTGGTAAAACTAAAATAAATTCTTGAACTTGAAATCCTTGAAAAAAATTGAACAATTATATACTGGACAGATCAGTCCGTCGCAATACTGCAATATCATGTCTTACAAAGTACTTCAGAATATATTTATGTAGAGGATCTAGTTAAAGTAATATACATGTTAATTGAATAACGAAAATGACTTTTAAACACACCAAGGTTATTGATTGGTTATTTCGGTTAACATGCCTGACAGTTCGAAGTCTGTAAAGCATGACGGAAGATCGTGCGGTTAAGCCATGGAGGGAATCGGAACTTTATTTGATAATAGAAAATTGAGAGGGAAAATATCTGTATCCTCTTTTGCAAGGTAGTCATAACCTCAATTTTGGGAGGTAATCGGTCGGACTCGAGTTCTTATTTGTCCTAAATATAATACTATAATATTAATTTACAGTTATTATTGAAAATATATTTCACATTTCATTACGAAATGCATGTTCTGCAGTTTATAAGAAAACCACTGAGGCTACTCTGTTTGGTAAACAGTATTGCCTCAATTTACTGGCCTGTATTTGCTGGTAAACATCGCGTAGGTGCGGTTTCCAATCTGGAACCTCAATTCATTAGCTCATCGCGCGAGAAGCCTAACAAAGCAGCGTCCTCGGGGACCGCGTAAGGGGAGAAGGAGGAAAGTAAGATCAAGGGCTGGATCTACAAGAATTAAATATTTACGCAAGACTACCAAGTGACTTTAGAGGTTTGCAGTTAATTAACATGTTATTAAAATTTAAGCAGCAGATTTTCTTCAGGCGAACATTGTTGTAATCTCAGGCATCGCAAACTTATAAGGCTTTTTCTTCGAAATATTACCAACAAAATGGGGTAAAAAATCAGAATGGAATATGTTCATTAAAACTTGCAGTGATTAAAATACTTATTTGTTGCTTGGGGTTAGTTTCTACTTGAAGGGAAAAAACTATGTCATTTGATACGTCATTTTGATGCGCGTTATCTCTTTAAATTCTACCAATACCAACAGAGAGAAGGTGACTGAACCATATTCATTACTGAGGAAATAAGTTCAGCAAAGGACTTATATGAAGAATTTATACGGCAATTTACGCATACATGTAACCTAGTTTCTTAAGAAAAAATATATAGGGTTGTAGGTTAATTCTCTGTCAAAAAAATGAAGAGACCTGGTGAAATATTTATATGATTGACATTATTCGCCAGGTCGATAGCTAACTGCTGGGATAGGTAATGCCAGTAATTCTCCTGTCACTTCTTGTCTACTCGGGAGTCGTAGGATCAGGCGAGTGGTCAGTGAGGCGAAGGAAGCGTATGGGGGTGAGATTTGCTTTGAGTAACTTTGCTGGTGTGATGAACCCTTAGTGAGATTTATCCTTGGAGAGGAAGGCTTTTGTGTGGAAAAAATTTTAGGTAACCCGCGAGGGAGAAGCCTACCTCGTCGCCCGTCATTTCCGCCATTTTCTTCTTATCATTCTTTCCTCCCTTAGGTTCAGCAGGTGCAATAAGCCTATACGATTTCTGGTCTCCTTCACATTCTACAGTATTGAGTTAGCGTAATCATGAATGGCACTTCGAAGAGAAACACACTGTGGAATATTAAATTTCACTGTGGTATAGAAACACAATAATATTGACATTAACATTTAACAAAATTAATTACATCCTTCTATGATTAATATTCTTTTAAAACAAAAGAATACCATAATTCAGAGGCAATCGTGTTGATATTAGAAGGAAACAAGTATTGTTGTCAAATTAAAACTTAACAATGTCACAAAATGTAGATTTATCTAAATCCAATTGCCTGTGGTAAACGTTTCTGAAATCGTGGGCATGTGTGCATCTATATTTTTTGCAACTAATTATAATTTACCAAGTAATTTACATATTCAAAGCAACATATTAATGTGCACTACATTTTCCGTGGCAACATTTATTTTATAAAATATTTAATTACTTTAACAAAATATTCATTATAAATACTCCTAAGGATGAAGAAATAACTGTATTAAATTAAGAGAGGTAAATGCTAAACTTTTAGAAACTTTTTTTCGAAAGAAATCAAACCTTTCATTTGTTTTATGCAGTTATCACCCGATTTAGTTTCATATATTCTCAAAATGTTAATTTATGCAGTAATTGGAGTTATCATAAGTACACAGGTGTATTTAGAAGCTACACACATCAAATGGCCTTTAAAATTATTTTTTGCATATTGACTTTTATAACAATTACGTTGAAATGATGCAGGCTACTACAGAATTCATATAAAGAATCTGACATTTTACTGCATGATCTAAACGCTATGATAAAATCAAACCTGTGAGTCAAATGAAAACTTTAAATTTGTAATAACAAACCGAAATTTCGCGCCGTTATCCTGCAAGTTGGTAAGTGTGCTACAAACAGCGTGCAGAATGACCTGTAGGTGGCAGCATAGTGCAGATACACACATACCGTCGCAGTATTAGTATAAATATGGTCTCCCCACTTGCGACTTGCAGCAGGGAAGAACAACGTTCTGTTATTCGGTTTTTTCGTAGTGAAGGTGTGAAACCCATTGACATTCATCGACGAATGAAGGTTCAGTACGGTGATCCATGTTTGTCACAGCAGCAAGTCTACGAATGGATTAGGAATTTCGCAAATGAAGTGACTTCAGTGGAAGATGCTCCAAGTCCAGGTCAGGCACAACGAGTTGTGACTCCACAGAACATTGCAGCAGTTGAAGCCATAGTGATGAAAACCGCCGAGTGACACTGAATGACATTGCAGCATGTTTACAGATTAGACATGGGTCAGCGTACCACATTGTGCATGATGTGCTGCAGTTTCACAAAGTGTCTGCAAGATGGGTGCCATGACAGCTGATTCATGAAATGAGAGGACGTGTTGATGCTTGTGAAGAACTTCTTCGGCGCTTTGAACGGGAAGGTAATGGCTTCTTTGCAAGAATCGTTACTGGGGACGAAACCTGGGTTCAATTCCACCAACCGGAAACAAAGGGAGCGAGCAAGGAATGACGCCAACCTTCACCACCAAAATCAAAGAAGTTTCGAACTGATACATCAGCCGGGAAGGTTATGCTGACTCTCTTTTGGGACGAGAAAGCTGTCATTTTTAAGCATTACATGCCTAGAGGGACCAATGTCACCACTGCATCATACACACGTCTCCTAAAAAATCCTCTGCGGCGTGCAATCAAATCAAAGCGACGTGGATTGTTGTCAGCAGGTGTCCTTTTGCAACATGACAATGCAAGGCCCCACGCTGCCCGTATAACAGTTGCAACAATCACAGACCTGAATTTTGAGTGTCTTCCTCATCCCCCATACCCACCAGACCTTGCCCCAACTGATTTCTATATGTTTTGACCACTCAAAGACGCAATGGGAGGAAAGACGTTCCGTTCCGATGAAGCGGTACGCCACGCGGTGCATGAGTGGTTGTGCGGACTACCAAAAGAATTTGTCCTAAAAGCATTTATGCACTTTGTAAATGTTGGAGGACTTACATTGAGCGTGGGGGAGATTATGTTGAAAAGTTATACAGCTTTGTACCACTTCTGCACAGTAAACAATATTTTAAATAATATTTAAGGTTTCCATTTGACTCACATTCGTAATAAAGTAAGTGTTATCAGAGTGAAAAAATGAAATGTAAGCGCATTTTAAGACGACACAATTTTTATTGTTGTTTGCTCCTTCAAATCTTCTATGCACTAAATTTTAAAGTTGTTTCTGTCGTTAAATTAATTGCATATAAAACGTAATCTTGTTGTTTTAGGGGTAATAGATCATATTTTATGGATTTATAAAATAACACTTCAGAACAAATTTCCGAAACAAATTTATTATCCTTTCAATTTTGAGAAAATGCGAATATATTAATTCTTTCATAGAGTTACTTTGTTAAGCTTAAGTAATTGAAATGCTTGAAGTGCTCAAAGGAAAATGAATAAAAACAACTTCCTGTGAAATATTTTAATAACCTCAAAATCCAGCGGAGGGGAAATCAGAAAGCAAAATAGCTACTTTCAAAGTCTGAAGATTCATTTGGCTGGTGTTCTATAAACTTTGTAAGGTAACCTTCCAGTGATAGATACCTAACAAATTCATCCTATGAAGCTATAAGAGTCCTTGACAATTATAAGCATTTTTTTTAAAGTTTATTGGTCAATTTTTGGTTGGTCTACAGCCAGTGTATAGACTACATTTTTACATACATGTTTGCATGTTTTCAGAATGAGAGCAAATCAGTTACAAAAACCAACACTGCTATTGAAATGCAGAAGGGGTAAATTATAAAATCTAATTAGCTTGTGTATGAGTTTGAGATATTCAGCGATTGCGCATGCCCATCGGCTAATTATAATTTCCACTTGTTTTCAGAAATACGAGAACTCTTGATGTTGTGCTGAGGGAGCAGTATTTTGTTTATTTTTACTTTTTATTCTGCATACTAGGGATCGCTACAAGGAAAATTAAGGCAATGCTTGTGGAAATAATCTCGTTTTAGTTTTTAATATCAACTTTTAATTACCGTTACTCTTTCGATGCTGGATATCTTTTCCTTTTGTTACACTTCATACCAAACATTGCTGAATATTGCAGTGCTGCTGCAATGAACTGATTTCCATTCATATGTATTCCGGCTCTGGCGTTTTCAATATTAAGTATAAAAGGAACTTTTTTTATTTTCCTTTTGCGTTTAATAAAATAAAAAAGCTTCTGCCGGAGTAAACTGATATCTGCAAATGTAAATAAACTTAAAATATTATTGAACGCAAAAACACGATAGGTATGAGGAAAAGCAGTTTTGTTTTACAATAAAAGTAAATTTAGTATTCATTGATAAAGGTGTGGAAATAAATCCTATCGCTTATACACGTATAAACATCGTCACAAAAATGTCTCTGGGAATTATCGCTTTGGAATAAACAGCTAATGTTAATGAATATAACGAATGCTTACGAAGAGGAGCATAATAACTTTATTTTATCTATTCTATGACACTATAGTTTGTTACTCTACGTAATATAAATGTTTACTAAACTCCTAAGAGTATGTGGTAAAGATATAACAACAGTTCAACAAGAAGAAGACAACAGTTTAAACCATCACGTTATACGTACTTGTTTCTTTGCCTTTATCAAATGCTATAGATGCGTATGTAATGAAACACTGCAAATTCCTCTGAGTTAACTATTATTCTAATTCTGAAAGTGTATACATGTAGTTTCAGGCTGCTAAAACGTTCAAAATAAATTCTATGATAAAGTATTACTAGATTTCCTTTGCATCTGTTGTGCAATCAATGTAATTACCAGGACATACTTAGTAATTATATAAATAGGTAAAGATTCAGTTATTAAAATCAATTAAATGACACTTTATTAATTTAAAATATTTTTCTGAGTTTCCTTTTTCTAAAAGGTTAACTTAGTAACGAAGGAATGTGCTTTATTTTATTGCACAAGTTAAGAGTTTTTGTATTATGCGAAAATTACATGAGTAATGTACTACTAATTACATAGCTTATATACCTTTTTAACAGATTTATACCAGATTTAAAATAAACCTTTTTAGGTATCTAAAAGTTAATCGACTGTTCCAATCGAGGATACCTATACAGCCAAAGGGTAACGTAAGACTTCGGAAGGAGATCTAGGAAGTCAGATTAAGGAAGTCAGTTTTGCTGATTTTTTGCAGCTCTTTCTCTGAATATTAGGGGATTTTTCATCTGTTATTTACAATACTTGGGACTGTAAAGAGTTACAATTATAAGGGAAAAGAGGGATGATTCTCCACAAAAACCCTCTTGATCATTTCACAAAAATGTCGTAGGGAACGAGGGAGGTTAATTAAATTAATTAATTCTTCAATGGAGCTTAAGCCAATACTTATGTTACGTTATTCACACACTCCAGTTTCTATCCCATTCGTGTTCACTTTTCAGTCAAATCACATAAGTGGAGACAGAAAGATATCGATGACCTCACAAACAAACCGCGCAAGTTTGTGTACTGTACTCATACCCAAGTTTATATACAAAGGAAACAATGTTTTATTAAGCTTTTGAAATATTATATACGCATGTTGGATGGAGAGGAGCAAGAAAGAGTAAGAGAGTGAGAGAGCGAGAGAGCAATAGACAAAATAAGCGAGGGGCAGAAGGCCTAATGACAAAGTAGAAGTGCGAGAGTATGAAGAGCTGGAGAGAGGTCAAAAGGGAGAGCCTCTGCGAATTCGTGTACATTAGGGGGAGGGGTTGAGAGAGAGAGGGAGAGAGAGATATATCTCCGAGTAATGTAACTGATGTTGAGAGAGGAATGCCTGTTATATTTGTAATATATTCGTAAACGTTTATTTCTCCGAAGCACCAAGTATATCTAAATTTCTGATAATAAGGGCTTCTAGTGGATTTCAAATACTAGTAGCTCACGCTTTGAGGAGAAACCCTTGCTCGAAAGTGTACTATTTTCTACAAACGAAACACAACAATAATAAAGCGCATTGAACTCTCTGAACTTAGCACATTTCTGAGCTATGAGCCCTTACTTTCAATATGGCAGCAAAATAAAGGAAAGGTTTTGGATGATCATGTGATTAAACCATAAAGTTTACTCTCAGCATTGATTGTGTTTATATGCTCTGAAGGTTTATTTGCTGGACTCGATTACAGGTTGCTGATACATGTTTTTCAGCCAAAATTATTCCCTGCCATCTCTGGGCCTAAAGTAGGAATAAATAGTCTGAATATATATCAAATTTAATTTTTAAAAAGAGAAATTAAGCGTTTTAAGGGCATCATATTGAAAGTGCTAAGTAAATTATCTAAAGTGAATTCTAACGATTTTCTATACTCACTCGTCTGCGAACTGCTCTTCAATAGCTTACTATTCTAAGTATTTACTTATAATAATCGAGATGAAATTTATTACACATTTTATTTTAGATATAAGGATACGATAATAAAGGGCAATCGATTTTTAAAAAGTGAAGTGCTATATGATTCTTTTTTTTTTTTAAATTCAACGCTCTTTCAATAACCACCAGTGGTATTTTCAAATCAAACCAGTACGAAAGAATATGTCAATCTTGAAACAGGAATATATCTGAAAAAAAGAATGTGTTTTAAACAGAAATTTTATGGTAAATTTTGCCTATTTCTTGGGGTTCAGCAGCAAAGTCATTCAGAATTAACAGGACTTCACAACCAATTTTCAGAAAATTTAAGACATGCATTTTATTACGTTGTGCCATTATCTTAAACTTATGAGATTTTAATTAGAAGACTATTTTTTTGAGATGAAAAGCAGCGAAATATTTTCCACATAAAAGGTACGGCTTGAATTTTCGCAGCATTGAAAAACAATGAGCTTAAATAATTATTTTATTCAACCGATCACCTTTTCGAGCTGTGCTGTTGAAAATCACGCACGTACACACGCGCGCGCGCACACACTCTCTCTCTCTCTCTCTCTCTCTCTCTCTCTCTCTCTCTCTCTCTCTCTCTCTCTCTCTCTCTCTCTCACACACACACACGAATGGAGATAGAGAGAGAGTGAATAAGTGCTATTAATTTTAAACCACTAACAAGGAATACCTGGGAAGTAGTTAACTCCACAAAAAGTGTATTTGAAATAAACTTTGTAATTTAATAGACCTACAATTAAGATTTTGTATACGTCTTAAAGTTCGCTAGTTATAACCCATGGCGCAACAACTAGTGTCGGACCACTGCCTACGAACCCGACTGCCGGCCTCACGCCCACATTCCCAAGGCACAGGTGAGTGATCATCCAACCGAAACGGGTAGGAGATGTGATCAGTATCTCGGCAACCCCAGACGAAAAGTTGGCTTTCTAGACCAAGGTTCGCTACCTAGCGTAGCTCCTTAATTTCTTCACGATGCTGAGTGGGCACCGGCCCGATACAGAGTCTTAAAATTCGCATCCCCCTGGAGCAGGATCGATCCCGGAGCATGCCTGACAGGGAACCAAAGCACAGCACTCTAATGTAGCCCAATATGCCACGGTGCATACCATTTATACCTTTTGCATTCAGAAATACGGAACTTCAAGCAATTCAAATATAGATTTTATTTATAATGAAAATATTTTAAAACATATGGCAAATTACGCAATATGTTTTGGGTTCATCTTAAGAAAATCAAATTCCTGAAAATTTTTCCATGTGAAGAGCAGTTTGGATTATCTACGGCTACGTGTTGCGTTCTTAGAAGACAATAAATTCAAAAATCAGATTTAAAATTTCAAAGACCTTCCTCTTTTGAGTTGGGTTGTTTCCAAACAGAAGGTTTTCTACAAAACAGTTGTTAGAATTGATTGATCCTCAAAACATATATTCGCGCTAAAATATCTACACTTTTTCGTGACACACAATGCATTTTCTACTCGCAATATGCGTGGCAGAGAATGTAATAAATGGGTATCATTTATACATAAATTATACATACACGATTTTCATTTTAGATATAATCATGCTTTACACAAGATAGTTTATCACGTTTGAGAATTTTCGTTTGTTGTGTGGCATTGACAGCAATTTATCTCTAATACTATTTAAAGTAGCAATCCCAGTTTAATCCTTACTGCCACAATATTTTAGATATTATTTTAACGTTTCTACCTTGATGAAGGAGATATTTATGAAGCTTGGGGAAACACAGAATACAGCTTGCGACCTACATACCTAATCCTTTTCGATTTTTTCTTATCAGCAGAAACAAAAAGCTATTCCATATGTATCTCTTTGGGACTTAACAGTGTTTAATTTTCCGCTTGAAAAGCTTCCAGTTTTTTATACAGTGGCACAGTTGTTATCTCTGCAGTCCCAGGTCTTTCGCCGTATCTTATCTATACACACCAACAGTCAGAAATCTCACAATACATTCGGGGAAGCTCCAAGTTATTATAAGATTTGCTTCAGTATTTGCTTTGCTGTTCCCTCTGAGGGCTCAGACACACTGATTTATCTGTATGGATCTCTAAGTCCTTCCATATTCACGATTTGAGGCAAAAAGGGATTTAAAAACTGTGTATGTTATCTCTGCTTAGGACTTTGCTTCTAGCACAGCATCTGCACATTTTGAGAGAATCTGAAGTTACACCTACAGACCTTCTTTAACCACTACCTCAGATTCTTGCTTATATTTCGATATTCATATAGAAAATAAATCTGCTATTTACGTTAAGAAAATTTGTATTAAAAGCACAGAATAACTTTCTTACGTACATGTTAAGCTACGAAAGTTCGCGCATATCTTTACACCAGTTCCTGAGGAATTTCTTTCTATTACTTTTTGAACTATTTGGCTACATGCCGATAAAAGTATTCTTCGCAGAAATTAACTTTTACAATTAAACTCCTCAATAGAATAGTGACGACTAAATTAATTATTCTGGAAGAATATAAACATTATGGAACAACATTGTACAAACCATTCCAGTTTACAAACTTCTTCTAGCTACTTCATATTAATTGAGAGAAATATTTTTGGAAATTAACTTGGGCAATTGGGAAGTAAATCGGGAATAGGGGAATGCAATTGGTCTAATCTATAGTGAAATCCTTTAAGAGTTTTTTTGTGTAATTTACGTCCTCCAACGTTAAGTCATATCGGACGTTGAATGCTATGGGTGAAATGATGCTCAAGTGAGTCCGC
The DNA here is from genome assembly GCA_030765055.1 of Mantis religiosa. Lineage (NCBI taxonomy): Eukaryota > Metazoa > Arthropoda > Insecta > Mantodea > Mantidae > Mantis > Mantis religiosa. The sequence continues at coordinate 177,073,147 of CM060947.1, read as the reverse complement.
GGTCCATGGAGCTTAGAGACACCCGACATTTGCCTTTCAGGATAAGGGAAAACATTGGAGAAATCCTTATCCAGGTAACTTTTCGAACCCGGGATCTCTTGAACGTGAGGCAGACACGCTACCATCTACGCTACCGAGGCGGGCAAAGCCTTTAAAAGTTAGTCCCTCTGTAAGGCTGCAAAATTCCGTTCTTTTCGTGTAACCAGAGAGAGAGAGAGAGAGAGAGAGAGAGAGAGAGAGAGAGAGAGAGAGAGAGAGAGAGAGAGAGCGAGAGAGAGAGAGAGAGAGAGAGAGAGAGAGAGAGAGAGAGAGAGAGAGAGAGAGAGAGAGCAGAGTCGAATGATTTCACATTTTAGAAAAGATCTGAAAATTCAAATCAATAACAAAGCATATGTCTGCAGGAATTACTAGGGACGTTCAAATATGATTGGAACTACGACCTTTTTTGTTTACAGGATCCGCTTATTGAACAAACTCATTCGGGTAACATTACAGGTATTCCCCGCCAATGCACTTGTTCCATCGTTCTGGCAGCTTCCACATAGGCGTAGCAACATTTGTTGGGGATATTCGGCGCCATTGATGGACAACTGCATGAAGTTCATCATTAGTGGTGAACTTCTTACCCCCGAAATGATCTCCTTCATCAAGTCGAATATAGCATAGTCATTAGGAGCCAAATCTGGTGAAAATGTATGATGTTCACAGTAAACCCTAGTGTACGAATGGTGGCCATGTTCTGACAACTGGCGTGTGGTCGTGCATTGTCTTGTTGGAGAAGAACACCACGGCCCCACTTTTGATGGCGTTGTTGAATATGTCGGTGTAGTTGTAGTGAACTGCAGTACCGCTTACTGTTGATCGTATTGGGAGGGAGCCATTGCACCAGCAGTATTCCTTCCTGATCCCAAAACGCAGCTGCCATGTGTTTCGGAACGAATAGTGCTGGCTGTGACATTTTGGGACGAGGGCTGGCAGCATGCTTCCTTTTCATAAACTGCCGTTTGTTTTGCGGAGTCTCGTGGAAAAACCAGGACTTGTCGACGGTGACCAGTTTAACACAGAATTTTTCTGGATCTACACTATACTGTTACAGCAACTGCTGGCATTGTTTCTGCGCATTGATGAGGATACATGGCACCCATTGTGTGTATACCTACTTTATCTTGAAATATTCATGGATTATGGTATGAAGAGTTCCCCGTGATAGACCTGTTGCCTGCACTAATTCATCAAATATGATTCGCCTGTTCTCCAATATCAGGTCATTGACAAGTTGGGCATTGTTTAGTTTGTGTGCAGTTGCTGGATTCCCAGTGCTTTTGCGTTTTTCAGCAGAGTCCCTGCCGTCTTTGAATTCGGACACCCAACGAAACGCGGACCTGCGATTTGGTGTAGACTCCCCACATATGGCCACTAACCTCTTGTGGATGTCCAAAGCAGTCACTCCTTCCCTCCAGAGAAACCACACAGTCCACCTTTGCCTGTGCTTGACTTCTTCCAGTTGTTTCACTGATGTCCACAAGTTTACTAACAAGACGGTAGAATTATTGCTCCACTGCGCCATCTATGGGTAGTAGCAACAATATCTGGTGGCAGTAGGTAGCATTATCGCCTATCTTCACCCATACATTGATAAATGTTTTAAACTGCTATTTTCCAGGAGTTATAGTAGGAGTGGCAATCATTAATGAAGGAACTAAATAAACAAGGGGAAAGTGTGTATTTGAACGTAGTCTGCAACTTATGCTTTTGTGAGATTTTGTCCACCACTTATGGCTTACCAGTTATGCCAGTTATACAGAATGAAGAGGTCTTCAGGGGCTAGTTCCTGAAAATTTAAGGCACACATCTCATTTTCATAAAAATATTCATTTTAAACCGTTAGAGCCAATTAAAAAATCTAAATTTCCTCCGGTTTTTAAGATGCTGATATTTAAAAATAAAATTTTGATGTTTTACTACTTTCGTTTTTGAACATATCGACCCACAAACCCACGCGCATACGTACCACGCACGCACACACACATGCACCATTTTCTTAAAATGTTATTTGGGCGTCACTTCAAAAGCGCATCTCAGATATTTCAAGACATACTTCTAGATCATGATGAAAATATAAAATATGTAATCAAAATCGCATCCTTGCATGATGCTAAACTTGGATACTATGTTTGGTATTTAAATATTTCGTTTTTAAGTTACGCTGTCCACAGGCACAAATACCAACACATGAAGGACTTTACCTAGAAATACTTTCTGGATTACAGTACTTCAAATTTGAAGCGAAATATCAGAGTCTAATTTTTGTTTTGTGGGCGGTAGACAAAGTAAAATTGGTCCATAAATTTAGGGTTTAGAGAAATACATGCGAATGCAACAGATCAGATTTTTCAATATGCTCTTCACCCACACATTCATATTTAAAATTCGAGGTGTACCGGTTGTTAAAAATGCATCCAAGACTGTAACATATGCTGTTTCCAAGCAAATTCTTTTTGGGGTGGGAGATTCTCCCATGGGAAGCTCCTAATATGTCGTGAAACCACAAACTGCTGAGGTGAAACCTGAATGGCGAATGTCATCCTGCAGGAACACAGATCAGGATCAATGTATTCCAAACATCAGCCAATTAGCAGGCTGCATAGGCAGAAAGAAACACGACAAATGGATCGGTTGAACGAGAGGACAAAGAATTCCAATTAAAATACCTCCAACAACCGCCACATGTCCCTGCATTCTGTTCTTTTTTTCTTGATAGCCAGAACATTCACGTCGGTTTGTTACCGCTCAGGTAGACAGCAGAATTATTACTCCCTGCCTTACAGCTAAAATTTAATGAAACACGCATAAAAGGAAATCCAATGCCATTCCTTCATGCAGAGTAAGTACTAAGTAAGATAGGCAGTTCACATTGGAATTCTACAGCGGTTTAAGCAAAAACCATCTGCTTGTGATCTAGTTCCAACAGGAAATTTGTTTTCTTTGTGCATTAGATTATGAAACATGTTTAAGGTTGAAGGTGAATCCTTTCTTACCTCAGTTTAGTTTAGCTGGCATTCTACCGCGAAGAGATTTACTTAGAATAATTTATTGTGTAAGAGTTGCACAATATAACATATGGTCTAGGCTGACAAGATATAAGGACGCGCGGAACTACCTAATAAGTATCATGATTTTTTCATCTCGGCACCAGGAACGCCGGCCAGCGCCGAGAACAGCTTTTGCAATGCTTATGCATCCGTGCTATTTGTCCGCTATTTGTCACTGAAACACATCTGAGAGGAATGAAGAAAATGATTCAAAGTGAGGCAAGTACCCGAGCCTAAGTTACAAGGGAAACGTCCTACTTAAGAGTACGGTGGACGGGAATAAAATCGGTGACCTCTGGAATGGACTTCGCATTTATCTCGCGGTGTCTTTCGCTTAATTTGCAGAATATTCTACTACTTTAACTTGCTTAGTTGTACCATTTTCGTGGCGTTGTACCATTATTGTGGATCCTTGACCCTCTATCCCTTTTAAGATCGGGGCCTGAGGAACAGAAGCTTTGGATCCATAGAGAACCACGATAGGTGATCAGCCCAATGCCTGGTGTGAAGGTGAAGGAACTGGATGATATATATGAGGGCGAGATGAATGATAGGAAAGATGATGGAACAATTGGTGAAAACCTGACGGTGGAAACCGGAGGACCCGGAGAAAACCCATATCAGCGGCATGTTGTCCACTACAAATCTTCCTTTGAGATTGTCTAGGATCGAGCCCGGGCGGCCTTGGTGAGAGCCAAGCGCTCTAACCACTCAGCGCGGCCTAGTTTTCAATTGCAATACCTTTTCACTTCTGTTACTTTTCAAAGAAATAAAACTGGTTCACAATTATGAGTATTTTACATAACTGTTCGCTGCATATTTAGCTTATAGTCAGCAAATTCCAGAATGCTTTGCAATTTCTGTGAAGCAGTGGAGCGGTTCCCCTCCTCGTGTGTTGGATTTATATCATACGATGCGGTGATATATCTGAAGTTGGATTCTCCCCTTCGTGAGGTCTACGCCCCACACGCGCAAAAGTTTCGCGCTCCCTCGGTGTGGCGATGCTTGTAGAAGCCAAACCTTACCTTGATGTAGAAGTGATGAACCTTTCGTCTAAAAGCCGTGAAGATGAAGTTCTCGAAGATTTCTATAAATCCTCTCTCCGGCAGCTGCGGCGAGCGATGAGATGTGAAACTTCTCAGGTCTGGTATCGATACAGAAGGGTTTTCACTTTCAGACAACTATGGAATAAAATAATTAATAGAGTTTCACTTTACTTGGAATTATATTTCTCGACATCATTTTCTTCTTTACTGGCGATTTTTTCCACTGATGTACATAGCCCTTTACTATACTTTAATTTTCTCCTTTTATTTATAAATGATGCAACGTTTTTTTTACCTAAATTATTTATTGTAGCGTCGCGTCTTCGATGTATATTTTAAATGTTTACTAAACGTTCATAAATGGTGAACTCCAATAACTTCTCGTAGTTACAAGAAGTCTTTTGCCGAAAATACGTATACCCTCTTTGAGAGTTCAAGCCAGAAAAAAAATTAAGAATAAAATCATTGGTTCTTTTTTCTGTTTTTGTTGCTAAGTCACCGCAATACTTAATTCTGATTGGTCCTACGTCACAATTTGGGATTTCAATAAACCTAAGCATTTGTTGCATTATCTATATGACCTGCTTGGTTATTAACTTAAGTTGAAATACAGATGGCCATGTTTACCTAATATGTCCATGTATGCAATATCAGCTTCAGCAGTCTGAATGAATTTAAAATTTTGAAACCAACTCCATTTGGTTTCATGTTCATAGTTCTTGATTATGCTAAGGACAAGGAATTGAAAATCTAATTTGCTCCAGGCTGAAAAGTCGAACTCAGGACATAAGGTTGGATTTATCATGAACGATTTATCATCGTTGCAATATATTTAGGGGTTGTACTACATATCGGTTACTCCAAACAAGAAACAGTGCTGCGTTATAACTGCATTATACATAGCAGGCATCACATACTGCGGTAAACCGATGCTAATTCGCGAAGTGTAATGCTGTTTTAGTCTCTCTCACTTCCTGGCTCGCAGAAACAAACTTAATTTACACGCAGGACCCCGCCGTCACGTCAGGTGAACATTTTAAACTTATGTGCCATGACACTGGAGGAAAACACTGCCAAGACAAAAGCTTTGTAAAGCCTGCAAACGTGATGGTGCCAGTGGATGTTTAAGTAATTTCATTATATTCACAACAAAAACGTACCTATGCGGCTACCTGCAGAGACACAAATTGCATCTGCTTGCATAATGCTTCACTACTGGATGAAAAGGTGTTCACTATAATGGTACATACTGTATACAGAAGCGCCTTTGCGGCCTTAAATCAATATTCCGTCCCAAAAATGGAAACGGTTTTATTCAGCATTCATACGACTGCTTCTAAACTTGATCATTTTGTTTTATAAAGGTACCATCTTGTGCGTCTATCTAATTAATATAAATTAAATACGCGTTTGGAAAACATTCCATTGTAGGCACTAGAGGCGTACGGGAGGCTGAAGTCACAGTCAAATCTGTCAAAGGTGTGTCACTACATTCCGGGTTACTACAACATATTCTGTGTTGTTTGCACGTCATGCAAGACACAAATATCTTAAGAATTGTGACAAGGAAACGAGCGCGAACCTGTCTTTGCGCAACACAGGACTTCTCCCTAATTTTCCCTCAGTATACTTCAAAGCCTACGGCAGCTGTACAACTACCACCCTATTGTGTTGCGTATCCAGGATGCCCTCCACGTTTTACACGCTTCCGGCGTTAGCGTGGTGTGTGCATGGATCCCTGGTCACGTAGGCTTGCGGGGAAATGCGGATTCAGCAGCCAAGACGGCTGCCATGAAGCCCAGGGTTCGAGTACCATCTGTGACATTGAAAGATTTTAGGGCCGTATTGCGGAGAGCTGTGCAAACCTGCTGGCAGGAGGAGTGATCCGCTCTCCGCAATAATAAACTTAGATCTGTGAAAGAACTTCCGATTCCCTGGGCTACCTCCTTGTCGTTCATCTCGTCGCAAGGATGCGAGTTTAGCTCGGTTGCGTATTGGGCACTGTTTTTTTACTCACAGTTTTCTTTTTAAAAAGGAGCCTGCTTCACTGTGTCCGTTTTGCAACGAAGCGCTATCTGTGCGCTATCTGTGCTAGAGTGTTTTTCCCTAGCACACCTTAGGACGTATCTGCAGCTGCCGGCCAGCTTTGTAGAAATGCTAGCGGATGATAATAAAATAGTGGAGAGCGTTTTTAGATTCTTTTCTAGGTTAGACTTTAGGATTTAGTGAACGGAATTTTTGGTAGGTTGGATTTATATTTCTTTTTATTTATTTTACTTTGGTTTGTTTGTGGTTATATACATGTCACTTTCGTAAGTTTATTTACACTAGTATAGAATTTTAGAAAGATTTATATCTGGCTTTTGCCATGACTAGTTTTTTAAAGGGCGCTGATGACCGCTGTAGTTGGGCTCCCTTATGCACATCATCATCATCATCATCATCATCATCATCATCATCATCATCATCATCATCATCATCATCATCATCATCATCATCATCATCATCATCATCATCATCATCATCATCATCATCATCATCATCATCATCATCATCATCATCATCATCATCATCATCATCATCATCATCATCATCATCATCATCATCACCATCATCACCATCATCATCACCATCATCATCATCATCATCATCACTTCTGCCTAATAGCTCTCAGAAGTGACATTCATTTACCGCACAACTATCGGCACCTGTAGAAAACAGTGCGAGCACGCTTCCAGGTGTATAATAGCAGGAATTTTCAGAGAGTTCGCGGGAAGCAGAGAAAGAATGATTCAAAATATCTCATTGCACGTTGAAGCTTTCTTGGTACTAAGGACCGGAGGGGTGTTTTCTCCTTATTTCTGCACCTGATTCCACCAATATCGCTATTCATGCTACAAGCTTGGCTCCATAACAGATTCGCTATTATATGCAGAAGAATCGCTAGGTTAAAGTGCTACTCAGTAGCCTCCTTCCTCCTGTATATGCCTATCCCATTAAGTTACAGCAATAGTTCTATTAATTCTTTAAGCTGCTACCAACAAGTGGATTTCACTTACGTGAATTCACGAATGAAATTCTTTCTAAGTTTGGGAGATGTATAATACTAAACTTCTGAATCTCAAAAGACTTCGGAAAATTACAAAAGGAATGTTATTTACAACTTAACTGTTCATTACGGAGTTAGTTCAATAGAATGCCGCCCAAACTAAAGAGAATTCCTCTAGAGTCCTTATTTTGGTAAGCATACGGTTCCTGCATTTTTTTTTATTTACGTCCTCCAACGTTAAGTCATATCGGCTGATCAATGAATGGATGAAATGGTGCTCAAATGAGTCCAGGGTTCACAAAGCTTAGACTTACCCGAGATTCGTCTTTCAGGATAAGGGAAAACCCCCGAAAAACCTTATCCAGGTAACTCGCCCCTACCGAGATTCGAACTCAGGACCACTTGAACGTGAGGCATACGCGCTACATCTACGCTACCAAGGCGGGCTGCGTATAGTTAATCAACACTGCCTATACAGATTAGACATTCTCTTTTCCATTTCTGCTGAGTTAACATACAAAAGTTCTGAACTTAGAACTTCATATTCTTTGAATGAGTAGAGCCAGACTGAAAAATTCAATGCCATAACCGGGATTTGAACCACTGATCTCCCGCTTTTCGTGCGGTTGCTCTAACCATCTGAGCTACTATGGCCAACGTGCCGACATGACATAAAATTCTCCAACTGACTCGTATGTTTCCCGGTAGACAATAGGGATTCTCATATGCTATGAGATACGCACCTTTTGTGTCGACTTACTTGCTGTAAGTACTAAAATACCGGGAAACATATGAGTCCGCGGGAGATCCGTGGTTCAAATCCCGGCTATGGCATTGAATTTTTCAGTCTGGCTCTACTCATTCAAACCTTATCCTATACACGGCTAGTGTGGAAGAAATGATTATGTCTATTAATTTACCTGAATAACATAGTGGTTTAACTATGAAGCCAGGGGTTTAAGTCCTAACAGCAACGTAAGTCGCCACATAGTAAGTCGCGTGTCTCATAGCATATGGGAACCCCTAGTGGTCTACTGGGAAACATACGAGCCTGTTGGATTATTTCCATTCATATTCTTTGTTCATTAGACCATTTTCAAAATACTAAATATCCTTTTAACACCAAGAATTAATTTTATAGAGGAAAGTGAGGACTTGTATCCGTACAGTAGTGTAAGATTATCCATTTCAGAACCTTGTTTCATTTGATTTTATTAGGAACGAACAAAGGATAATTACATGACGTTGCAAAAGTTATGCGGGGACAAACTATTTTGGGGAATAGTGTAAAAATATTAAGTTTTCGGTAACTGCTACAAAAATAGAATAAATAAATAACATCCGTGCTCTAGAGATATTGTGCAGACCTTTTGTTTCCAGGTCGAGCGTTCCAGCCCGGTGGAGGGCGATGAATTCTTTCGAACATAAAACCCTTTATTTTAGTTTACTTCGGAAGGGAAGTCAAACTGCTGGTGCATTAAATCTGATTAAGAGCGGTATTTCACGCCGAATATAGAATGTGATGATGGGGACCATAGGAGTTAAAGAGGGTCCAAAACTAAAACCGAAGAAAAAATAATTGCTGAAGTAATGGAACGCCAGGTAGAATTACTCGCTAGTTAGTAGGATGGTTACAAAAATATTTTCACGTAACAGTTTTTACGGTTCAGTTATTCCTTCCGTAATTACACTGCATTAGTGGCTAAATGTAATGCTTAAATGTATGTCGAAATGAAATATGATTAAAGCAGGGCTTGCAGTTTTTTGTATCACTGCAACAATCTCTATATTCTCTAAGAAAGATGTTTCTTTTGGTTTTTTATATTAGTTTGGTTGCACTGACCGATTTGTAAGAAGACATATTTCTTCTTAAGTCAACTCTCATGTACATACATCGTGTTATAATACCTGATATCAAACACTGGAAAGATTTACTACATATTTTTATACTTATGTTTAAACTCCAAAAGCTCAAAAACTCTTTCACATAAAGAGTAAAAGGGTATTATTTGGAAACTGCTCGTTGGCAAAATGTATCTAAGCAGACATATTTTGTCTAAATTTGTTGGTATTTCAGCACTGTTGAAATCTAATTTGATGATTTTTAGTTCTTAGTCACTGGTTTCAAATTCTAGATACACATGTGTTTCATACGTACCTGCAACTCTTCATATTACTGGTGCAAATAATTGAAGCTTTATAAGTGACCTACTCGAGCAATTATTCTAAAATTGTTTACATATAAAGTTCTGCACATATTAAAACCTTTTAAAACTTTACGATATATTTATAAGAAATAATGTATAAAAATACTTGCATTTGTAAATATAATTAACTGGTATTTTCTTGGCGTGGTTCTTTCTCGTTTCAAAAGTTCAATTATTTTTACGAAAGAATTGCGTTTGAGACCATTCATTGACATTCATTTTGAAGTCAAATGTCCATGCGACCTGTTGCACAGGCCTGGATCAGGCTATACTGTCACTTTCAATTACACCATGATATCGCATTTCTTATCTCTCAGTAACTCAACCAGGGATAAAGTTCGACAAAGATGATGCAAGGACAAAAGAGCAACCGGTATAGGTTAATGCTCAATTAAGGGATTACAGCATCCATTTAGTTCTATAAGTAGGTAACTTTTGCTTTCTTTTTAGGTATTTATGTTTTATTCTATACATACCAATGTCCATTGGATACATAAATGACAGACATAAATTTCAAACTCTGCACCATATGTTGCCCTTTTTCTGCTTCTCTCAAAGAGGATTAAAAATGATATGTATGTTGTGAACAACCTATGCATCGGACGTTATAAAAATCTGCTTACTCAAAATATTGAAACCTTATATTCCAAATAGTAGCAACTATCTGTGTTTTTTTTTTTTTTTTTTTTTTTTTTTTGTGGTAGTTTAGGTCCTCCAACGTTAAGTCATATCGGACGATGAATGGAATGGGTGAAATGATGCTCAAATTAGCTTAGAGTTACCCGACATTCGTCTTTCAGGTTAAGGCAAACCCCCGGAAAAACCTTATGCAGGTAACTCACCCTTGACCGAGATTCGAACTCGGGACCTCTTGTATGTGGAATATACAGACATAACAGATTCAGTGAAATATGAGGCACTATTTTTTCTAAACTAACATATATACCTACGCCATGTGCATACTTAATAATAACTATTGTAACCCATTTCCAAACTAAATTTCATCTGTTTGCTCACGAGTAGGCAGTAGTATTGGTGTAATTGTAGATAACATTCTTGAAACATAGATACCAAAGGACACATTTTGTATTCAATTAGGGGCTTCCGGGAAAACAAAATGCGACAAAATGTTTAGGTAACATAACCAAATACAGTGCATTATTTCAAGTTACGCGATTGTGCAGATTCCTGAAGCACAAAGCAAATCCTTTTAAACTTTTCAGACAGTTATACTTGTAATGTAATTATGATTTTCCTTCTTTAGAATTTATATGTTACCGCTTAGAAACTGTAAATCCTGATTTCGCTTCTAGAACGAGCATACACACGAACATTTCAAAACGTTGAATATTGCAGTGTATATTTTTGGGATCATGCAGCATACTCAGGTCACTTCATCATTCGATTTTAATCCAACATCAAGTTTTGAAAAATGTCCACCGGAGTTCAGCTTTCCGTATACTCTATTGTCATAGTTTCCCTTTATTTCCTTGTTTATTCCTTTTACTGAACTGTACTTTTTGTTCCTATACAACAAATTTATGATCACTATCTATTCAAGGAATTTAATTTCCGTTGCTTTTAGACGTCCTCCCATCAGCTCGTCTCATACTGGAAAATATAATAACGTTCTTCTTTTCTTTTCTCCTCCTTCTTTGGAAGCCGGTTTTTGTTTCTGTTCTATTTTGTGGCTTTGACGTGGTGCATTTCACTGCGAAGCATTGAAACAAGATATACTCTTTAGATATTTGCACATGGTGGGTTACATGTATGAAACATGTTAAAAGAAACTATGATACTTCTGTTTTACGGCAATAGATGTTCATCACCAAACAAAAGAATTGATAAATCTGAACATTTTGGGACCTTGTGAAGGGTGTGAAAGGACATGAAACCCATATTTCACAGCGAGAGAACACATGTAGGCAGTACGAAGTATACATTAGGGCCCAGTAGTACATGCAATATTATGGGCAGCTATTACAATCATGGTCCTGCGCCGTGGCGTAGCGGGCTAAGGCAGCATGCCTTGGTCCCTGGCCACGGAAAGCGGCCCGGGTTCGATCCCACCCATATGGTGGGGATTTTAGGTCCCGGGTGCCCACTCAGCATCGTGAGGAAAGTGAGGAGGCATTGTTTCGCCTCCGTTTCTATGTTCACACAATGGAAGCGAAGGAATGGTAATCTTAACTTTGTACAGACGATTCTTAAAATAGAGATTAAGATCTTTTGATTCCTGATGAGAAATATATCTACATGGAATAAATGGTAGAATTTAATTTCGCGTAGTTCGCAATTCAGATTATTTTCAAAACAATTCATTTGTGCTGTTTTGCCAGCTTTTTTTAGTGTACGAGATATGTCCATAAAGTAATGAGATCGGCAATGTCGGTAGTGTCAGCAACACTGATGACGATGGACAAGGAGAGGAACTGCATAAACATAAACCAATGCTTTGGAAAACAAACAGAATTGAAATTATTTCAAATTTGGATCAACCTCAAAAACCTTTTAAAATTTCAAAGAATTCATAAAATTAAATAAAACCAGCGAAAAGCCTCCCCACCAGAAATAAATCTGTTCGCTTGTGCTCCATTACATTGATGATTACCTTCAGTAGTAGATGATCTTTCATAAATATGCTGTTTTATGATACCAATATATATTACTTTGACATGGCAACGGCGACACTATTTTGTCAAGGGCCTATAGGTTTCGGTGGTTAAGGGTGACTACAGAATGTAAATACTGGACTGAAAATTAACCTTATAGTGGAAGAACTATGCTTCGAGAACCAATGAAAGTACAGGACCTCGTGTTATTCAAGCACCCAGCCAATGTATTGACTCACACAGCAATTTGAGGAAACCACAGAATGTAAATACTGGACTTAAAATTAACCTTATAGTGGAAGAACTATCCTTCGAGAGCCAATGAAAGTACAGGACCTCGTGTTATTCAAGCACCCAGCCAATGTATCGACCCACACAGCAATTTGAGGAAACCGGTTATTTGGCCAATAAGAATAAGTTTGTACATTTCAGCTCTACACATGTCCGACTTGAATCACTTTATTTTTCTGAGAATGCAGAAAAGACTCCTAAGAGGACGTCTACTTGTATCTCCTGACAACATTAAACGCCGCAGCCGAACAGCTAAAAGCTTTGACAGTATTGGAGTGCAGTACCTCTATAGGGAGCGGAAAAGTGGCTTCTTAAACCAAAAACTTTGAAAGTGAAAATGTAAATCGTAATATGTTACAATGAAAGGTTCTTGAAAAGTTAGTGCTATTACTTTACTTGCACACCTCTTACAATATACGATAGAATCGTAACATGAAATGCATCTTGGACCCCCACCGAGACGGCACGCGGCTAAGATTAGAAGTGGAAGCGAACATAGCAACAAATCCGGAAACAGGTGGTAAAATAAAGCAGCCAAACACAACAGACGTAAACAAACGTCGCGGCAAACTAGTCGACGAAAGACTCCGTCTGGCAGAAAGAGTGTTTCCTCCCCTTCCGTTAGAAGTTACCAGAGATGTCTCATGCACACACCATTACAAAAGTGACACGATGTATTTTTCTCCCAAAACTACTACGCTTGCGATGATGAGAAATGATATATATATATTGGCTTTACAGGGTGGACATTTTCATTACGTTCATCCGCAGATATTGGCGTTACTTTTTCCCCAATTTACGTATGAGAAAAGCTCGTGACGTCCTCCATGTACAACTATAACCTGGAGTAATTTATATGTACAGTCAACGCCAAATATATCATTTCTCGTCCACGTCACATTATTTATCGTTATTCGTGGCCTTGCGAAGCCATGGTCATTTCATTAGTTGTTTTAGCCGAAATTCGCCCTCCTTCTACTAAAGAATTGCAGAATGACCACAACAGGGGTTACAAAACGACGTAGAATATACGCCTTTTGAAGGGGAATATGCTAAGGTGAACACCTAATGAGCGCCCAGGTTAGCTAGTAGGTGGAAATTAAAGCTTGATTGACATTCATTAAATACACAACTAAGCAGCACTCATGCACCCGGAATTCTGCCAGAAGGTCAGGATGTAAATAAAGACCATTATCTGAGCATTATGCGGCATTTTAGAGAACAAATAGAGCGAAAAATACAGATTTGTGGAAAGAAATATCATGGATTCTGGGACAGAATTTCTACGTTGGAGACTGGGATGCACGTTGACCGTTTCGAAGACCCAAGTCGAGAAGCCAGATACAACAGAGTTAATTCGTTGTATTTTGAGTTGTTTCTTGATGATTGTGTTTGATTAAATAAGAGTCATGAGACTTTTGGTTTTCAGGTGTGGTTCGGAATAAAGTTTCGGAGAAGTCAAATTTTGTAACAAATAATTTAATTGTATTTTCTGGATTACATTTTACTTGACCTTTCTTTTCTAGTCAACTGAAGGTTACCTCCAGCACATCGATAAATTCTTACTTACTTAATAAATAGCTGCTGTGAATGACATAAAACTTCTTGCTTCTTCACGACTATTCATGACTCCCCAGATTACAGAACATATCTAACAAGATTATTAATTTTCCGTAACTATCGTTAATACTAATGTTGTGATTGGCCTATTTAATGCTACGTCACCACATTACATCATACAATTATTACTACGGCCAATCACAAAATTACTTATTTAAATTACTAAATATATTTACATAATTATTTAAATCGTTTAAATTCTGCACCACGATAACGCTCCAACTCACAAGGCTATCATTGTGAACGTATTTATGGCCAGAAAGCTGAACAGATCTGGTAGAACAACATGCGTATTCACCTCATCTGGCTCCGGCCGACTTCTTCCTCTTTCCAAAACTCAAGTTACTACTTCGAGGCACCCGTTCTCAGACGATAGAAGTCATAAAGAAGTATTTGTGGCTACAATTGCTAAAGACTCCCTAAAAAGCCTAAAAAATGTTTTGATAATTAGATTATTTGTTGGCATAAATGTATAATTTCGGAAGGGGCCTACTTTGAAGGCGATAAAATAAAATTGGATGAATGATGCATATTTTGTGTTTCATTGATCAATCCCCGAAATTTTCTTGACACAGTAGTATGATAGGGGGAGATCAAGTCATACAAATGCAAAGCTGATAAGAAGCCACGCTTTATATTTCTTACATAGCTGAACACCACTTCTAAAACAGAATTCGTGAATTTCATTGAGTGAAAATAAATATGCAAGCAAACAGATAAGGTGGAAAGAGAAACATTTAACATTCTTCGTATTATGAGTAACGGCATGTTGATAGAGAAAGTTGTGTGGTGTTACATACAAGTTCCTAACAGTAATCGGAAGGCTCGAGTTACTGGCAGCTTCTTTCTGTAAGACGGCTAGCATGCATCAGTTGGTTTAACAAACTTTTGTTACGGACCTCGTTGTTTGGAGAGTTGTTGATAGTATAGAGGTTGCCTGAGTTTAGTCTCGGAACTTGTTTCCTATAGTAGCTCTTGTGTTCGTTTATAAGCAACATTAGAATTGCAAGTCCTTTCAGTCAATTACTATATAAAGGCCTTGGAGACCAAACTGTTCACAATATTCAATGTGGCCTTTGTGAGACGTGTTCCTGTCAATATCAGTGAATGTTTTGGCACCGAAGTTCCTTTATTAGCCTTTACATATGACTTAGGTCTGAAGTATAATACTTTGTTACGTTATTTTTCAACTATGCGATGTTAAAGGAAGACAAGACAGCTACCTGGTGAAATGAAATGTGAAGCTAAGTAAGCTGGAAAGGAGAGAAATTCCGAGGAAGAAATTATCCCTTCCAACATCTGCCTAGCGATTCAGGGAAACCCCTGAAGAAACCGACAATCAAGAAGGCCGCTCACAATAATCGAACTCACGATCTCACGAATGCGGCCCTAGACACTACTGCCTGAGATATTCCGCTGCGAGGCATGCCTGAGATATTATTACTAGGCAATGCTAATATTAATGAATGGAAGAAGAAGGAAAAAATGAAGGACAGGCTATACTATAATGAGAAAGCAAAACGCAAGGAAGAAACAAGCAAAAAAATAAGACTGCGCGGTAGGACTATAGCAGATGCACAGCTATCTTCAAGTGTGCATTCTCTCTCCCTCCCTCTCTCCCCCTCTCTCTCTGTGTATATATATTGTGACGACCTGATCTTAGTTTGTGAATATTAAGGAACACGTGGTCAGGTCGAACATGGGAGCAAACACTCTGAGCGGAACTACACTCTGGTGACTCAAGTAGTAGGTGTGACGTCACTCCCTGCCCTCCTTTATGACTGGGTGAGTGGTCTTTGGGCGATAGGCGCTCTCTCTTAAACACTTGGTGAAGTAAGATGTATTTTGTAGGCGACTCCACTTCTGGACAGGTAAATGGCCGTTATGGCCACCTTTGTAATCTGCTTGTTGTAGTAAATATTCTTATGAAGTGAATTCCACATTTAATAAGCCTTACCCGACCTTTGTAGAAATGAAACCTTTATAGAAAAATCCCAACCTCTCGCTAAAGCATGTAGTCCTCCTCTGAGTGTTTGCTCCCGTGTTCGACCTGACCACGTGTTCCTTAATATTCACAAACTAAGAGCAGGTCGTCACAATATAATATATATGTATATATATATTATATTTGGTATATATAGTGCTGTATGGGACAGAAACGAATATCTATGTATGTCGATTCTTCCAAAAACAGTATACACAGACAGAGTGATCCAGTAACAATTTTAACGAGTTTACAAAATTTTATTCATTTACGTAAACGCATGCACGTACACACACGCACCTACACACACACACACACACACACACACACACACACACACACATACACACACACACACACACACACACACACACCTATAAACACAGCCCTTTAGGAACAACATATCACATGCATAGGTTTGCAATAACTTTGGAATACAAAATGGTATATCTACACAGTGGGTCCAATTGGATTTAAACCTTCAACCAACAGTGCTTTCGTTCTACAGCCATATCAAAATGCGCTAAGAATCAGGTAAATTGTTTTAGCTTCTGTCACAAATTACGACAGCTTTTAGGTCTACAGTAATTGTAATGGTGGATTTTTTTTATTTGCGTTAAAACTGCTAAAACGAGCTCAAAAGAGGCATGAAGCTGTAAAAACCGTGTAAAGATCCGAGACGGGTGTTGAGGTCTGCGGATATTTATTCGTATAGAAACCTCTGCTTGCAGGGTAGCGTTGGCTAAATGGTATTACATAGATTATTTCGCCACTCTGCCAATGCAAGTTGATTCAAATCCTTCGTATTTAGCTCAGAGATTTTATTACCCTTTATTTTATCTCTTGTTGCCTATTATTTGATATTATGATACAAATAACATTTTTGTAATATTATATGTGTTTATAAAATAGGCATATACACATATATACATATATAATTACAGTTCGTAGTAAATACTTTATTTTGGTCGGTATTATGCTTGACCCATTAAACCTAGTTCACAAATTCAACAGCTCAACATTCCACAAATACAAAGTGGCTTTAGCTATTGGCGCTAGTGTCAATGCTCGGCAGGAATGAACGCTCCATTATCTACGTAGGTATTGAGTATTTGAAACCTTTCAAATACTGTCGGGGGTCATCATTTTGAGCATTTACTGCGTTGATTAAATCCTCATTGACATTTTTTTTTTTTTTTAACCGAGAACTTCACATACTCACAACTCCTTTGTCAGTAGAAAAAGTGAAACATAAAATTTAAACGAAACAAAAACTATTAGATCTAATATCGTTGACAGGCTCCTAAAAAGTGACAGCTAACAACCTAATATGGTTTACAACACCATATACGGTACAGATTATACATGGTCACAAACTAAGAAGCATCCCTAATTACCGGATTGTATTTCTTGTGTCTTTGGTTCACAAGAGAAGTGTCACCATACTCCAGCAGCTAACCATCTCGACAAGCTGTCACGTATTCTATCTCACTCTTTGGGAAAGCATTCCTTTATCAGCCTGCTGTATTATATGCATGAAAAACTGCGGTTGGTTTAAGCTTTTCGCAGCTTCTTGGTCCTTATTCAGGGCTGTAAGTATTAATGCTGAATGCTTTCATTACCGAATAAAAGGACTGAGCTGCAATAACGGCTTTTATGATAAAAGGGTCAATGTTTTCACATTAGACTGCAAATAAAATGCTCGAAGTTATCTTAACATTCTCTACCATCAACCTGCAGTAGCCAGAAGTATTACTTTTCACTCAGATTTCACCCAAAGAATACATTTTAAAGTTCACTGAACCATACATTTTTGCTTAATTGTGCGCTCGTAAATCATATATCAAAGGTAGATGATCACCAAATATTACACTTGAGTCACTGCACTATTTGATCATTCTGAGTGAAGTTTTTGGTGAAGTTTTATTTCCCCTAGTGTGGAAAATTTGTTTATTCTTTTACTTGTCAAAAGAACCTCCAAAAATTTTAATAAAAATATAATATCTACTGTTTGCCCAGGACAAGAAGGCAAGTTGGAGGACTGTGGAACCTAATCACTTTTGCTGGCCGCACGGTGTATATGCTCCCCTTCCGAATATAACAGGGAAGGAATGTTCGTTTAAAATGCACAAGTGTTGTCACATAATTCACCTACACATGATACCTATCGCTGCATTTACTGCCACGAACATTAGATCTGGCAGCATGGGTGACTCATATCCACTCTCATACACTCATTTCCTAGTAAACAGATCTGTTACCGGAGCAGATAAACAGTTCAAGCTCCTCTGCTCTTCAGCCCCCTCTAGCCTTCTTGTCGTGGGCATACAGTACATCTAAGATGATAAGGCGAAAAATTAAAAAATTATCTTTTGTCTTCTGCAAACCTTATATAAGACATGCTGTCTGAATTTTGTATAACTGTGCGAGACAGAAATAGCTATAAGAGACAGTCAGAATCTAAATTATGCAACATTTGCAGTATCAATGGGCTGAACTTAAAATTTATGCCGAATTTTATGTGGAGAGACTGGCGATCTTCATAACGATGGAAATTGTAATATCGATTCCACATGTAACTAAGCAGTGTTGCTGTTTCGAAAAATTGCCTTGAAAACTGTCGGAAAAAGACGCATCAGCTTAGGTGAATGGTTTTACTGGTATTTATAGCAAGCAAACTAAGAACTGTATTGCACCTAAAATGTCGAGATTTACTTAAGTACATGTTTTGAGAACACCTGAATATATAATAATACTTTTGAAAAAGATCGGTATGTATATATATGTATCAGTGAACTTTTTCTATATTGATTGGACTGCAATTTTTATAAATGCCCCCAAAAACTATTCTTTAAATAAAAGTTTTGCCAAAAAGTTTGTATAAAATAGTATCCAAAGACTTTTATGTATTAGATTCCGTATTGTTAGGGTACTAACATGACGAGAATGAAGTTTTATTCATTGGTAAGAAATGCAATTTTATACTCCTAAGAGTAAGCTCTATATGATATACTTACACAAAGGCTTATTACTTTCCTGTGGCATGAGCAATTTTAAAGATATGTGTTATTTGTTTTGAATGTTTCCATAATTTTGTTCATTTTATGATTACTGTCAGGAATCAGTTCTTTCGGGATCTCCTGGGAAGAGCAACTAATTTAAATGAAGTATAGTGACAACCTATCAGCCTTGCACGTGCAAAAAAGTATGGAATGAAAATAATTCTGTAAAAGCTTATTTTGATTAGCATGAACAATTTCTAGGTATGCAAAACCAGGGATAGTGAGAAGAGAAAGTTATTTGAATTTTACATATCAGATTCTAGCCAGCATGTTCCTTTTTACTGATTTTCGATACTACAGTTTATATTCAACAGCGTGTGGCTACAAACACAATGTTATATTCATGGTGGGCGTGTACAGGGACTAGGGGTTAAAATAATCTTCAACGAAAACAATTCCCTGAAATCCCATAACACTATCCACGTCGTTATTGTAACGAAGACATACTGCAGGTTACTGACAGCTAAGTATCGCTGGGAATTTGGCTTATTACATTACCACAAGTCTTCGTAAATGGCAACTCTGTGTCAACATGTTAACCTTTCCAGACTTTAATTTTAGGGCCACGCCGTGGGCGAGCAGTTAGAACGCTTGACTCTCACCAAGGGCCTCCGGGTTCGATCCCAGACGACCGCAAAATAAGATTTATGGAGGACAACATGGTACTGTGGCGGGTTTTCTCCAGAACCTTCGGTTTCATCCTTCATCCACTTCGTCCTCTTTCCGTTCATCTACTTCCCTGACTCTCATTCCGGCGACCGGGCTGATCATCCACCCCTGGATTTCTCGCTCTGATCCATAGTTTGGCTCCCTCACACAACACCTTAAATGGCATAAGGGATAGAGGACCATAAATGAACAAGACTGTGTCCCACAGCAAGAGAAGAAAAAGACCAATTTTAGTTTCAGTATTAAAACATTTAATTTCATTCCATAATTCGAGGAAGATTGCTGCAGCACAATTTCTATAAAAACATACATATATGAAGTATGCATTTAAGTCATGTTTAATATAAACGATGGCAATACATCATACTGTAAGCATGTGTATATGCCATTAGAACAATTGCAAGCTTAGCAGGTTTTATGCAATTTCTCTACACTCTATACTCTATTACATATCTGCAGGGAATTTTTTGTGCAAAGAATAATATAATTTTGTATATTATAAAAAAAATTGTAATCCCTGCCCTGTTTGTTCATTATTTGCATTGT
The DNA here is from genome assembly GCA_030765055.1 of Mantis religiosa. Classification (NCBI taxonomy): domain Eukaryota; kingdom Metazoa; phylum Arthropoda; class Insecta; order Mantodea; family Mantidae; genus Mantis; species Mantis religiosa. Next base: position 177,052,969 of record CM060947.1, on the reverse strand, counting down.
TTTGCAATATTTACTTTATTTTCCAATTTATTAAAAGTGTAGATTGTATAAATCTTACTGTAATGATGATGATAATGCCACCCCACCACCACCACCCCACCAAGAAGAAGAAGGAAGAGGAAGACGAAGACGAAGACGAAGACGAAGACGAAGGCGAAGACGAAGACGAAGACGAAGACGAAGACGAAGACGAAGACGAAGAAGAAGAAGAAGAAGAAGAAGAAGAAGAAGAAGAAGAAGAAGAAGAAGAAGAAGAAGAAGAAGAAGAAGAAGAAGAAGAAGAAGAAGAAGAAGAAGAAGAAGAAGAAATTTGTTCTGAAAATAACGTGGCGACATATCTACGGGTATGTAAGAGGGAAGCATCAAACAAATGACTTAACATTTTAACATCCTGGAAATCCTGAACTTTATATCCACAATGGTTACGGGACACAGTTTAAGGCTTTCTTCAATCTATATATTTTTGAGTAGGTATATAATTACTACTCAAAGACTTTCTGCCATTTTAAGATGTTATACCAGTAGTCACTAACACTGCTGTTCTTGCTGTGGAGGAAGAATTAATGTATGACATCAAAATGTCCTTAATCTACCATCACATAAATACGAAGTACCCAAAGTCCTGTACAGCATACTGCCCTCTAATTTCTTTTAGACGTATTCACTACATTATATACTTACAGGCACTGCATCGCAAGTCTCCAGATCGGGAAGCGGTAATTCCGAGCAGTCGGCCGCCTCCTGGAGAAAGGGCGGTCTTGGAGGTGGTGGAAGGCGAAATTCTGGGGGCGGTCCGGGACAATCGCATTCATAGTCCGCACTTTCCATGTCCCACAGTGCGGTAAGCTCTGGGGGCGGCGCGGGGGATGGGGGCGGCAGTTTATCAGTGTTCTTCAGAGTCATGCCTCCAAATCAGTCCTGCAACAATCAAACAATTGAATGTTAATAGACAATAAATATCTGTATATAGAAGTTAAATGTGTAACTGCGAAACCATTTTCTTTGTTGATTATGTTGTAGGCGCCAATCGACTCATGTTTCTATTTTACTTCATGTTAAACGAGATAAACATATTTTTGTAAAATACTTCACTTAATGCAGAAGACAGAGGCTATAGCCAAATTGCATGCAACTCTAGAACAATGAAAAGAAAGAAGGTAACAATTAAAATTTCAGAATAGTAAGGTTTGAATATACATTTCTAATATGACAATAACAAAAATCTTCTGAACCAGCTGATAATTTATTCCAACTGTTTGAGCGAAAGAGCTATTCTTTGTTTCACACATATCACTCTTAAGCACACCCCTGTCCAAAGATTGGTTGAAATTTCTATGATGCAACTTCGAAGATATTAAAGTCTAATAGAAATACGCCGTTTAGTAATGACAAGTTATTTGATGGAATTTAGTTTGGTAAGCTTTCCAGTTGCATTATTATTATTGCATTCTTATTAGTTGAATTAGTTGAAGTTGACATAATTTTTCTTAAGATAAGTGAAGTTTTCTTGTTACAAATAGTTATATTTGTAATAGTACGTATTGATTCACTGTAACTGGCTTATTTTATATGTAATTTCGAATTGCATTTTCCAACTAATAGTAATCGCCAGGCAAAACCACTTAAACAATAATAAATGTTGAAAACAGGATGGGAAACCAAATAATAAATAGAATAAAACATTAAATATCTGAAATGGATTTCTGGACACACATGTAGCCAAAAGTTTACCAATGTTTTGCCTTAATGCGACTTATAAATAACTCTTATCAGACTTATTTTTGTGTTATTTATTTTTTAGAGCACCTATGATGTTTCAACACATTTAGTTATTGGTAACTGGGATATCGTTATTTTCCCCTTGCTACAACTAAGGCAGGTACAATTTTGTTTGCTACTGTTAAACAAATATCATGCTCGCTTCCCCTACACATGCTACTTCAACCCCCCACCAGTAACCAGGGCAAGAGAAAGACCTATGTACAATTAACCTTCCTGCATCAATGTGCTGTACTATATTTACAACGTTATAGCTTCAAAAAGGAGATGATGTGTGTGTCACCTTTAACACGGACTCTCGTTCTCCTATGAATCTGCTACCAACTCCTCTAGGAGACTTTTTTTGGGGGATGCATGAGTGCTTAAGTTCTAGATTCGCGCCCGTGGCTGAGCGCGGTCCTTAAGTGCCATGATTGTCAATAATCGATCACAGCAAACACTTTTTAAGTTACAAACATGAAGGAAAAAGACACAAAGTTTGCAGATATATGCTTCTTTATTAACATAAGACCCAAACAACTTATCCTTTTATCCCTAATCAGCAATATTCCTACATAATTCATATGTGATAAACAATTTTTACTCTTGACAAGCTAAGTACTGCTTAATTTTCAGTATTTTCTCTGCGTATCTAGCGACTCAGCGTTTTGTCGACCGAGTACGCTAGAAACCTAATTAATTTAGCTATTCTAGTCTAATCGCCTTTCATTAACAAGAAGTTTAGCTTATGGCCGTTATTCTCATAACAAATTGTAATCCATGCTTCTTACGTTGTGCACTGATTTTAACATACGAAGATTATATATCACGGTCATTTATCTCTATGATTTCCTTATGCAATTCTTCCTCCACAAGCAATCTCTTACACAAAGTTATTAAAAAGGTAACTTCATTCCTTATTTGCCAAAATCTTTGCCATTCAAACATCTATTTTACCCGCCTCGGTAGCGTAGGTGGTAGCATGTCTGCTTCACGTTCAAGAGGCCCCGAGTTCGAATCTCGGCCAGCGTGAATTACCTGGATAAGATTTTCTAGGGGTTTCCCTTATCCTACAAGACGCATGTCGGGTAACTCTAAGCTCCATGGATCCTGGACTCATTTGAGCATCATTTCATCCAATTCATTAACCATCCAATATGACTTAACGTTGGAGGACGTAAATTACAAAAAAAAAAAAAAAAAAAAAAAAAAAAAAACATTTATTTGAAATAAAACAGCATATTTTGAGTCTTTTGAAAATTAAATATAGACTTCAACTTTAAATTTATATTAGTATCCAATCGTATGCCCAATCATGAATTACAACTAATGTGAAAAGGAACGTTTCACCACCAATTTAAGATTTTTAAAACTCTTTCATTCCTTAGCTCCAGTGAACTCACTTCTGTTTCGATGTCATATTGAAGTGCATCTAGATAAGATCTTTATTGCCTTGTGAACTAGTTTTATATTTTGTAAAAGTGTTCGTTTTGTTTTGAATCAGTTACATGCATCGATAATGCTTCTATTGCCCACCTCGGTAGCATAGATGGTAGCTGTCTGCCTCACATTCAAGAGGTCCCAAGTTTGAATCTCGGTCAGGGTGAGTTACCTGGATAAGGTATTTTCCGGGATTTTTACTTGTCCTTCAAGACGAATGTTGGGTAACTCTAAGCTCCATGGACCCTGGACTCATTTGAACATAATTTCACCCAATTCATTCACCACACGATAAGATTTAACGTTGAAGGACGTTAATTACAAAACAAGAAGTTTCTATTGTCTCGTTAACATAACTAGGGGACAACACATTTTGCTAAATAACTTAGAAAACGCCTTAGTTGGTGAAATAATGCACGAGTTTCAGGATGTTGAATACCCTTTGTCTAAGACAATAGAACTAACTATAGATTTTACTAAAAGTTTTTAAGTTCTACATTTTTTGAGTATCTGAAAGACAGAAGAAGAAATCAGATTAAGAGTATAAGCATCTCCGCACTACTAACAACAACATGAAATTAGTTATATCATCGACTGCGGTGATATTGTCACGTGTATGGTTGAGGAAGGCTTAGGAACATATCAAATTCTGTAATCTTGTTACTTAATGCTTATTGGCTGTGCCGTGACCATTCATAAAGTCCTTAATTCTGCTGACCTATGAGAGCAATATTTTGCCAGATTCCACATGACCTTATCTTAAGACATCAGTTTCCTGTTTAATCATGTCGAGTCACGCAGACGCCGAATTGCAGTTATGATGTTTTTGAGGAGCCTGATCATGTTTAGCTTAGCTTGGGAAACGCCTACGTAGCTTCTTAGGCGTGAGAATGCCGAATTGGCAATATGCAGCCATACTGAAAGTAACAGTATTTAAAGACTGCGTATTTTGGTAGTAGGTCACTCTAGTACGGGTCATTCCAGTCTAGATAGTTCACTCTAATTTGGTTACTCGTCCTCCAGTGATGGTCGTTTTACACATCACATCCTCTAACCATATAGAGCCTCACGGAAAGTCAATATGGGTCTTTATTAACGTAACTGTTAACACTATTTCGCTTCTAAGTACCTTTAAGACTTAGGGAGTGCTTTGTTCTCAAGATAAGGATATAATAAATTTGCTTATTATATAACCCCCCCACCCGCAGGGGCTTACTGCGTTAGGTACGGATTGGCGATCCCGGGGTCCCAAGCCATATCTCTCGATTCGGTGCCTCTTGAGTGGTGAGAGACCTAATGCCAAACTCCCAAACAAGGTCCACCTCCGTGTTTCACCCTAACCTCCCTGAACACACCTCCGACGGATAACCTGGCAGAGTGGGAAGCGCAGGGGTGACTGGGTAACGCGTAACTCCCAGCTCCTGGTTATCATGTAAGACTATGTTCGTATCCGCTGATAAAGGTCAGTCCCGGGGAGGGGCCATTGCATGAGCTGTTACACTCCTGAAGGCGATTGGGTCTCATCTGTCTATACATTGGGAGGTGAGACCCTGAGTTGAGCAAGGTCCACGCCAGGACTCTCATCTAAACTGAGGTGGCGCCCAGGATGTGAGCACGCCATCGCAGACGTTTGCAATGTTAGAGGATATTGTCGCTATGGAAACTGACAAAATCAACAAAACTGTTAAGAAAAGTGGAAAGGAAATAGCTGAGTCTTGTGGTCCTCGTTATTTGCTTATTTTTAGAACTGAGGAAGGTCGAAAATTTACTACCGTGAACCCGTTTATTATGCAGAAGGGTCTAGATAGCTGTAAAATCATGTACTGGATCTCGCAATGGCACGCTCCTGGTCGAAGCAGTTTCACTACGCAAGCTGCAAACATTTTAAAAGTAAATATGCTTGCGAGCTTTCTTGTGCGCGTGGAATTTCATACGACTCTGAACTCCTCGCGTGGTGTTGTAAACACCAGCGCATTGGACGGTATGTCTAATGAGGAGATTCAGGAAAACTTGGCGGAACAAGGTGTGATAAGTGTATATCCAGTTCACCGCAAAGAACAAGGTGAACTAGTACCCTCTCGTACCCTGTTTCTTACCTTTGATCAGGTAGTACTCCCGCAGAGGATTAAGGCAGGGTATGCAGCTATTGAAGTAAGGCAGTATATACCCATCCACTGAGGTGTTATAAATGCCAGCGCTTTGGCCACATGAATGATTCTTGTAATGAGTTGCCACTTGCATTGACTGTGGGGAAGTAAAGCATAATGATGTATTTCCTTTACCTGCAGTGGTAATCATTCATCGAACTCCAGAAGGTGTTCCCGTTTTATGGAGGAAAAGGTGATCCAAGAGATCCAGGTAAGAGAGAATCTGTCCTTAGAAGTCTGGAAACTCTTGCGTATTCGTCAGCTTTCTGTCCCTAGGACCGTTACTTTAAGTGCAGTTGCAGCTAAGCCAGTGCCTAGAAGTGAAATCGCAACACAAACTAGCCCGAAAGAACAATTACACCAAGACTACGGCCAAAGCAACAGACAACAGCACGAACAACAGTAAGCACACCTACTAAGTCCAGTCCTATGAGTAAAGTTCCAGTCAAGTCGCTGCAGAAAGCATCTACCTCAAGAATATGTGTACCAGTAATATATAATGCATCGCCCAGAAATTTCAAGGCCCCATATGAAAGAACTGACTTCCTTAGGGAAAATAAGAAGGCAAAGGGAGCGTGAAAGTCCACGACCATCTTCTCCGAGAACATCTGAGGAATCATCTGGAGAGGACTCAGATTGGCGGCTGTCATTTTCGCCGATCGCAGTTTGCGATCGTTTCGAGCGACTCGAATCGAATTTATCAGTAGGAAAGCGCTCCTCCTCCATTGAGGATGTGGAGCGGGAAAACCCTGTCGTCACTGCCAGAACGACAGTGAGAAAAGGGAAGGACAAACCTGCTGAAAATACTAGCCCAGCCCCGAAGAAAAGGAACAAATTAATTCGACCACCGCTGGGCAGGTAGTTTGTCCTGACAATGCATGTTAATATTGAAAACGGTTATTTATGCCTTTTGGATTCTTCATTGTTAGTTATAGGTTTTATTTATTTTTTTTTTCATTTGAACCTATTTACTTTATTGTATTCTTGTTTTGATTTTTTCTTCTTTTTTGAATAATTTATCTCTGGCTATTGCCATGATTTAGTTTTTGTGAGGGCACTGATGACCAAGTAGTTGAGCGCCCTTATATATAAATCATCATCATCATCATCATCATCATCATTTATTATGGAACAACGGTGTTGTCTCTGCTTTCGCTCTGCCTACTTATCTCTTTAATGCTACTAATTTGTCCTACCACTCAGCTTTACAATCTGTACCCATATCCTTCCCTAGTTACTGATTGTCAACATTTCGTGGACGCACATTAAGTATACACACTTCTACTTGTAGCCTTTTGGTGAAGCTCCTTTTGATATTGAATATACTCCTTGACGTAACAATATGTTAATGTATCGTTGGCAAAAAAACAAAGAAATTCATTATAAAGTACCTAAAGGGAATGAATTCAGGATGGTTTATCTGACAGTATGTATAGCATGTCACTCTGCAGTCCAGCACCTCAAACATTGTGGCGTATAAAGCTACTATGGAAGTGAAAAGTTATATGGAATAAAAATCTGAAGAAGTACTCTCAGGCTGTGGAATGGGGATGATGCTCCGTCGAGCGGGATTAATGAAGCGACTGAATTAGATTTCAACCCCCTACAGGGTAAAACGGATTTCCTCTCCAATACCCTAATAGAATTTTCCACTTCATTTCGATGCATTTTGCATTTTTCCTGGACTTTCAACGACGTAGAATATGAAACATCAACTTTCTACACTCACATTCCAGTAGATGTTTTCTTTACTACGAAACGGCAAACTTCGCAGTAAAACTCTGTAGATATTTAATCCACAAAGAGTAACCTCTATAACATCCAAAATAATGCGCTAAGAATGTGTGTTTGCATATCGTGTGTACAATATAATATATACTACGTGAATTGTCCTGTAATTTCCAATTGTGACATAAGGTTTCCTTTGCAATGTAAATTACATGTTTATAACTGAAGAATGGCCAGGCAGATTTGTATGAAACACAATTGTACGTCACTATCTAAAATAGTGCAACTCATGTTATGATAGGAAACGCTTCTTTACTTTTTATTGCTTTTGAAGGAAATATAAGAGGAAAAGAAAAGGATTACTAGAAAATGAAAGGCATACACAACCTCCAGATCAGTCCATTGCTTCGACACGCGGAAGTTCGTACGCCGTGCAGTGTCCGAGAGCAGAAGTGGAAGTCAAGAAGTTCGGTCAAGATGAAGATGGAATTTCATGAGACACAAGGCAAAACAAGGAGGAGATGGGCCTCATTTCCTTTTGCTTCTCTGTTATCTAAAAAGCGACACATTTTTAGAATACAGCTTGTAAAATAAAGATAGGAGGTCCTCATAATTTTAAACATGATTTAGAATCTTATTTGGTATTTTTAGTTGCTTTGGTTTTTCAATTTTTTGTCAAAATATTTTGTGCTGAAGTCCATATTTTAACTTTATCGCGATCTTGTGCGATTTCTCATGAAATAAATAAAAGGGAAGCCCTAAAAATTATGGTATATATACACATTTACAGCCTCGTATACCTGACGTTTACACCACACTGCATAGTTCATTCATAAATGGAGTTTATTACATATGACCACTAAGAAAACACCCAGTTCGGAGTTCCAGGTCATCTTTTGCCAAATGTGTAATATGCCAATGTGTGTACATTATGAGTTTCAACTAGCGGAACGGGATTAATAGGCACAGGGTTGCAAATCAGGTGATAGAGGATGCAGCTACTCGTGAGAAATGCATTAATGACCTGCCTAGAGACTTGATATTTCACTACGGTTATCTTACAACTCCATATTTTCGAACATTATTTCATTCCCATATTCAGAAGCTCTAAAGCTATAAATTCTGTATACTTGAGCAATACAGGCTATTGTACAGAGTGAGTCTAAAAGCACCGACAAAGTTTAGCATGATGCTCGAGGCAGGTCGCTGATCATTTTTAAGAAAGACTCTCTGGCCGGATGCCGTAGAACATCAAAGAGATTTGGTTCCCAAATGCATGATTAAGGGGACGAATTATTCCAGTTAATAGGTTGATACAAAATATGTGTTGGTGACTTCGAAGATGTTTGAGGTCAGATCTTCGAAGTCACCAACACACGTTTAGTATCAACCTATTAACTGGAATAATTGTTGACCTTACCAACTGTCCGCATCTACTTCCAAATTCTAACAGGTCTGATCTACCTCACATTTCTTAGATATATTTTGCCTTCCACAATGGAGGACGTCCCTCTGCACATTCGGCAGGTAATGTGGCTCCAACACAACGGAGCTTGGGCACATTTTGAGAGACATATGCGGAATTGCCTCGATGTTACATAAACCAATCAATGGATTGGTAGAGGAAGACTAGTTCTATGAACAGCATGATCACAAGATGTGACACCACTGGATAATTTTCTTCGGGGTAGTATGAAAAAAGAACAGTGCACGCTACTCCTGTAGCGTCAGAGGAGGATCTCATTGCACGAATACATGGCGCGATTGCCATTCTTTGTCCAACCACACTTATTGAAGCATGTACGTGAAGCTTAGCGCCGCCGATGTAGGCTGTTCTGCATTGAAGTTGGAGGTATCCAGTTTGAACCCTGCTTTTAATGTTAAACTGCTTTGTACTGCATACTGTCTGTTTGTTGTATTGACATGTGCAAGGGACAATTTGATGATTTACTACGCCAAACCGTGTGTTTCCAGACATGGGTAAGTATTTGGAATTTGATGCGTTTGCCGTCCTACACAACATGCTGAGCGTTTTTTCCCCTCATTCTATATATATAGTTACCCGGAGTTCCATGTTTAGGAATTCTACTTTTTCAAACTTTTAGGATTCTGTTTAAGACAAATCTAAAAGCTTGCTCATTTTCTTCAGAAAGAGAAAAAGTCCAACAAAAATAATGCACTATTCATATAGAACAGTAACCATGTAAGTAAATAAGGCCATTCACAAAGACTTTCGTTAACATGAACATGGACATTACCGCCAGACGCTAAACCCAAACTCTGCAAATTCCAAGCTTTCGTGTTCGTGTTTGGCAATTACGTACAAAATAAGAGATAAGAAGAAGAAAATAGAAACACTATCGCACTGCGCAGGAATAGAATAGAACAGATATGGAGTTTTCTGACGAGAAATTTATTTTGTTTCAAAGGCATGGTTATCATTATGACAAAAAGCATAAATCCTACAAATATAGTTTGCTGAACGAAAATATTTGGAAGCAACTGCGAATGAACTGAAATGTGAAGGTAGCCATGATTGTTTATATTATTTACAATGGCATCTGTCCACTTATACCCGATTTCACCAACAGACGTTAAGACTTAACAGGGGTTTAACAATACTCATAACAGAGATTGCACTTCGCAATCAAGTGTTAGCTTAACACTCGTGTTAAATCTCTTGTTAAACTAAAAAATAAAATTTATGATGTTTACTCCTTAACAATTGTAGATTGTCAAGATGGCAGCTATTACGAATGCCATGTACACGTCTTATATATAGCAGATCGACAACGACAGCTGATGTCGTTGTCGATCTGCTATATATAAGACGTGTACATGGCACTCGTAATAGAGTACGGTCTATAAGGAGAAATTATTTTGAGGAGCTAGCAGAAGAAAATTTTCTTCAGAGGTTTAGACTGTCGAAACCAGTTGCTAGGAAGGTTACTGCGGAAGTACAAGAGAGGTTAGAACATGCATCGAAAGGAATATGCCGATCTCGCCTTTGCTTCAAGTAATAATAACTTTGCGATTTTATGATTCACCGAATTATGTGGATAATACTCTCTACTACCCATCTTGAAGCGTTCAAGTCACTCGTCACTTGTCCTTCGCTCTTCGTTTTAAATTTACGTAATACTGAGTTAGAACATGCATTGAAAGGAATATGGCGATCTCGCCTTTGCTTCAAGTATTAATAACTTTGCGATTTTATAATTCACTGAATTATTACCTGTCCAACTCCCGTCTTGAAACGTTCAAATTACTCGTCACTTGTACTTCTTCGCACCTCGTTTTAATTTTACGTAAGAAGATGTTTCGTGTTTCTAGTAAAGACACATACAATTGAATTAAATTCGTTTCCAATTTTTTCCCACGTGACATCTTTCTCTTTTACATTCACCGCATCCGTCCTCCTTTTTACCCCACGATATCCTTATACTTCGTCACCAATTCAAATAAATAAATGCTTTCTCCATCGATGAGAAATTTGCTTCACGGCTTTTGTTCACGATTTTGTTTATCCGCCATTTGTTTTAGCTTTGTGCAGGCGAAAGTGAAAACAAAAGCGCATCGTAGTACGCTCAGAAAATAATACGACTCATCCATAGCCTTCTATAGCTGTAATATTTAAAAGTTTCCTGGCGTTAACACGTGTTTGTTAACATTATCAGAAAACAGGTTATTGAAATGCAAGAAATTTAACAACTTTGTTAGCGCTGTGACAATTGCTACGTTACATTTGTTAACGTCGATTTTAATATCTGTTGGTGAAATCGGGCATTAATATGGGAAGCTTATGGTTTGGTAGGTTATTGTGCTTCCCTTATCTATGGAAAATCATAGTATAATTATTAATTGTAGTTATTAACTTTTATTATTATTATTATTATTATTATTGTTATTATTATTATTGTTATTATTATTATTATTGTTATTATTATTATTATTATTATTATTATTATTATTATTATTATTATTATTATTATTATTATTATTATTATTATTATTATTATTATTATTATTATTATTATTATTATTATTATTATTATTATTATTATTATTATTATTATTATTATTATTATTATTATTATTATTATTATTATTATTATTATTATTATTATTATTATTATTATTATTATTATTATTATTATTATTATTATTATTATTATTATTATTATTATTATTATTATTATTATTATTATTATTATTATTATTATTATTATTATTATTATTATTATTATTATTATTATTATTATTATTATTATTATTATTATTATTATTATTATTATTATTATTATTATTATTATTATTATTATTATTATTATTATTATTATTATTATTATTATTATTATTATTATTATTATTATTATTATTATTATCATTATCATCATCATCATTATAATTATTAGCATTAATTGTCATTGTAGTTGGGAAAGACTGTTCTAGATGTATACATTTAAGTGCTAATTTATTATGACGGTTTTGATAAAGATTAGTTTTGTGAAATATGAACAGTGTTGTACAAATTTAAGTAAAAGTGTCCCACTACCAATATTTTAAAAATGTTGATTTAATAAGCCTGATAATTTAAGTGCTAATTTATTATGACGGTTTTGAAAAAAATTAGTTTTGTGAAATATGAACAGTGTTGTACAAATTTAAGTAAAAGTGCCCCACTACCAATATTTTAAAAATGTTGATTTAATAAGCCTGATACTGTGGTTATTATTTTATGTTGATGTTCACGTCATAACGTCAATTGAATGCCAAAGCGAATTCCATGTTCATACGTTCACTGTTTGTCCATTAACTTCTCTCTCTGTCGAATTTGGTATTGGCAATTCTACTGGAAAAGTCGGACATTCCTTTACCTGGTTATTAATTTGAGTAAGCTCAGTCACCAAGAACATTTCGTCACTAGCCTGTCGTTGATCTCAGTCGTACGGGTTTAATGGAGAAGACTAAAACGAATAACTTATAAATGGGTTTATTCATCTCATATCTCGTAAACATACAAACTGTTTCACGCAATTATTATTTGAAAGTAGAATATTTGCAATGTTAATATTTGGTTGATTTCCGCTGACACTTCACGAGATCATTTCTTACATTGCGATGGGTGAATATTCCGTCAGTTACGCTGCTGTCATGGTACGTTTTGACACAATTGGCTTAGCGGCCTAACATATATCGCGGCAAATTCGGGTTACAGCAAGTGGCATTTCCATCAGTCGTATCGTTGGCGAACTGTCTTTCTACCCCAAAATATACGGCTTTCATGATTACAATTTGCCCTATTTCAGCGTTTATACTGAATCCTTTCCTAATTGAGAAATTTTCGCTATTTTATAGGCTTTGCTTTTTGGATACGAGTCCTGGGAGTTTGTATTTCTCCATCGTGGTACAAATTGTCATTCGGGGTACTGAAAGGAAATATACAACTTTTCTGAGCTTTTGGTGTACTAGTCATGTATAACCTTCAGGGAAAAACGAGATAGAAATCCCCCCCTCGCCTCCATATTATAACAAAGCAGTATGAGATCTTCAAATCATAAACTGATTGAGAGTAGCACCACTTTCGAAATTCACAATTCCAGCCCAATTAGATGGCCCTGCCAGGTAGAAATGGATGAAAGAATAAATGATGGTGCAGTTGATGAAATGAATGGACAAGTAAATCGCAACCTAGGGAATAGAGAAAACAATGTTCACAGCAAAATGCTTAACAAACACAAAAATATTGATTGGATAAAATGTAATACAATAATGCAAATATACTTAAAATAAAGCTGATCGTAACGTTTAGGGGATTCTTTCCATTATACATTAGGGGTTAGAAACATTATCTCTCAACTGTACCACAAAATATCTTAAGATAATGTATTATTCTTTTCATCCAAGTAAAGGTCCATTAAAAATATCATTTTATATCAGACAATATAAGGATACAGTTGTTACTAATAGTAGTGAAGCAGAAGTCACTTTACAACATTTCGCTGCGCAAAAGGTAAAGTTTTGCATTCCTTTCATGATCATGAAACGAATAGCGGCTTGTACCAAGTATATAACTATTTGAATATTTCGGTAATGGTAACCGCAGCATGAAAGAGAAAGGGAGAGAGAGGGGGGGGGGGAGAGAATCAGGTCTACATTATTATGCATTTTTATTTTTGCATTTACCAGATATAAAGAAATCTTTCAGCATAAAGAGGATTTCATAAACTAATTTCAGAAAATGCAACTTGTACATTTGTTCCCCATGTAAATGTCTTAAATATATTGTATTCTAACGAAAATCATTGAATAATTTTTGAGAAATTCAAAAATATTGAAGATGTTCCGTGCAAAAGATAGTTTAGGATGACATAATTTTCTTGAAAATGTTCATCCTCAAGGGGAGTGGAACTTTTATCAAGTCTAACCGACTTCTCGTTTTTAAATTATGCTGTTCACACGCTGACAGACACAAACTCACCGGTGCTAGTTTTGAAATCAGAGGTTTTCAAAAGTTGCTTTTTCGGAGGGGATTCGGCACTTTCATTTCATCGCGAGGTCTACCCGAAACTCTGAAAACTACGGCCTCTATCAACCCGGAAGCGATGGAAAACTCCAGGATCTTTCCGTGGGGCAATACCTTGAGTCTAGAAAGCTCCCTCCCCCCCCCCCCCCCCATCGACAACAACGTCATGACGGGTGCAAGTGGATACGTCACTTACGCGCGTCAACTCCGCAATGAAGACTATCGAATAACCTCGGTGGGGCCGCCTGGTGATCTACCACACCTTCTACTAGCTCTGCAGGCTAGTACCCGGGACTTTTTAGGCAACAATCTGCCCCCTCCGGGTGGCCGACGCCTGGCCGGAGATACACAATCTCCCGCGGGTGTCGGGAATACACCGCCCCCTCGAGTCCGACACAATCCGAACAACTCACATTCGGGAGGGTTCGAATGTTCGGCCCAAGGTTCCTCTTGGTAACGTCAGAGGCACCACGAGTGCTAGGTGTCCGCAGCGCCCACACCACAGCAGCTGAAGGGGACGAATCCCTTCCCGCGATCAGTTTTGGCCTATTGTACCTTATGCCCCCAAGCGGGACATCACCGGAAGGAAGTATGGAGCGCGAGGAGACAGAGGGTGGCCTTCCCAAGGAGCCACTAGAGCGCAGACTGCTCATTTTACTTAACTAATGGCTTCCCTCAACCCCGTCCGGAGAAGTACCCTAATTACCCACGGGTATCGGGAACCACTGCCCCCCTCGAGACCAACCCAATCCGAACAACTCCCAGAGGGAGGGGCTCGAATGTTCGAACCAAGGTTCCTCTAATAACGCCAGGGGTACCACGAGTACTAACGGTCCGCAGCGCCCGCACCACGGCAGTTGAATCGGACGCATCCCCTCCCCTACGGGATGTGGTTTGGAGACGGTCCCAGTTGTCGTGTCGGAGACCGGCAACAGACCTACCGGAGGAGGAAGTAGTTCAAAGCAGATCATCCTGCGATGCACCGCCAAAGTTCTCGACGACACTTCTTTCCTGAAAGAGACCACCAGATGAGAGACGATATGAAATAATAATGGAGATGAAATGGAGAAAGAGGAAATTCGTGGGAAAGGTGTAATTTCTTGTAGAAATCTCGGCACCTTCTTTTTTATGTGGAGTGAAATATTTCCTATATTTATTATGGACAAGTAGTAGAGCAGTATTAACATTGCAATCTGAAAGTTTGGGGCTCAAAAATTAAATTTTGTTGTTGAGTGTATTGAAGTATGTAGATTGCCAGAAAATATATAACTATCCAATAAAAACTAACACTAGGGATAAGCGATTTCAAATATTCTGTTAATGTCAGTAAAAATCCTGGATCCGAAGCAGAAAATTAATCTTATTCCAGAGCATGTCCTCGCCGCTTAAGAGCATCGTGAAGGAATATTAAACATGCATATTTTGTTATAAGGGAAGAAAGGATCCTGCTACCTACGACTTCATTTGATTGGCAACCGGAAAATTATTACATAAAGAGGGACATGAGTATATTTTAAATCATCCTGAAGGGTGGTTGAAATCGCATATACCCAAAAGTGACAGAAGTTCTCCTCTCCATTAATTAAGTAGATTAAGTAGAAAAACATTAACGCAGCATTGAACACCATAGTCCTCTTCTTTCACTTCAGGCCATTTTATCCATTTTGCTGACCTCTTCCCACCCCACTCTAGCAGTACAGAGTATTACTGTAAATATAGTATCAAGCTATGAAGAAGGTAGGGACCATTTCAAATTTTGTTATGACTACAAAAGTAGAATTAATATATTTGAAAGGCTGCACGAAGATAATATGAGTGTTATCCTCAAGATATGTTTATGAAAATATATTTAAAAAATCTTTACATCATGTATTAATATTAAATGTTCATTTTAGTTCAATGGGATATTATTATGCTTGTAAATTATCTCAATCTGGGCGCCCGGTTCCTACAAGCTAATGTGACGTAGTCCGCCATTCATTATTTAATTGGTGGCCGTTATAAAAATGTTGACAACCGTTGAAGTAAACAATGAAGAAATTAATTAAAACGGTAGAGAACGTCAACTAAGGCCAACTAAGAAGGCATCAATTAATCAAGAATGAAAGTTTGGAAACGTATATCTGAGAGAGAAGGCATCCGCTGCAAGAAGAATGCTCCCCTGCTTTCAAATTGTTCGCTGCATACTGACCACCCGTCTCCAGAAGAGCTTGTAGCAGATGCTGTAATTTGGGGCTATTTACCAAATTCTAGTGATGGTGTAACAAACCGAGATTGTTTTTAATGAAGACACCTCGTGCAGCTGACGCTACGTGTTAAAATGAGGATAACTCTCCAACCAATTACATTTGGGAAACAAGACATCAAATTTGAAAAGGAAGACAAAGCCGAGCAGAGTGTTTTGCACATACTATCCTACATTCATCATAATAATTATCAATGATTCCTAATCTTGGGTCTGTAAAGAAGACACCAAAACGCTATAGAACAAAAGATTCCCCGGCACAGTAAATCCAGGAATAATAAACGAAGTTCTGCATGACGAAACGGTTGTTGGTGTGTCATTAACAGCACATAATGTCATCAATATCTTTAAACATACACTGGCGGGAAAAAATTACAACACCAATAAGGGTTGATTAAATTTAATAAAGCTTTAAGTGAGTGGTAACATCATGATAGTATCACCTGATAACCAAGTCAGCACAAATGATGTAGACATGTCACAAGGAGATATGTATATAGTTGCATCAATATTTGGTGTAACCCTTAGGGCAGCAATACAGGCATGTATTCTTGCAGGGAGACGATCGTACAGATAGGGTATGGCATCCTGTGATACACCTGCATCACAGCATCTTGCAATACACCTCATCACAGTATGTCCCAAGCATTTTGCACCTGCAGTCCCAGTTCGGCAATGGTTGTGGGTAGCCGTGGAGACTAAGTCACCTGCTTTCCCGTTATGTTCCATAAATGTTCAGTGGAAGAGAGATCAGCGGACCGTGCTGGCCAGGACAGCTGTATACCATGCAGAGCACGTTGCGTTGCTGCAGCTGTATGGGCACATGCGTTATCCTGTGAAACAGCACATCACCTACCTGATGAAGAAATGGCAATAACAGAGGATTAATTATCTTCTGGATGTAGTTGACACTGGTTTCACGTCCCTTCTCAAACACCAAAGACGAGCACGAGTTTTAAGTGAAGGCAACCCACACCATGATGCCAGGAGTTGGGTCTTTGTGTCGTGGGCGAATGCACTCTGGACGAGTTCGCTCACCAGCTCTACGCTGTACGCGTACACGACCATCAATTGCATATAGGCAGAACCTACTCTCATCACTGAAGACAACAGAGTGTCATTCCATTGTACAATGAGCCCTTTCTCGACAACAGAGAAGCGTGTATGACGATGTTGTGGTGTAAGAGGTACCTTGATTTGAGTCTACTGACGTATTTTACCGCCTATTCGATTACCAAACAACTCCGGCACATTGTACAGATTGTAGCACGGAAATGGATCGGTTCCGGACATACGTTGCCATTCAAAATAGTTTCTACTGAAGCCCCTATACTAGCCCTTGAAATTTGTAAGATGAATCTCAGAACACCCAGCATATTATAGTTCAAAGTGACATCCACGTTTCTGTTCTTTGTAACAATATATGCTATACTTTGGTAATGGTACACGATAAATTCATTACTGCTACTTCTACGTTCCTATTTCTTTCCATTTGTTTTTGTTCACCAGTTGGAGGTTAATTCTTTGATTACTTCAAGTTTTACTTACATATGGAATCTCACAAGTCAAGCAATGAACACTATAAGAAACACTATACGCATGCCTATAAGTATAGCAGTCCGTGAAATACACAAAAGAAATAAAAATAGTACTGATTTTGTCCCGAAATGACATAATCAAGAGTATCTATGCGGCAGCTGGACCCTGAAGTCATTGGCAGCACCTTAGCAAACTCTCGGACTCAGCTTACGTATGAGCTTCGTTATTTCCACTTCGTGTTCATCCCATATAAGGAGCTTTCAGTTTCAATGACTTGAGTTTTTAGTGAATTTTTTCTCTCTTTCGTGTTTAACAATGCTAGTGCTTCATAATTTTAATGCGTTTATGAAATAGTAATTAGAACATTCAAGACTTCCTTGCCTAGATACATACTGTGAAAAACAAAAGTAACCTAGATAATGTCAATCCTGACCTAATCCTGCAGCGTGACTGCAGGTTTGAGAGATGTAACTAAATGTTATATAATCAAAGACAGAACAGTTTTGCATTATCGTAATACTCCAGTGAAGAAGCAAGTGAGTGAAGTGCTATCCTTCCAATTTGAATTTAATACTCTTGTACCACTTTTCAACAAGATCTGACTCGAATTCCAAACGACCACATAATACAGGATTTTAACAATCTTGATAACTCCAAAGAAGAAGCATGGTGATTTTGAAATGCCATCTTTCTGCTTTAAATTTAACACTTTCATAACAACTTCCAACAAGAATCTTTTGGATTCCCAACAAACAACTGAAATTGGAAAACTCAAAGTAAACAGGGAGGTATTAAAGAAGGTGACTGATGCCGTCTGCTATCTCTCAAAGCAGGAGCTAACAACTAGCAGCAGACTCTACAAGTAAGGTAAACTATATTAAATTTCCTTACTACAAGTTCACAGTTCGGTGCCGTGTTAGCATATTATTAATTACATTCACTCTTACTGCCCTGCAGTATTTCAGAAAACATCCAAAATTATTATTGAATGGACTGCCTATAGTTCGATTTTACCATGGCATTTTGAACATAGCTATTATATACATAGTATGCGAAGGTAGTGTCATACAAACTTCAAGAACGAGTTTAGAAAGTAAAATGTGTTGACTGCATCCTGATGGTCACATTCAATTCATTCCACCGGTGCTCCATCTTCATCTCATGCATCATCAGTGTCACCGCCTGCGGTGCCGCATGTAGTAAAAGCGGTCGTTACACACTACACATTTCATTTTATTTTGTGTCATCAGGGACTATTGGAAATCGTCCTCTTGCAGCAGGACTCAAATTAAGTGTGCTTCTAGCTAAGCTACCTCTTACATCAAAACACCGTCCTGTACGTTACTTCTGGTGTCAAGAAATGGTTAATTGGGTATTGGAATGGCACTCTGTGGTCCTCAGTAATGAGAGTAGGTTATATCAGTGCACTAGTGGATGATCCGTACGCCTGCAACATGGAACTGGTGAGCGAACTCGTCCAGGGTGCAATCGCCGATGACACAAAGACCAAACACCTGGCACCATGAAGGCGGGGTGGTTTTCCATCACTTTCACTCACGTTTGCCTTTGGTATTTGTGCATCATGTGTTAATACCAAGTCTTCAACAGGAAGGCTGTGTGCTGTTTCAACAGGATAATGCACGTCCCCATACTGTTGCTGCAGTGAAACTTACCCTTGGCCAGCACGTTCACTGACCTCTGTCCCATTGAACATGCATGGGACATGATATGAAAAATACTTACTGGCTCTCCATGGCCGGCCACAACCATAGCCGAACTGAGACAACAGTTTGTAAAATACCTGGAAAACTGTATCGCAGGATGCCATTTGTCACCTTACTATCATCTGCCTGCACGAGCACATGACTGTGTTGCTGCACAATGGGAAGGATTTTTGGAGAACTGATGTTTATGGGATTTTTCTATTTTGAATGACTATGTCCGAAAAATATTCAAATATTGATGCACTGAATGATAAAAGCTCAAGAAACGAGTGAAGAACATTTGAATCAATTGGCTGCTGGTAGGGAAATGTTTACGATAGCAGCAACAGCAGCAGCGGCGGCGGCGTCGTCGGCGGAGGCAACGGCAGCAACAGCAACAATAGTATTGGATTATTCGGAGGGGTTTCGGCACGTCAACCAGACTAGATCTATGACACCTATGCCCCAAGTGGGGCATCCCCGGGAGGGAGGATGAGGTGAGAGGAGACAGAAGGCGGCCGACCCCAAGGAGTCACTACATTACACAGGGCGAGGCCCCTACACTACTAGATGGAAATTCCTGGCAGGCCGGTTAGGACACCGGAGGCCGCCTCCTAAGAGCAGGATACTCCAGGTAGGCTTGCACAGCTGGCATGCCGCCTGCCACCCTGCTGAATCAGCAGGTTAGGAGACCGAGGTCCATCCCGCCGGAGGG
The DNA here is from genome assembly GCA_030765055.1 of Mantis religiosa. NCBI lineage: Eukaryota > Metazoa > Arthropoda > Insecta > Mantodea > Mantidae > Mantis > Mantis religiosa. Next base: position 177,033,168 of record CM060947.1, on the reverse strand, counting down.
GAAAGCGTTCTTTAATATCATTCTGGCTCAATTTCAAAGCTATGCGACAGGTAGGGAAATGCTTTGCGGCTTGAACGTATGCATAAGGGCCAAGTGGTAAAATGCATGCATCTCGTAAGTGAACTAATCTGTGTTCGAATCCTTGAAGTGCATGCTTCCTTTTATTATAGTTAATTTAAGAGCTATGCCTTATGGTTTCTTGCAGAAGATTAACATTTTAAACACACCCCTTTGTAAAAATGCAAATAACATTGTCGTTTTCAAACTAAATGCAATGTTTTTAGAAAATTGCCTTAATATTGGTTGTGCAAACACTTCGGGCCATCAATGTTAGGAATGGCGCTGCAAAGTAAACTCTTGAAAATCTCACTAGGCATTTAGTCTCATCCATGCGCCGCAGAATGAGGACAGTAACAGAAGCAGAGGGTTTACACACCCAACACCAAGGTAATTTCTATTTTAATTTGAATTTACATATAAGAATAAAATATTTATTCCATTTAGTTTAAAATGAGAGTAGAGTGTTCAGTTTTTATGTGCGAACATAAATGCCTTAAACTCAAGTGTACCTTAGCATTTGGAAGTTATATAGTCCATAATGCACATTTCGTATTTCTACTATATATATATATATATATATATATATATATATATAATGTTGGAAATGTACTTGTGTATGACTGCTTGGCTGGTGGTGGACGTTTAGTAACCGAGACTCAATTAAGAAAGGATTGTGTTACGAAGCTAAAGAGGCGTTCACCGTAACACCATTGTTAGTTCGGGTAATCTGCATTGCTTTCGGGCACCCGAGATAACCCAGGAGTTAATCTTAACAGCAGCTAGAGCTGAGCTCCACATCATCTTCTAAGCCGTTTGGCATCAAAATTTTCCAACCTAATAATAAACTTTAGAATTAAAAAACCAGGGAGTAAGGTATTGCATCCATTCCCACAACCTGAAGGTAAATAAAGTTGTAACCTCAAAAAGAAACTCCAACCTCAAAACCCACAACATATCCTACAAGATACCAAATGAAAAACCCTGCCTGCGGTAAAACTCTTAACGGGTGGGCACGCAGCAAAAACCTTCTGGCTTTATAAAGCCAGCCAGCACTTCGGACGGAGGGACGGACCATTGTTAACAGGCCGGGAAGTGATGTGGACTTAGAAAAGTATACACTTTCAGAGATTTTACTTTTCTTTCTTTTTTTCTGACCAAGAGTGTATATGCAGACTATGTTTCATTTCTTAAGTGTTCAAAAGTATTGCTTAGATACTGGTACTAAAGTGTTGTTACCCCAAAGCTGCCCGCCTCAGTAGCGTAGATGGTTGCGTATCTGTCTCACGTTCAACAGGTCCCGAGGTCGAATCTCGGCCAGTGTGAGTTACCTTTTTACCGGGGTTTTCCCTTATCCTGAAAGGCGAATGTCGGGTAACTCTAAGCCCCATAGACCCCGTTGGAGCATCATTTTACCCATTTCATTCATCGTCCGATATGACTAAAAACGCTGTGTAGCGTTTATGTTCCGTTGCTTTGAGAACAAAGAGAAAGAAAGGTATTGCAACTTCCCTATTTACCTACGAGATAAATTATTCATTTTTCCAAGTTTACTAAGGCTACACATATGAACCATTCCATTCAGCACAATTAGACATAATCTCGGGGAGATATTGGGCAAAATTTGTTTACCTATATTCCTTGCTTATTTCTTCGACTATAAGAGAAATGGGAATTCAGTTTTAAAAATCTCTCGCATATTTGCAAAATCGTAACCATCAAGGTTGAAGCGGAGGTTCCACCATAAGAATCCTTGAGATCTTGAGAGGTAATGACATTAATTAATCCGTCGTTTGAATTTGGCAATAGGCTCCAATGACACTACCTTCCTGTCCGGCTTGAGAAAATTAACCGTGGATACAAAATAACTGTCTACGTATGATTGTCATATAATATCAATACCTTCGTGTTTATCCGGCATGTTCTGCAAATTACGCTACGATTTGACTACTTCCTTTCCGGCGAAAAGCATGTTATTTGCTTTGAGCACTTGTATTATGACTTTAGGAAATTTCATATTCGTATAAAACGGTGCGTCTACTTTTTTTTAAAAAAATTTCGCATAAATTATCCTTGCGGACCTCTTATTGCAGAATTTATCCCATTATAAAAGGGCATTACGGGCCGAAGGTATAAAAAAGTGTGTTTAGTTGTCCAGTGGAAATGATGGCTCTGCCCAATTGAGGTCTCTGTAATTTTATCCATCCATTTATTGAAAATAGAGGTCCTTGTGGGTTGGCTGTGCACCAAATATGAAATCCAAATATAAAATGGTTGTATTAAGGATCGCAGCAGTTTATTTCATTTTAAAACATACACCAAATTTATTTTAAAACACTAAACGAAATAATATACCTATTTTACCCCTAGGTTAGGCGCGTGGATGACACGTGTCGTCCAGTGCTTTTCTCCCAAATGTTTTACGAAATCTATTAGAACTACGCATGCGTGGCTCTCTGTACCTCTCAGAAGTATGTGCGACTGTAATTCAGTCTAGCTAGAGCAATTCTCGAACGTCGAGTTTGTGGTGGATTAATCCATTGTCATCAACGCTCCCAATTGCATTCAATCATACCTATTTGTTTATTATAATGTTTTCGTTTGCAAGTATTATTAGCATTTGATTTGGTACCATAAAATTTGATTTCTTTATAAGTGATTGTTGTTGGGCTAGTGTTGCCTGGCAGATGGTAAAATGATCTTGAATGTTCTAATTTGATCATGAGAGAGAAACGATTTCAGCTTCTATTGAGATGCATTAAATTTAACGTTATAAGAGATAGAACTACGTGCAAAGACACAAATTAGCTAGCTCCAGTTAGATAAAATTTTTGAACCTATAGTAAACAGTTTTTGGCTATAGTTTGTTCCCAGTTGATACTGTCACGAACCCGATCGCGATAAGGCGGCTTGCGCACACTAAAGGAACTGATAGGCAAGCAGTGTGGTAATAAGGAACTTGCATAAACAATTAACGATAGCGCCGATAAACAAGAGATGGATAGTTTATCACAGATGGATAGTTTTGCCGACACCTATATAGTTACATTCCAGAACATTCATGTTTTATCTGGTGACATTTTAGAGTAAAGTCGAGAACAATCTAGAATGATCGATTAGGTGTATAAAAAGAAGCCATGGCTAGGGAGGAGTCAGTCAGCTGCGAAGCAGGATTTGTGAAACAGAGTGAGCTGTGTTGTTGTAATGAGAGCTAATGTAATCAGCTGTCACGGTTTGTTATTGTCATCGACTTTGGAAGATTGTGTGATGTAATGTTGTGAAGCAAATTTTATTGTGGGTGGCACACTGCCCCACGTTGGACGCCAATTTGAAGCTGGTATTTATGGGTGACACACAGTACCACGTTGTGACACCAATTTGTTACAAATTGGGGCGCCAACGCGGGACTCGATACGAGGAGTTTGACACGAGCAGCAGATTCAACCCGAGGAGGAGGTTCAACTCGTGAAGGAGGTTCAACCCGAGGAGGAGGTTCAACCCGAGAAGGAGTTTCAACCCGACAACGAGGTTCAACAGGAGAAGGAGGTTCGACACGAGGACGTTCGACAACAAGCGGCTCTACAACGGTTCTACTGGAAAGAAGAAAGGAGGCCAGCATCTTCAGTGACATCAGGAGCCAGTAGAAAATCAAAGGTACAGAGTGCTAAACTATATACTAGACTATTGTGAATGTATATGAGAAGTGGAAAAATACTGAGACAAAATTCTGTAGAAAGCATGGAAGTTCCGGAGGTTGATGATAATAGCAGGAGTCAGGAAGTCGAAGTAGCAGAGTGTAATGTAACTGTACCAAATAATGTAGAAATGCAAATAAGTATGTTCGCGGAACTCAGGGAAATGATTGGAGGTTTAAGAAAAGAGATGAAGAATGACAATGAAAAATTAAGTAAAAATATAGATGATATTAATCAAGGTTTGAGAAAAGAGATAGATAATAGTAATCAGAGTTTAAAAAAAAATAGAAGAAAAGTTGGAAAATAGTGTTCAGTTAGAGGTAGGACAAATAGAACTATGGAAGAAGTTAGAGAATCAACAACAGGCGTTAGATAATGGGTGATATGCATAAAACTCAGCAATTGCTTTTGCTTGCACTCTAGCAAATGATCGAAGCAAAAGCAATTGCTATAAATTGTATGCATAAAGCACGTGCTTTTGCTTGAAAGCATTTACTACCCATACCTAGCAATTGCTTCCTGCCTACCAGACTACTGCTACGTCATGAAAGCAGACGAACTGTACGTAGTTTTTATCAGTTTGTATACACGTATTGTGCCTATTGGTGTGTGCTTTTGAATCAGTTACTTGTTTTGTTAAAATCTGCAATATGTCCTCAGATAGTTCTGATACGGAAGCAGACAACGAGTTTAATGGCGTGTTTGTTAGCGTAACTAAAAGCAAGACAGTGTTATTAAACAAATCTCAAGTTCCCAAAATAAAACAAGAAAAGGAGATAGCGATTGGACAGGCAATTACCGAGATTGAGCAACTTTGTGGTAAAAGAATGGAGTCAAAACAAATCACAAAGAACATCAGTAATATGAAAGCTGTAGTAAAAAAAATATTTTCGCTGATGTCATCAGATAATAATCCAACCTTAAACAAGATTCCAGGTGATATTTTGAAATAAATAATTTTCCTCACATAATAAATGCATTTCTATTTCATTATATGTTGCGTACTCTATAAAATTTCGAAGGTAAGGAAGGACATTTTGCAGTATTTCATTCTTTTTTGTGGTACAGGTGCATGTGACGGAGGTGTGCCAGGGAAAGAGGGTCCTTCTTTAACACCAGTAGTATCACAAAGCAGGCCCGAGAGACCTCCAAAACGTCAGCGCATGTGTGATGTTGAAATTGAGGAAAGTAGAGGTCTGTCCACCCCTGAGTACCAAAGCCTACTGATCAGTGAACAGCTAAAGTTAACAAGATTACAAATTGACTATTTTTTTTAAAAAAAAAATAGAACTTCTGAAAAACAAGAATAACTAGCCATTATAGGTGCCATATTGTTACTCTTTATGTAAATATATACATGTACAACATTTTCAGATATTGGAATTAAAGTCTTTCTGTTTTAACTGAATAATTGATTTACAAATCATATATAATTTCAGCAATTTCATTTCGTTTTCTCAACCCTTCTCTATGTATTGCAACATCGTCACCAACATTTTCAACGCCATCTATATTTTCAAAATCACCTGCATCGCCATCAAGGACGTCGAAATCATAATCATCAAGCAAGTACTTAGCCACGTTATGTAGGATGAAACAACTTTGTATAAGTGTTGGTGTGTGTACTAAATTGAGTCTTACCCCGTAATGAAGAATTGGAAATCTTTTCTTTAACTGTCCAAAACAGCGCTCGATTATACCGCGTTCTACCTTTAAGAGTTTATTAAATGCAATTTCTTGTGGTGTAACAGGAGTGCGATAAGGAACCATTAACCAAGGTGCCACTCCGTAACCCTCATCTGCTATCAACAAGGAGTTTATGCTTGTCTTCTTTACTGCACACGGTGCACTATTACGCCATATGCGTGAGTCATGCACTGACCCAGGCCAATGAATATCAACGCTGGTGAAACATTCCTCGGCATTACATGTAGCTCGCACATTTATGGAAGCATAACCTTTGCGGTTAATGTATTCATCTTCGTGATGATTTGGTTTTGGAATTTTCACATGTGTACAGTCGAGAACACCAACTGCAGATGGGAAATGGTACTTCCGCTGCCACTGAAGTTTAGCATCGTGCATAATCTGTTGATCCGAAGGAAACGACATCCAAAAATGAGTTTTTTCAACTATTTTGCTTGCTACGTATGTGACAGTTCTTGACACTGTAATCTGGTGTATACCCATGTCTTCTCCAACTCCAACCTGGAAACCCGGGTCTCCAACATATCTTAAAAAAGTCCTCATTTTCTGCTGACCACTCAAAGCTCCACCGCGCGTTTCGAGATTTTCTCCCACAAAATAATCACTTAACCACGTAACATTTTCACTGATAAATGTTTATAACTTTTTGAAATCCCGTTCTTCGGGGTTCCTCCTTTGTCTGTTGACCTTTCTTTCCCGAATATTCATAAACGCAGCCATTTCTGCTTTCGATAAACCTTTTGCTAAGCTAGCGAAGTCAGCATTGAGGCACACTTCAGTTTTTCAATTGCTAGATATTATTATGCATATATATCAAAGCATTAGCGAGATTTTGCTACAGTTTTGAAGGAAAAGCAATTGCTTAGTTTTTATGCATACCACCCAGTGTGAGGAAGGAAGTTAGTCAGGAGATAGAGAATTCTGAAAATAAAATTGTTAACTTAGTTAAGCAAAAATCAGATAGTGAAAACAGAAAACTGAGGGAGGAAATAGTACAGAAATTAGGCAAAGATAGAGAAATGGCTAGAAAAGTGTTAGAAGAAACTAGGAGTAGACTAGAAGTATCGGGAATGGGAAAATAGAAAACCGACGAGGTATTTGGAGGAAACCAAAAATAAATTGAATGAGGTAGCAATAGAGATCACGGTGACAAAGTAAACATTGAAAAACATTCAAAATCCAGCGATAAGCGAAAGAGAAATATTAACATATTTCGGGCAAGGGGCACAGTTCCATCAGAATATGTGTAGAAAAGATAGGACAAGATATCGATGCACTATACCTAAGCTAGATATGGAAAAATCATGGGGATGTAGAATAAATAAGTCCTTTGTACATGGAAAAGTCCACAAAATTCTTTTGTATTTTCGAAGTACGTTGTGGGATAATGAATTTTCTTGTAAATGGTGGGAATTTAGGCTAAAGTATTTAAAATTACCATAACAGATTGTAAAATAAGAAGAAATTGGTAAAATGTATATGTTAAGTATGAACAGTGTAGTGTAAAATTTATAAGGTCAAGTATAAACAGTGCCGTGACAGTGCAGTGAAACTTAAAACTAAACAAGTGAAAAAAAATATAGTAATGAAAATCAGAACACTGAATGACTTTTGAAAATAATATTTATATAGAATCCTAAAGAAGTATTCGGAAATGTATGAACAAAACAAATTAAACAGTTAAAAAAAATCAGACTTTTGAAAAGAATGTTTATATAGAATCCGGAAGGAGACTTCAGAAATGTTGTATAAAAAATATATTATTATTATTAATGTACAATGGGTTAAACATGGAAGTGTATATTTATGAATTGTTCTAACTGTAGCAATAATATGAATTGATTTTAAATAGATCGGATGGAGAAAAATGAGAGAGATGATGATGTAGATTTAAGTGTTGTCCGTTGAGTGGCATTAAAAGTGGAAAATTGCAGATCAAAGTGTTGATAAATGTTAAAATGAACTATTGTTATGTAACCATGTGAACTATTTTATGAAATGTCTATCCATGTATCATGCAAAATTAACGTTGTGAAAAGAAATTGTAAAACGAATTGGAAGTTGCTGACAAAGGTCTAGTATTTTGCGTTATATTCGGGCGAGACATATATATTATTTCATGATTGGATAATAAAATAATATCTATGGGGGCACTTGATACCGAAATTAAGGATTGCCATAAGTAAAGAATCATGATGGATTTCAAAGGAATGTTGGTTCTTTGTTACAACACGTGCAAGGGCAGTTGAGTCGAATAGCAGTTGGGGGGGGGGGGGAAGTTGCTATAGCAAAAGCAATGTAAGAAACAGTGTCCTTAGCAGATTTCTAAAGGGGCTCACTTGACTTGATGAGGGTATTCTTTGAACCATTCATAATGGTGACAAAACAGCCACAAAGGGATCTTGGTTGAAAAGAGGGTCTCCAGAAAGTGAAAGTTACTTATACACCCACACGCTCAGCTGTGGACAAGAGTCTTCGGCGTGAAGCTGATTAGAGCACTTCGTGGCGGGCAAGCCATTGAAACAGTCTTCGGCGTCAGGCCGATTAGAGCGGTCCTAGGCGTGAGGGCGATTAGGGCGATCCACTTCTTCTGACTTGGTTAAGGACAGACCAGAAGAGGTGAGAGAAGATATTTGTCGGTTCATGTATGCGTGAGGAACGAATACAGTTTATCGAGTAATAAACATTCTGCCGTCAGTGACTCTAAACAGGGATACTGGTAAACCTCGGTCGGCAACTTCAATTTCGATGTTCTAAAAAAAGAAGCAGTAAATAAATAAGTTTAAAACGGGTTTCCAGTGTCATTAAAATATCCTTCTCACACACATCCACGCATACCCTGTGAGAAACCTCATTGTTTTACCCTGAGCCACACATTATAATAGCTTCAAAGTAGCATCAACGTGGAACCCTTGCCATATATAAAGTTAGTTACAAAGAGAATGTTTATTTCTCGATAAACTGCATTCGTTCCTCAGGTATATATGAACCGACAAATATCTTCTCTCACCTCTTTTGGTCTGTCCTTAACCAAGACAGAAGACGTGGATCGCCCTAATCGCCCTCACGCCTAGGACCGCTCTAATCGGCCTGACGCCGAAGACTGTTTCAATGGCTTGCCCGCCACGAAGTGCTCTAATCAGCTCCACGCCGAAGACTCTTGTCCACAGCTGAGCGTGTGGGTGTATATGTAACTTTCACTTTCTGGAGACCCTCTTTTCAACCAAGATCCCTTTGTGGCTGTTTTGTCGCCATTATGAATGGTTCAAAGAATACCCTATTCAACATGTCAAGTGAGCCCCTTTAGAAATCTGCTAAGGACACTGTTTCTTACATTGCTTTTGTTATAGCAACTCCCCCCCAACTGCTATTCGACTCAACTGCCCTTGCACGTGTTGTAACAAAGAACCAACATTCCTTTGAAATCCATCATGATTCTTTACATATGGCAATCCTTAATTTCGGTATCAGTTGCTACGTGAGAATTGAACTGTGTATCTCTACGGAAATAAAGAACATATGGAATTTCTGCAACTCGGTCATTTTATTCTACGAACCCGCAAAGTTACAATCGGTGTCAGGAAGCGGGACGACGACAACACCGAGAAGATGGTAGAAATGAAGACCGAATTAACAACAAAGACGGAAGCTGCAAATAGCAACTTAAGCGCGACGATGACCGCGAAGATGGCCGACGCCAGGAAGAGCAGCCGTAGGAACGAGTAAGGACCGGCGTGGCGAGGAGCACGTCGGCACCGTCTACACCATCTCCTCTAGTGACACTGCGCGCCGTCATCCGACGGGTGAATGACAGCCTCATCGCAGACAGTTGGTTACGAGGGAAGCCGTGCTGCGTGCTCGTAGACACCGGGGTAGCCATGACCGTCATCAGACCCGACGTAGCCAGGTGTTCGCCGTCAAGAAAACTGAACCGACCATACCAGCTAGTGACGGCATCGGGCGAAACCTTGACCGTGGAGAGGGAGACCAAGCTGCATTTGATTTTGGGATGGAGTGCCGTGCGGCAGTGGGTGTTCGCCGTGGAGGCGGCTGAGGGGGTGATACTGGTACTGGATGCCCTCTGGAGCCACAAGGCGACGGTCGACGACGGCAGGAAGGTCCTGCGGCTCAATAGAGAAACGGTCATACTCCGGCAGCGCGAAGAACGCCTTGGAATCTGCAGGGTCCTCTTGAAGGAAGACGTGAGAAGGGAGGTGGTGGTGACGGCGCGTCTGGAAGGACAGCGAATGAAGAACATTGTTGCCGTGCCGAGAGGTGCCAGTGAGGTTGCTTAAACTAGCGGACATTGATCACGACGTCCAGGCCGGAACGGAGATGAGGATGTGTGAGCCCGTGGTCATCGCGACAACAATCGACAAGACACAGGAGCCGGTGCCAACGTAACACCTGGGGCCCAGGCTGGAAGGCTTACTGGAGAGGTCGGCCGATCACCTGACCGCAGAACAGCTCGAGAAGGTTCGACAACTGCTTAGACGATACCAGCGCGTCTTCAGCCAAGGCAGAGAAGAACAACTGCGTCACCCGGCAAGAGATACTGGCGGTTGTAAACACATTGGAGCACGTCCACAAGTACCTGTATGGTCAGCCATTCCACCTGAGGACTGACCACTTCGCTCTAACCTGGCTATTGAGCTTCAAGAACCTGGAAGGCCAGACAGCATGTTGGGTCCAGAGGCTGCAGGAGTACGACTTCAACTCTGAACATCGTAGACGGAAGAGCCACGGCAACGCAGACGCCATGTCCCGAAGACCCTGTGCAGAGAAGTGTGGCCAATGCACAAGAGTGGAAGAGAAGGAGAGTGCCGCAGCAGTCCGAGTAGTCACGGCAGTGCCTGCGGATGGCTGGGATAGCGTAGCCTGAGGAGGGAGCAGCTGGCGGACGCAGACTTGGGGCCACTCTTGGGAGAAGTGGACGCTGGGACGGGGCCGGCCTGGGAGAACATCGCACCGAGGAGCGCCACCTACAAGTCGTACTAGGCCCAATAGGACTCACCGAAGACAAGATAGGGCGTGCTCTTCCGGGGTATGGGAATCGCCTGTTGGGAAGACGCAGAGAGAACAGTTGGCACTTCACCGAAGTAACGTCCCGGAGGTCTTGGAGGAAGTGTACGTCGGTACTTCAGGAGGACACCTGGGAGCAAACCGAACAATCGACAAACTTCACAGCCGTGGCAAGGACAGTACCGGGTGGTGACGAGGACTAATGACGTGGTCTACCGCAACCAGAAGGTACCCCGAGAGAAGATGGTGGTACGCCTGGATCGTCTGGCCCACTACGATGGAGCTGTTTGGGACGACCAGCCTTGAGGAGGGAGCAGTGTCGCGAACCCGATCGCGATAAGGCGGCTTGCGCACACAAAAGGAACTGATAGGCCAGGAGTGTGGTAATAAGGAGCTTGCATAAACAATTAAAGATAGCGCCGATAAACAAGAGAGGGATAGTTTATCACAGAGGTGAAAGACTTGCCGGCACCTATATAGTTACATTCTAGAAAATTCATGTTTTATCTGGTGACATATCAGAGTAAAGTCGAGAACAATCTAGAATTTTCTCCATTTTTTCAATTTTCAATTTTTTCAATTTTCTCCATCTAAGATGATTCTTCATCTTTCCCAGAGTCTGGAAGTATGAATGAGAGTGTGAATGTGTGGGTGACCTAATGCTTAAAAGTCCGCAGTACCAGCAACTCAATGTCTACGAGTTAACACCGTTATACCAATAGGCGATATGTTCCAAAGCAGTACGGCCACCCATATGACCATGGAGTTAAATGCGGGGTATAAATGGGGAAAAAATGGCGTTATAATTTTATCGGCTATGCATCATTACAAAGCAATATATGAAGCTTACAAAAGGACAAAAGGAAAGTGAATTGGTGAATTAATATTTAATTAAAATTATATACTGTAATATAAAACGTACTGTCAGAAGTTCATTCTATAGATGTAAAAAAGATTTTAACAAATAAGATTTATTGGCTACTATTACAAAAATATCAAAATGAATTACAATGCCTAGATGACATATGTCCAACTGTTCCAAAATAGTTATTTCAGATATTTATATCTGTGACATCAAATATCTGTTTTTATAACAATATATTAAAACACAAAACAGGTTCTTGCTTACTTAAAGTTCTTTATTGCACTTTTTATAAATTAAGAAATTAAAATTTTTGACATGTAAATGAATTAAACTTATTCATTAGATTTGAAGACACAAGCCTGCTTATAATTTCACTCGTGTTTTCCTTTTATGGCGGAAAGCGCTTTCACACCTTTCACTAGGTCTAATTTAATTACTCCAGTGTCACGAAAATTTTCGTTTTTGGATTTCTGTAACAAACAAAAAGGTATAACAAGTTAATTTTAAAATAATGTGCACATGTTTTTGTGTGAATCGGTACAAATAACCACTGAGGGAATATTAACAAATGATTCTCTACCCAACATAAGGGCAATTATAGAACCACTGCAAATCTTCTCACTTTCGACTAATTCAATCGCTTCAATATTTTTATATTTATATCCTAGGGAATAGGTTACGTTACAAATTACTATACATAACGATGCCTAATAAGAGACCATCAAAAAGTTTATGCCTTCAAGTTCCAATACAGGAAAATGCTTATTAGTAATTTTTGAGCAGTCAGATCTATTCATCCTATTCAGGTTAGGGAGTTAAATATCCCAAGCCAATGAGATGCACTAAAAGTCAACTTTGATGTATTTCCATATTACTATGCCGTTTGGACATCTGTTCAGTTTGTAACAAAAATGTACTGAACTGCACTATGCTACGGAGGTTCATACTTGATCTATTGTACCTATGTCCTCAAGTGGGGCATCTCAGGAGGAAGGGTGAGGCGTGAAAAGAAAACGGGCCCCCGTCCCAAGGAGCCACGACAGTGAAGAGGGCGGGATCTCTACATGGAAGATTAGGTACATCTGGCCAGGCCTAGGCCGCCCAGATGCGACAGAGGTTTGTATAAAATGTTCCGGGTACTAGCCTAAAGAGCTAATAGCATGGTGTGCTAGATCACCGACGTTGTTCGGTAGGCTTTCCTACGGATTTGATGCGCTTAAGTGCCGTATTCACTTCCACCCTGGGCCGTCTTATAGAAAAGCAAATGGTGAACCAGAGGCTGCCTGCTATCGTCTTGAAGTCGGTCCATCTGCGCCTTGGCCTACCTATGTACTGTCCTCCACAGGAGAGATAGTCTCCGACGCCTGAGACGCAGGGAGGTTGGCGAAGTTTCCCATACCCTCTCTGGACAGGTTTACGACACATGTCAGTTCAGTTACAGACCATTAAAAAACATTCTGATGGCTTCTACTTTTCTGAATGAATCTTCTCGGTTTTAGCGTACAGAGTGAATAGGGCACATGTTTTCCTAAGGGTCTGCTCCTTGTGTAGCAAGCTTTCTCTGCCACACACATTTGCTGTCCTTGTCCCACTGTATAAGGCTGCACATACCTTCCAGGGACCTTCTTGGCGTTGCTGGACAGTACAGGTGCAGGATTCGCGGACTTCTGGTCTGAGAGACGCTTGCTTACTCAACGGTCCAAAAGGATGGAATTTAGGGACCATAATGTTTTCCATGCTTGCGATATTTGTCTCTAGATTTCCTTTGTTGTGTTGTGTTTGTAGGACAATATAAATAGATACACTCTGACAATATGTTAGTGCTTATTTCAAAATAGCGCTTCTTAAGTTACGATATATGGAATTGTTTATTGCAGGTTCAAATAAAGATTCCCCGTAAAACTAGAACTACTTACGCACTTAAAGAATTTCATAGTATTTAGTAAGCGTTTAACATGATTTGAATTATAATTATTATGCATATCAAAATATCAAAAATAAGTATTATAACTCAAATGTTAACTGTTTTAAGCTATTTTGTCCAAAAAGGGGCAAACATGGAACAATATCGTGGACATCAGGGCATTGTGCCGGTTCAGTCCCGCTTCCTTGTTTCGAAAGAGCATGTACACAGTCACATGGCAACTGGGAAAACGTTTTGTTGCCAGAGAGAGATATTACATATAATGAGTGGTTGAATCGAGTACACGAGTGAGAATTTCATAGATATTCTGTGGCTACGTCATAGCGAACGGCATGCTATTTATTATCCTGCTATTCCCTGGCTTTATCTTTGTTAATAGAAACCTCACATAACGCACTGAGTACTCCACGTGGGCATAACATCTATCATTTGTGATTCCTGCGCATTCCGTAGGCAGTAGTGATG